>CM035817.1:50394695-50747195 GCA_020458035.1 Magallana ariakensis | reverse complement strand
CCACTGGGATATAAAGATGGGGACCTATAATGTTCATTTCTTTTATTTCTGACCCATGTCACATGCCATTTTTTGGAAATATAGGGCCCCAAACAGAAATGATAATATTCCAGAAGTTTTTGCTAAAATTTGACATAGAAATTAATTATTTGAAGAAATAAAACAAATTTTTATAGTCTGAACTTTATTTAGTTATGATTTTAATACAGTTTGAAGTTGAACACATGTAGTGACTATAAAAGTAAAATCTAAATCAAAGTTTAAAAATTCTTGCTTTACTGGTGGCTTCAAAGGCCAGTACATAATGAACACAACAACAGATGTTACAAAATGTTGGAGCAATCAAATTATAACGCAAATAAAAAAAAAATCATAGTAATGTCATCTTTCCAAAACTTTGCATACAAATAGACATACATTTAATGTCTCATTTAAAGTAAAACAAGTAGAGGTCATCGGATCCTAGTTTCCCATATGCTTCAATTTATATTTATTTTAAAATGAAGATAATAAATGAATTCCTGTAAGATTACAAGAGTTGGCACAAAATTAGAAAAGGATGGTCTACCTTTTATTATCTTTGAAAGTTGTTTACTTGATAAAATAACTTATTTGAAGGTCATCAAATTCAAGTTCATCAAATTTGATTCATACTAGGGAAAAACATCGTCGCAAACCACGGTTTTGAGTCCACAAGTTTCCTCAAACTGATGATGGAGAGAATCGATGTGAATCTCACGTGATGATGGAGAGAATCTATGTGAATCACGCGCGATGATGGCGAGATTCGATGTGAATCACACGTGGGCCACCGACGATGGGGAAAAAAAGATAGCTGAAAACTCTTGTCATATCGATTCATGTATCCAATAAACCAACATAAGACGGAAAATATTACATCTATGTTATTTAGAACTGAAACGTATTCGTTTTTATACAATGGTTCGTGTAAGAAATTGAATTTTCTTGTTTATTCGCGAAAGATTAAATCCCGAAACTTTCGCGTTTAATATAATATATTATAGAAACGATTTTTTTACCTACAGAAATGAGTTCAAGTAAAATTATCTACCAATAAGAAATAACGTCAAGTGCATGTGATTGTCATCGTAAAAGTAACTTTTATCGAAAACTTGCCATCAAAAATGAAATTCTAATCGCTTTTTGTTGAACTTATTTATTCATCCGTGTATGTAAAAATATCGGGATCGGAATACTTATAATTTCCTTCGTTGGGCAAAGTCGAAACGAAGCGAGCGTCCCACAGATTCCGCCGGTGTCTTTACTGACCAGGATTTGAGGAAGATTAGTTTGACAGAAGACGAAACTTGTACAGAAATGGAGGTATTTTAAATTTATTCAAATATAAAGTTTGCCATCAGTCCTTAATGCTTTAAAAGCTACTGTCGACGATACTACTTCAGAAGATCCTTGGATACGCTTTAAACGCCTTCGTAAATTGGACACTAATCCTCTCTGTAAAAATAAGATTCCTTTTCCCAAATCAGGACATGACATGGCCTCAGAAAATTAAATATCAATATTTTGTCGGATCTCGACCCTTCCATGTTTCACACACATGCTTATTGCGCAAGGTGTTTTAATCTGAAGGCCTAATAACATGAAAGTGTAGACCTCTCACATTTAGGCCTAATAGCTGCAGAATTTCTTTGTATATTACTTGCATTTTGATTGAATTAAAGTGAAACAGTTAAAAAATTAGATAGTTGCTGAGACTTGAAATGAACTGATTTTTAATTCATTGGTGTGGTCTGGCAAAAATGGGCGCATATCCTGTTTTGTGGTATTTATTCCCTTTTGGTGGTCAAACTCTATATGGTACCACTATTTTGCCCTTCTCACAATTTTGTCATCATTGAATATTTACATTTGCAAATAGGCTTCCTTATATCAACCTACAGAATAGCGAAAACATTCAATTCTGTGTGAACTTTTTATGACGTCACAATGCTCATTGCATGTCATCTGACGGTTGCGTTATTGTAAACGTAAAACCACCATTATATTTAAGGAATAAGGAATCATTCTTTGAGTATTATGAGGTGATAATTTCGGTAAGGGCATGGTCAAATCCAATAAAGCCCAAAGGGCTTTGATAGATTTGACCATGGATGATGCTCTGACAGAAATTATCACCTCATCATATTCAAAGAATGATTCCTTATTACCAGAGACATAAATAACAGAGATTGGCAACTGATCGAAATCTCGCGGTCCCTATTGTAAAGTGTTCCCAGTTTAAATCAGTATATCTTTCTAATAAACAATTATATCGAAATATAAACAGCTAAAACCTATTACCAAAACATTCAAAATATTATATTTTCATGAGTTTATGTCAAATAAACGATATTAAAAGAGGAGTTTAAGGAGGCAGTTGGCTACCCGTCGTCCGAGATTTCGTTGATGTTTTATAGCTGGCCAATATATTTTCTATATACATGTATTAATCTTATTTTTCAATTTTTTTTTTCAAAAATGTCTAAAACCTATGCACACTTTTCATTAAAACCATATACTTTTGGTTTAAGATCATTATCTCTGTTTACTAAAATGTAGTTCTCAAAGTAAGGTTGGTCCCATACCATTTTTCAACAACAAAACACGCTAATGGCGGAGTTGCCAATCTCTGTTATTTATGTCTCTGTTATTACTTATATTTATATTATTTCAAATTTATACACTTTAAAACAACATTTTAAAACCCCTTTTTTTTCATGTAGCACATGCAATGTATTAATACACCGCACAGCCGATACGGTTATGCTGTAAGACACACTCATTTTGTGTCACTCATCTTCTATGAAGGCTATAGGCTTCAAAATTGATTCGTAATGTTATCACAGACAAAGACAGTTAAAAATGTAAATATTAATGATTCTGGATGATTTGCCTTTCTCAGACCTAAATATATATATATATACAGTAATGTTAAAAAGTTCACCGGGATATGAACTTGGTTGGTACGTGATCAAATCTTCGGAGAAGCCCTTTGGGCTTCACAGGATTTGATCATGTGACCAACCAAGTTCATATCCCGATGAACTTTTGAACTAATTACACTTTTTATACCCAACACAACGAAGTTGCATGGGGTAAAATGTTTTTGACTGGTCCATCAGTCAGTCCGTCAGTCAGTCCATCAGTCCCGTTTTTTTGTAAGGGCAACTCCTCTTAAACCGCTGCATGGAATTTAGAGAAAACTTGGTAGACATTTAAGACACGATGTGCAGTTGTGCATATTACCAGGAAATTCTGATTCCATTATTTTTCTAGGAATTTCAGCCTTTTTGAATTTCAAATTTTGTATGATAAAGTCAAATTGAGTATGATAAAGAACAGTTTGTAAACGCAACTCCATGAACAGTTTGTAAGCGCAACTCCTATTCAACTGCTGCACAGAATATGGTGAAACTTTGTAGGCATTTAGGACACAATTTGCAGATACTGTGGTTTCATCAATATTCGTTGAATACTAATTTTCGTGGATTTCGTTGTTAACGTGATCCACGAAATTAAATGTTCATTGAAGTGCAATTTCTATTATCATTTTGTATTGATAGGGTCATTAGCCACGAATTTACGTATCCTTGAAACTGTGATTTTCAGTTTATCCACGAAAATTGATACCCTTGAATATTAATGAAACCACAGTATGCATATTATCAGGAAATTCTGATTCCATTATTTTTCTGGGAATTTCGACTCTTTTGAACTTAGGATTTTTTTTAGTTGTTAAAGACAAAGGAATAGATGTGCATATTTGCAGGTATTTTTTTGCAAATTATGCCCTTTATCAAATTATTTTGTGTATTTATTGCATATTTTGGCATTCATTATGTGTATAATTGTCAAGTAATGGGAAAGCCTGGGGTATGTGAGCTACCTTACTTTTTCTTTCATTTGTAGAAAAGTGATTCATATCAACCAGTAAGGACTCTGGCATGTCTACTAGTAAAAACTCAGACAAGTAGTAAAATTCTTGTACACAATATTTGAAGAATATACAAAGACCTAATCTCAGCAAGATTCATCAAGACTAAACAATCTGATTAAAATCAGATCCTCGATCCGCTCCTTGTTTCTCTATTGTTGCTACACGAGGATCTGAAGAAACCCCACTTGAGGTCACCTCCTGGTGAACTTTGATTTAAGAATATTCATAAATTATTTTAGCTGATCAGAGCAAGTGTTAGAAACGGTAATTTCGGGTTACAAACACTAATGGAGTCGAAGCGATGTCACATGTTCTCAAATCTTTTGGTATCAGAGAGCTAGAGACGGAACATACGGTAAGTTGATATTAAACGCCTTCAGGGTATCCAAAGATTGCACAATAGCATAACTTCCAAAACATGTAACAGAGGATTGGAACAGACGATTTCATTGGTCAAAACAAAGTTCACCAGGAGGTGACCTCAAGCGGGGTTTCTTCAGATCCTCATGTAGCTACGAGAAACAAGGAGCAGATCGAGGATCTGATTTTAATCAGATTGCAAGACTAAAAAAAATTTTACTACAAGTAACCTCTCAACCAAGGAAGAGCTTACATATGTCACTCAAAAAGTTTCAGTCTCAACAAATCTCACTGAGGTTAACAAAGAACATCACCACATTATTGTCACAGTTTCAAAGGTTGTGAAAATTCATTTCAGACCTAGAGTATAGATTTTGTATCACAGTGTTATTATTGGGGTTGTAAAACGAATCTTTCATCACAGAATCATGTGACATTAACCTCACAAACCATTAACACTGTCTAATTTGGTTTTTCAGATTGCAGTCCTCCATGCCAAGTCTGGCAAGAGTTTAGCCACTATCGGCAATGTAAGTTTATATAAGTCCATTCTCTACATCGTTTTTTTATTTTCATATGATCAATAGTCATGATTAATGTAGTTTATCAAAAAATGGGAAATGCATAATAAACACCTTTTTGCAATAAGAACATAGTACATGTACATTTAATTATTTACATGTATATGATTTTCTATTTTTAGGTGACATCTAAATCAACAATCTTAGATGTAAAAAAGGAATATCAGAAGAAAAGTATGTACATATACAACTGCATTTGATAAAAATGTGATTTTACAAGCAGTATTTGGCATTATCCCAAGTATTATTTCATTGCTAAGCTATTTGTTTTCTTTGTTTTAATGTTTATTATTTTTTTTTTTACTTGTTTTTAACAGATCCAAAGTATTACATAACCAGACAAGCTTTTAAAGTGGATCCAAGTATGTATCCAGTCGGACGAAATCTTTTTGCTCAAGTTTTTCTTATTAAATAAATAAGATGTACATCAAAATATTTCACAGATGTGAAAATAATAATGGATGCAATTTGCAGTCAGTTGTTTAAATTTTAGAGGGAAAGGCTTTGAAAGATGATGAGACACTTGGCAGCCTTGGATTATCAGGGAAAAAAGGCACTCTGTACTTCAAAGATCTTGGTCCACAAATTGGTTGGACTACCGTAAGTTTTGCACTCGTCTTGTAATGTTAATAATTACCAATAACATTAATCAGTTCAATTGAATTCAGATGATGAAATTTGCTTTCGGTACACAATGTAAATATATGTGTTTCCTTCTTTCAGGTGTTTCTATCGGAGTATGCAGGTCCTTTGGCCATTTATTTGGTCTTTTACACCCGGCCAGCCATTATCTATGGCATAGCTGCAGCATCTGAACCAAGAGCTCAAGTGGTCAAGTAAGTTCCTAGATTTGGTTTGAAGGGTTACTGTGTATTATAAACACTACATGTTTGCCTGTTCAGAATGAATGCAATGCCTGACAATCATCCTTTATATTTCAGCATTGCATGTGCTTGTTTCTCCTTTCACTATATCAAGAGGCTCCTAGAAACAGTATTTATCCATAGATTTTCTAATGCTACCATGCCCATTATGAATTTATTCAAGGTATGTATACCAATGACAGGTTGACTGATTATTTCATATATTAATAACTAGGACCATTATATAAAAAGTCCCTGTTTGGGAGGGTAACAGTTGAAATTGACACCCCGAGAAAATCATTGTCAACCGACACAAAGCGGAGGTTGACAATGGTTTTTCTCGGGGTGTCAATTTCATCTGTTACCCTCTCGAACAGGCGCTATTTATTTTATTATACTGAATGTCTGAGAAAATTTTACTGCTTTTATATACCCGGTAGACATGACGTGAATTCTACGGCGAACCGTACACTCATAATTTACACGCATGTAACAATTCGTTGTGTTACCCGTTGTCAAGTGAGTTGCTAACGCTGAGGGTAATATAACGGATTATCAACTGCGTCTAAACCAATCAGATTTCAGTATTTAACATGAAAGTATAATAATATATATATATGTATTGTATAGGAAATACTTGAATAGTGAAATGAAGTTTTACCCCAGGAACATTCTGATGTCATAAGAGTTTCTATGGTATATGTTTACTACATATAGGTTTTTGATAGATTCTGTATTTGTTTAGTTTTTATTCTTATAGAATTGTTCCTACTATTGGGGATTTGCAGCATTCATCTCCTACTTCATCAATCATCCATTGTATACAGTTCCATGTAAGTTTTTGGTCAATGATAGATGTTTTAGGGATGTTTGGTTTGCTCTCTGTTGAGATACTTGACTTGTTGTGTAGGGTTCATACCGGTTAATAATGAAATTCTTTCTCTTTATAGCATTTGGAGATAAACAAATTTTTGGTGGCCTGGCTGGTTTTATTGTAAGTTTTCTGAATCTCAATAAGGAGCATTATATTTGTCAATAGAAGTCAAAACTGCATTTTTTACAGATTACTAAAGATTGTCTTTTGCATGAAGTACAATATAGTTTTCATCAAATATTGATTTTTTTATGTAGTATTGTTTTCATAAACTACAATATAATATTCATCAAATATAAATTTTAATATAAACTGTAGATTGGAGAACTTGGCAACTTTTCTGTCCATGTTGCCTTTAGAAATATGAGACCAGCTGGAACAAAGGCAAGGAAAATCCCTGTTCCTGACAGCAACCCTCTGACCCAGCTTTTCAACCTTGTGTCCTGTCCTAACTACACTTACGAGGTCATCGCTTGGATCGGCTTCAGTGTTATGACACAGTGTCTGCCAGGTAAGTCTCTCTCTCTCTCTCTCTCTCTCTCTCTCTCTCTCTCTCTCTCTCTCCTATGTGTATAGAGGGTTGATATATTATTTTTTTGTTTTCACTATTGATTTTATATTTATTAAATTGTAGCTGCATTGTTCACAACCTGTGGATTTTACCAGATGGCTGTCTGGGCACTAGGAAAACACAGAAATTACAAGAAGGAATTCAAAGATTACCCTCGTTCTAGGAGAAGCATTGTACCATTCCTTCTATAAACAAACATTTTATGAACATTCAACATTTGTACTTTTTTCTTTAAGGAATTTATCAACATTCACTTGTAGATAAACATCTGAGAGTGCAAAGTTAACACACAATAGCATCAATGTTGTACAAATTATTTTGTTGATAATTGCATCAATATAACCATAGTTCAAGAAAATTGTGAATAGTCTGATCTTGTAGAAAATAAATGATCGATATGAAATAAAATTGTTGTTTTGGTGTACTTAAAGGAATAATAAGAGAAGATGTGTGAATAAAAAAGTTGAGGAAAGGAATTGGAAAATGCAATTTACATAATTAAAACAAATTGATTGAAAAACAAAGTGGGAATTTGATTGAGGGTATGCATTTATTATCAATTTAAGAAGTGTGCAAATTTGTGAAAATAAGTGTATGCTGTACAGGGTCAGTCATTACGAAATATATAAAGTACGAGTTAACTTGATACAATCCGGAAAAATCCGTTTTCAAAATTTTTCCTGTTACTTCCGGTTATTGCGGTAAAAGGGAAACGCCGAAAGGTTAGCTTTATTCTTTTTGAAACAAACCCACTATACTCCATCACAAAGTTTGAATTGATAAGATATTTGCGTTCAACTTACCATATTTAAGTTTATCATTCGAATTAATTTAGCTGTAAATGTCTACTTAAATAACCGAACGCGTCGGCTATCGTTGATCGCGCTTTGCGCGCAGAATATTTTGATTATGATCAAAATTAGAATTGTTTTAATTGTACTATTGGTCATTTAACAACAAAAAGAATAACTTTTAAAATTATTTCTTACGGCTGTTGATGATAAGAATTAATGTCTTTCTCAAAATACCCCCCTTACCCCCCTCCCAAAGAAAAAATTCAATGAATATTGGACAGAATTTTCTAATTTAATAAGTAATTCATTGATTATTAAATATAATAGTATTTCATTCTAGTTTATTCACCAATAATGCTTAAAGCTCCAGTTTGCAAGTGAAGCCATGCAGCCTTACACCTTATAGTAGTATTTTGTCAAATGTTTCATATATAATTGAAGGAAATTTTACTTATTTTTAAGACAGAAATGGCAGATAGTGATGATGAATATGACAGAAGAAAAGGCCGTGAAAAATTCAGAAGGGAAAGAAATGATTATGAAAGGCGAGAAGAAAGAAGAGGTCGTGACCCTAGAGATCCTTGGGACAGAGAAAGGTAAACCATTAATGTATGGGTTTGTCACACAATAACTTTTGCATTGATATCTTGAGAGTGTTTCATGGATATTTTGTGCATTTATACAGTCTCTATTTTAAAAAAAGAGGTGTGTAGAGGTGCTACTTTTTTATTAAGGTGGAATAACACACCTGAAAAAAGTCACTCAAATTAACAGTAAATTATTTTATTATGAAAGATATAATGATAAATAAACTGTACATATGTCAAATAAGCAAAATATTTTAGTTTGGAGATAAAAATGAATATCTAAAAAATTTAATTCAGTAAAAAACAATAAAAGCCCCTGTGGGATTCAAACTCGGGATGTACATATCACAAGCCCGACACTTTATCCACTCAGGTATGTAGTAAGTTACATGTTGCTGTAAATAGAATCCTTTTTAAAAAACGAATCAGAGGTCAGCCATTTTGTTATGATGTGTTATTCCACCTTAAGGTACCTCACTACACCTAGACTTATACTTTTTAAGACACTACCTCACAAGATGGCGATTTAAATGTTTTGTTAAACTGTTTATATCGTTCGTTTTGGGATGTATATCGTCATAGCTCAGTGGTTTAAGTATTGGGCTTCTGAACCACAGATCATGAGTTATATTTCAGGGTGTAGTGAGCCACCTTAAGTTAAAAACAAATGTATCATGAGTTAAAATGTCCATGTGTGAAGAAATAAATAAGTATTAAAACATTTATTATTGTTATACTAAAGTCGATCATCTGGGCGAGCTAGAGAGGCCTGGAGCAGTAGAAGTAGAGAACGACATGATCCTTACAGAGAATATGAAGCAAGGAGACGGGAGAGATACAGCCCAAGTACACGAAGGGATATGAGTCCTCCCCATGCTAAACGAATGAGACATGATTGGTTTGTAATTTAGAACTAGTTTGGAAAACAAACCTATCATTTATGTCTTTCTTCGTATTGTAGTGGTTAGAGTAATATTTTTCTATTATGATGGACTGATATATCATTTTACAAACACGTACCAAAACTAATGTTTTTGTTAACAGGGACGATCAAGGATATCCTCCATATGAGATGGGTGGATATGGGGGAGCGCCCATGCAGCCACCCCCTAGCTGGGGTCCTTCACCTGACATGAGAGGCCCTCCACAGGGGGATTTCAACCCAGGACAAGGAGGAGGAAGGTAATGATCCTCAAGGATTTTAAACTTCTGCAACCGTATATTAACATTATGAAGAACATACACAAGGGAATACAGTAATGTATAGTTTTTCTATAAATAGACCCTGTAATTGATTGTAAATTATATGTTCTGTTTTGCATTGTAGAGATTTAGACTTCCCCACCCAGCCACCAATGTTGACATTTAAACAGTTTCTGTCGCAACAAGAGGACAACATCAGTGACCAGGATGCCATTAAAAAATATAATGAATACAAGGACGAGTTTAAAAGACAACAAATTAACGAGTTCTTCTTGGCTCACAAAGAGGAAGAATGGTATCTAGTATATATTCAAGTCTGTGTAACTTGCAAAAAATTCAATAGATTATACATGTATGTTAATTCATGTAACAAATGTAAAGTCTGACAATTTTCTTTTCTTTTTCATTTATGCCTTATCTACATAGAAAAAAAAAATGGTTAAAAGTTCCCCGTGTGATGTGTGTGATTAATGAATGATTTTATTTGCAAGACGAGAAGAGGATTTGCAAATGCATTGCATGTTTCCTTTTTAATGATGGAAACGAAGCTGATGTCGATACCTCTTGGAGAATACTCTTCGCGATCTTTATTTCGATACACTGCGCACAATGCAGTGTTTACTATCTTGAAAGTGTTAGGGTAGGGTGATAGGCTTTTGTACAAGTTTACGTGCCAGACATAACCACCACTGCCTTGTGCAGGGTAACCAGTGAATCGGGTAGATGCCTCAGGTAATTACGCTATCCTTACAGGTTATGGAACTTGGTCAGGCATACTGTGATTTCTCCGTCAGCTGATGCTTATATTGTGTAACGTGACTCTCTTTTCAGGCAGATAATCTTCACAGAATGATCATTATTGAAGTTTACAGCATTCGGAGCTTTTCTCTGTTGAAGGAAAAATAATATGTTACTTGTTTATTAATATGCACATCTATATAAATTCAGGTTTTAAGATATGGAAAAAAATTTCTGATAGCTGAATTTGAAGAAAAAGGACAAAAAGATTGATCTTTAGTTTCTTATATCAAAATAAAATGTGGATATTTTGTTTTAATTTTTTTTGCTAAATTTTTAAAGGGAATACATGTAATCCAAATTCATTTTTTTTAAAATTAAAAATAGAAAAATGAGTTGTTTCCCTTTTCAGTATGGCAATGAAATAAATAAATGCAACATCATTTGACCTGATGTGGCTGTGTCCAAGAAATTAAACACTTTATTTATTTGGCTTAATTGATTAATCATGGGATGTACATGTATTTAAAGCATTTTTCTCTTGCTGTGATTTCTAGGTTTAAGATAAAATATCACCCAGAGGAATGCGAGAAGAGGAACAGAGAAGTGAAGAAAGCCCTCCAACACCGCTGTAATGTCTACATGGAGCTTATGGATTCAGGAAGGATAGAGGAAACCTGGGTGGATTTTGAGAAGTCTGATGAACTTGTCAAATTGCTGGATGCTGGTAAGAGAGAATCACTTGGACTAATTATGATATGATTTCTTTGTAAACATCTGTTAAACATAGTCATAGACTAAAGAATATAATTATTGTTTTGGGGTCATAGAGTGAAAAATATAATTATCATTTATGCGATTGAATAAAATCAGATCGGATCTGATTTTATTCAATTGCATGTTATGGCCAAGTAAAAAGATATATTCAGTCATCGTTAAAGCCACATGTGGAATTGCAAAGCTTCTTTTTTCTTGGCAAGGACAATATCGACATGTCTTGTAACTAATGTAATCACGGGAAGTGGCTTCTTTCATCGTTCAATGTAAAACACATGCTTGAAAACTTTATCATTCAACCGGCTTAAAAAAGCATTTGTGTGCCTCCGATTCAAAGTCACGTGCTAATTTCAAACCCGACGAGATTTTTTGACCACAATGGCTTCCAAAATGGCTATCTATCAAAACAAGGAACATATTTTGAAGAAAAGCGGTAGATTTTTAAATAAAAGCGGTAGGCGGGAGACAGAGCTAAAAAGCGGTAGACTTTCGCGTAAATCGGTAGAGTTAACATGTATGCAGATCCTAGCATGTTTTGAATAAATTTTAATAAATGGTGATTTTAAAAAACAAGATACAGTGAAACAAGTGAGGTGTTACACTGGTTTATAAGTTAAAAATTTAACATTTTTAAGCTGTCATCAAGATGGAAGGAGGGACTGATTTTGATATGACAGTTCTGGATCAGGCAACAGAAGAGGACCGGGATGGAAACAGGAGTCGCAATAACTCGGAGTCAGCACCACAGGAGAGGTAGGTGTCACTGCATTGTTTGTATGTCTCCATACTGGGCACTGCATTGTCAGTATGTCTCCATACTGGGGTCACTGCATTGTCAGTATGTCTCCATACTGGGCACTGCATTGTCTGTATGTCTCCATACTGGGGTCACTGCATTGTCAGTATGTCTCCATACTGGGCACTGCATTGTCTGTATGTCTCCATACTGGGCACTGCATTGTCTGTATGCCTCCATACTGGGGTCACTGCATTGTCTGTATGTCTCCATACTGGGCAATTCTTTTGTGCAAATTTATTTACTGATCATGTTAGCTGATTTGCGACTGCTTGGACATAAATGTTGGGCCATGTTTTATTTTTTGCTTTCAATTTGAGTTCTAAAAAACATTTTAATTATTAAGAAGGCTATAAAATGAAACATATGAAGAAAAATGCACAAACATACAATAACCAAATTTTTACTGCAAATACACTGCACTATTCAGGTTTTCTCATAAAGGATGACTGCACTTAGCGTCGGGTTTTGGGCCCTTTTCGGTCGCTTCTGTTGCGTTTATTTTTTAACCTAATATCACTTTTGTTTAATTTTTTAAAGAGTCTAGTCAATTTCCAACATGAATTAAGATTTTAAACTGTGATACAATAAACTCATTCTATGTTTTTCTCCTTATAACTTTCGAAAAAAGGAGAATTTTCGCTTATCTGCCCTTGATCAAACATAAGATTGATATTAATATGCATGAGAGGTGGAGCTGACATTATCAGAATGGTACTAAAATTAGACTAGCATGAATAACAATGCCATGTATAAAAATTTATGTGATCACTCTTTCATCATAACCCTATCTATTCTATATGGTACAAGTATACTATTTACTATGGTTTCAACTATAAGATCACGCCCATGTAAGTACAGAAGACTTTGAATCAATGCTTGACACCTTAACGTGTTCGAAAACATTGTCCTAGTTAGCACATAACATGCTACCTTACACGACATGTGATAGAATTTTGTATTCACAAAGTTACCTGAGGTGAGGAATCACGTGGTGAATTATAATATTCAACATGCATCAGCCCTTGGTTACAACAGGGAAAGCGAAAGTAAGAAGAAGCAGTTTTTTCTCATTTAAACCATGAGCGCATGTTTGTCTACTAATCTCCTTTTGACATAACTTTGATAATGCAAATATACAACTACTGTTAAACGGAGAACAATAGACAAACATGCGCTGACTATGTATGAAGTCATTATAAAAGTGGGCGTCCTCATTATCGTATGGAGATTCAAGAAATCGTGATGACCCCTGCCTATGAAAACAAATTCGTACTTGGTAACAACATACTTTTATTTAACGCAATTACGTAAAGTTGCAGTTTAGATGTTGACCATTTCTGCAATTGAAAGAAAAAATCTTCGTTTAAAAGTTTATTTTCTCGCAAATATCGCATGTCCTTAAGTGCAGTCATCCTTTAAGGTTTAATAGGTAACCAGTGGTTTTTTTCTACCTTTAAAATTGAATTGGAGTCAAATTAAGCAGATTTAAATATATTGTTTTAATAATTTAATATGTTCTAATTTAATTTTGTAGTCCTGATGAAAAGAAAAAGAGAAAGAGATCTGTTTCATCCGACAAAAAACCAGATGTAAGCTTAGATTTCTTTCTGGTTTAGGTTATCATAACTTTTAGAATATGAACACTCATTATGTTTATTTTACTATTCTCTATAACAATACTAATAATTTTGTGGTATGATAGGAACCATTAAAACTACCCATATCAGGGGAACAGAAAGAGCTCATGAAACAAGCTCAGGAGTTTTCTAAGCAGCAACAAGCAAAGAATGGAAGTGAATCCAGTTCAGTATGTATCTGTTGGTTCTTTTGATGCTACATGTAACAAGATCTCATCTAATTATGTTCTTAATGTTTCCATTTATAGGGTTATAAGTCAACTTCTTTTAAACCAAATTGTATTTTTAAGTTTAGAATTATGACATGCAAGGAAAATGTGGGTGAATTTCATGTTCTTTACATGTAATTTCTATTTTGAACACTCTGGGTTTGACATAACAAGTTTTCACTTTTAGCCTGTCCCAGAAGAAAACACTGTTAAAGAAACAAAGAAACCAAAAAAAAAGAAGCGACACAGGGATAAGACGGGCTATGATTACGAGAGTGGGTCTGAGTCTGAGAGCGACTCTGAGTCTGAACCTGTTCCCCCAGGATTAGAGGAGTCCGGAGAAATAGCTGAGGGAGAAAAGTCCGAAGATGGAGACGAACAAAATGTATCCTCATCAACGGAGGCCTCCAAAGCAAAGGAGGAAGAAACACCAAAAGGTGAGAAATGAAGTAAAGATAAAAAGATTTACTTAAGACACTGTTACACAAGCTGAGAAATGTGGCTAATTGATGTCCAGGAGTCCAACTCAAACACAATTCAACTTCCTATCCTTGTTTTGAATCGATTAAAATTTTACAAGTCCATGAGATTTGAATGTAAATTTTAGCCAAACATAAATGCATAATAGAAGGGCCTTGCGTAAAGTGCAGTTTTCAAATAGTAATCACATTGTTTATTAGTCAACATTCTGTTGTGACATGATAACTGACAGTTTTCATCATTTCATCAGACCTTATCTAATAATTTCCCATATTTTCTTTTGTGTAATGCATAGTTTATATCATGACTAAATTATTTACTTTGTAGAAGCTAATATGTCAGATGGAGAGGAGAAAGATCAGGACACAACGGAGGATAAAGCAAAGAACGACAAAAAAGACACTGTCCCAAAACCGAGGGCTCTTCACAAAACTTCCTCCATCTTCCTCAGAAATCTGGCTCCCTCCATCACCAAGCAAGAAGTGGAAGCTGTAAGTGAATCCGTTCAATCCACATCAACCAAATGTTTTTATCATCTTAGAGTTTAGCATTTATATGGTACTTTGCTATTGTTTTGATTTATTGAACTGACTGCTTACAGATGTGTAAGAGATACCCTGGATTTGTTAGAGTGGCCCTCCAGGACCCCCAGCCTGAGAGGAGGTTCTTCAGAAGAGCCTGGGTGACATTTGAAAGGGAAGTCAACATCAAGGAGATCTGCTGGAACCTAAACAACATCAGGGTGATTAACATTGTATTTCTACACCTGGAACATATAAAGAATTTTTACCCGATTAACATCAGTTAGGTTCTATGGGCGATAAATATATATACAGTCAAACTTCGTTATCTCGAACTAGATGGGACTGTTTAAAAACTTCGAGATATCAGAGTATTTGAGATATATCGAGGGTAAAATACTTAAAAAATAAGGGGTTGGGACTTATAAATCACTTCGACATATCCATTGTATTCGAGATATCAGTGTTCGAGATGTCGAAGTTCAACTGTATGTTTATATTTAAATGAGCTGTTAAGATTCTTTCTATGAGATATGTTTTTTCTGAACAGATGAGACAATTCTAAACAATTTTTTACTTGCATATATTTTCTACAGCTAAGGGACTGTGAACTTGGAGCTACATTAAATCGTGAACTCAAACAAAGAGTGCGACCTGTCAATGGAATCTCCGCTCACAAACAAGTGGTCCGTGCCGACATTAAACAGGCAGCAAAAATCATCCAGATCCTGGACTCCAAATGGGGAATGTGGGAGGACCCCGAGGAAGAAAAGAAGGACAAATCTAAAGAGGTCAGAAATTAGAGAATAAATCAAGAGGATAAAAATTAGGGGTTAAATCAAAAGACGTAAAAAATTCAGGGTTTAATCAAAAGAGGTCAGAGCTCAGGGGCATGCAGTAGATTCTGATATTTCTATTTCAGTTTAGGTCCATAGAAACCTAACATTTGAAAGATTTATTATTCATTAGTGATGAAATGGTTGAACATAATACATGTAATATCAAACTAAATTTAATACATGTTTTTCATTGATTATGGTGTTTTTGTTCTGCAACCAGTGTTGAATAATATATTGTCTAATCTTTCTTTATCCTATTATGTAGGGCTCTTTTAGTTTTACCTCCAAGAATCCTGTACTAAAGAACATTACAGATTACCTTGTTGAAGAGGGAAGTTTTGAAGAGGAAGAATTACTTGGTATGTTTTGTGTTTTAAAATGAGACGAGATCGGTTAAGTTGAAAATTTGTAATGAGTATGAAGGAATGAGTGGTATTTTCAAAAAAAACTTTTAAAGAAAGTTATTTTAAGAACTCTATAATGTGTCCTTGTCACCACATTTTATGTTTATCTAATGCAGTGACAACCCTCTTCATCAATTTTAGGTGAGAAAATGGAAGAAGGAGAGAAAGAATCCAACAATGAAGTGACCGTGGAGAGAGACGAGCGCATGATCAAGGTATTGTACCTTACAAAATTTATCACCCATGATACACAGTTGATGAGTGAAACGTACACCTTATTATGCGGGTTGCAGCAGTCTATACTGCAATGAACTGAACAGTGTGCTGATTATACATGTTTAGTGTATACATGGATAATTTTATTCTAATTTTGGTCCAATAAGGCATAGATTAAGATTTTGTAGAAAGAGAGCTTTGGTTTAAGATAGAAGAATGGATGCTGAATAAATTTAATATCTCAGTTTGCTTTGATAAAATATCTGTCTTGTTTGGAAAATATACAAATAGAAATATTTATAGACTGCAAAATTTACTTATTCTTGCTGTCAAACAGTACATTTTTGCATCTACACAGCAAAATGTGCAACATATGTTTTTCATATGTTAAACATATGTTTAACATACGTGTCTTCACATATGTGAAACGTATAAAAAACACCCCGTATGTTTCACATACGTATTAAAACACATGTTTCACATATGTTTCACGTATGTTTAACATATGTTTTTTCTATCCATATGTTTAACATATGTGGCTAACCATATATTTCATATGTTAAAATCTACCCATTTATATGTACTAAGGAATAAATTAAAATTCTTTACATTAAATTACTTAGTAAGATTTTACAAAAACAAAAATCAAACAAAGAACTACAATAACACACATGTTCAGATCACATTAAATTTAATTTCAAGCAGCTCCATTACAAAATCAGTCTTCAAAATCGTCTTCAAAATTTCCAGTTTCTGAAAAAGAAGATAATTGTATTTGTAAATTCAATAACATCGTATAATCTATTTGCAATAAATCTGCTTAAATAAACAATCCTAGCTGTACATTAATATGGTGATACAATAACCATAACAAGCAAATTGGTTTGTCTGAAATTTTATACATGAGAGAGAGAGAGGGGAGAGATACACACACACAGAGAAAGAGAGAGACAGACAGACAGACAGAGTTGGTGGCTATATAGAAAAGTCAGAAAAGTAAAACATTTTTATACATGTATAAACCTTTTACCTCTAGTGAATATATTCAGCCTCGCAGCCAGATTTCTGCCCAACTCCAACTTCACACTTTTCAATGTTTTTCCTTAAAGAAGCACGTTTGGACTAAAAAAATGCATAAAAATATTCTATAAGTCAATTAGCTTGAATCAGTTGAGTTAAGTGAGATTTTAAACACTTACAAATAGTCAATGTAATAAAATTCTTAACATTAATCTATACAGTCAGAACCTTAATTTATTTACCATTATTTTTCACAATTATTGCAACCACAGTGCAGCTTATTCTGCTATCTTTGAACTCAAGTCTTGATCCTAGATTGTTCCTACAATGTCTTCAGACTTCTTCCAGACAAATCTTATATTACATCCATTTGCTACAAAATATATTACACTAAATAGTTGAATACATACACGTGTACATCATAATGAGTTACATATATCAATAAGTTTGTGTTATCAAAGCTTATTATACTAAAGTTAAAAATGACATATTTTATGTATATTACATATAAATTATAATGAATATAAAAATTGCATTTCATAAAATGTTTGGATTGAAATTCCATGATATATGTACTAACATTTTGACAATTTAGAGAGACATCTGTCACTGTGTTATATATAGTTGATATCCTACATCCGTCCCACTGATGCATTCCTATAAACTTTAAAAAATGATTCAATTAGCATTTATTAAGACTATAACTTAATTCAGACGACTTACTGATCATTCAATCGTTTTTTGTAATATAAAAACATAAAGAATTAATTACATGTAGGTGAATTGATGATTTTTTTTGTTCCCTCAGCTGCAAATGGAAGTCAAGACGTACTTGTTGCTTTGCAACGAGCTTTGCTCTAGTTCTTTTGCTACTTTCACTTTTCAACTTTTTATATTTTAATATATCTTCAGATCAACAAATATTTTATGCTTCCCATATGAATTAATTAGCCTAATTCAACTGAATCCCGTTAGCTGCTGAGTTGAGATCTTTCGGGAAAATTATGTTCAGTATTGAGCACGTTGAAAGTCCTATCGTTAACTAGGTAACCGGCCGTTCGTTTTCTGAAATATTCTATAAATGTGTGATTCAACTACTGTATTTAACTCACTGGTATTTCATTTACTATAGATATACTTTTAATTCTTTTATTCACATAAAGGCTTAAAGGAATATAGTTCTTTTTTAAAACCACAATGGTGTCCGTCGATCGTTTATATATCGTCTTTCAACCCGAATTTTCCTGGTATGTTCCCTCTATTACCACCGGCCATTGTATGATAAAATTTTAAAATGCAAGTAAATAAAAACACTTACCTTTATCTATAAACATTCGCCCTGCAGCTTGATCTTCTGCTACCGTGACGTAAAAATGTGACGTGTATTTGTGAACGACAAAATTTAAGTCGATTCCGGCTTAAATCCGGATTCGTCATTAAATCAATACGTATGTATTTAAAGAGAGTACATAGCTTCAGTTAATTTATTAATTCAGTTATACATCTATTCATTACTACATGTAAAGTTTAAGCCATTTACAAACATGTATAACATGCGCGGATCTAGAGGGAGGGGGAGGGGGGTCCCCAACCCCACCCCCCTGAAAAATAATGAAAATTTATTAAATTTACATAGTAACAATATCGCAAATATGCCTCGCACCTTCCCCCCCCCCCGACACACACAATTATTCTTCGGACCCCCCCCCCCCCCATCCCTTGAAAAATTTTCTGGATCTGCGCATGTATAATGGCAAGGTTTTTCTTCACACATATGTATCTCATGTGTTAAAATAATGTATGAAATACATATAGAAAAAAATACACATGAATAACACATGTATAACATGTGTAACGTATGAGGAAAAGTTACATATGTTACACATGTGTGTATGTATACATGCGTTTATACACACATGTTTACCATATGTTTTTGAACTCATGTTTAACATGTGTTGAAAAATCACGCATGATTTACATATGATACACATGAGTTATACGTATGTTTGATCACAACATACATGTATGTGAAACATATGTGGCACATTTTGCTGTGTAAATACAAGCAAACGACAGTTCCATCCCTGTACTTTGGTTGTCTAGAGAAAATGATAATAGATAGGTTTCATATAGAAAAATATTTACTACTAAGAAATTGTAAATATAATGAATATGAAAGATACTGGCAAGATATCTGTAATCAACTATAAGTGTTTGTTATTATAAAATTATCATATTTCAAAAACTTTATTTATTAAAACATTTTTATTAGAATAAACATAAAACCATATACCCCATCCCCTCCCCTACCACCATTTACTTATCCCCCTTTCTATATCTATCCTCTCCATAAAACCCAATCTCATTGCACATTTATATACAATAATATTATACAGGGCTATGTTTGTATTGTGCGATATACATGTATGTATTGTATAGTCTTTGATAGGCATAATTTTTGTTTATGTAATTTTTCTCTACTATATAATGTGCTTAAGGAGGTTGGCTCCTGAAATAATAGTAATGTCAATCATCCGAAAACCACTTGGATATAGAGATGGGGACCTATAATGTTCATTTATTTTATTTGTGACCCATGTCACATGCCATTTTTTGGAAATATAGGGCCCCAAACAGAAATGATAATTTTCCTGAAATTTTTGCTAAAATTTGACATAGAAATTGATAATCTGAAGAAATCAAACAAATATTTATAGTTTGAACTATTATTTAGTTATGATTTTAATACAGTATAAAGTTGAACACATGTAGTGACTATAAAAGTAAAATCTAAGTCAAAGCTTAAAAAATCTTGCTTTACTTGTGGCTTCAAAGGCCAGTACATAATGAACACAACAACAGATGTTAAAAATTTTGGAATAATCAAATTATAACGCAAATAAAAAAACTTATAGTAATGTCATCTTTCCAAAACTTTGCATACAAATAGACATACATTTAATGTCTCATTTAAAAGTAAAACAAGTAGGGGTCACATCTCAAAAAATTGAGATATAGCATGAAATAAGCTAATTTTAGGCCAAAATTGGAGTTAATTTTTTCTTAACTTCTAAGAAATATAAGCTGAATATGCCGAAACATATCGATAGAAATATTAAAATAGTGTTTAAATATGTTTATTTGAACATCATGAATATATCGTAATACAAATACTATCTAGAAGTTTGGTCTGCACTGAAAATAAGGAAGCTAAAGTAACAGCACTCTAAAACAAGTGAGTTATGAAAATCGTTCAATTCCTTCTTAACAACCTTCCGCCACAAAATATAGTCCCTTACTAAACTTTGTAAAAATGTAATTTTTTAAAAACAATTTTATTCCATATAGTTTATTTGGCATTGTAAAATATAAATATACAACAAGAATTAATATGTGATGCAGAATTTTCAGACTAGAGGTGACCCAAAATGGCTACCTAAAACCTAAGGAGCGAACCTCTTTAAAGCAAAATAGCGAAAGCAGAAACTATGTACTTTTTCTATGTTCATATGTGCTTTGATATTGATATAAAAAAAAAAATTATAAAAAAAAAAGATTTTGTAGAAAGTCCTAAATGAACCTTAAACAAAAATGTATATACATGTATATGTGGAGCAGGAGTTATGTATCTTGGTTTATTTGTTGTAGGCTTTGGACAGGATGATTTTATACCTGAGGATAGTGTACTCCATTGATTATTACAGTGCTAATGAGTATCCTAATGAGGATGAGATGCCACACAGGTGTGGCATCATGCATTCTCGAGGGATACCACCAACAACTAAAATTACACAACAGGATGGTAAGTCAAAATTTGCAGCTTGATTAAAAACTATTTGACAATAAGTATTTTATAATTTATTTTAAATTTATTTATTAGGTTTCCCAAAAAAAAAAATTGCCAAATTTGATCAATTTAAACATGAAATTATTAAGTGTGTTGATTCTTCAGTGAATGACTGGATCACAAACACAGAAAACAAGCTGAAGCAGTTTACAGAGGTTGTAGAAAAATTATCTGAGGAAGATTCTATCAAGTTCGGCAGGAAAGATCCAGAGTCATATCCTTTACTTAGATGTACATGTGTGTGCATTGAGTGCTCATCAACAATGAATATGCTCATCAACAAATAGTAGAAAGGCCAGGCACATGCAGGAATATCTTGATTTGTTTTTAATCTTTACATAGCAATGATACATGTATGATAATATAGAGGGCAAAAATATAGACATCATTCAATGGTAGAGATTGTTTTTATACAAGCAAATTCAGAGTAAGTGTGGTTTAAAGCATATTCAGCTATGAGAGAGTTTGGCCTTAACAGCTGATCACAGAGGTGGAGAAGTTTGTGACCCTGAACACCCAGGAACTCTCCAAGGACAAGTGGCTGTGTCCCATCAGCGGCAAGAAATTCAAGGGCCCAGAGTTTGTCAGGAAGCACATCTTTAACAAGCATGGGGAAAAAGTGGATGAAGTCAGGACTGAGGTATGAAATGTCAAAAGACTTCAATAAGAAACTTGACATCTGAAAAGGACATTCAGAAGTCATTATGATAGCGTTTGATCCTTGTGGGCTCTGACAAATTTGATTTGGTTTCATTGTCTAACATTCTTTTGAAATTTGAAGATTATTCATGGTGATAATTTGGCAAATATTGTTTGTTCAAAACAAGATACATTATGATGTATATGTATATCGCAGGTGACCTTTTTCAATAATTACCTTGTTGACCCGAAACGGCCTGCTTTACAAGAACATCCTAAGAATAAACAGAAAGAGGGATCCGGTAGGGAGCAGTTCACCAGCCCCAACACTAGCTACCAGGCCCCTCCCCAGCAGGGAATGATGGGATACAACCAACCAATGGCACCACCCATGAGGAATTATGGTAAATAGTAGTTGAGAAGAAAGATTGTCTTATAAACATGAATAAGGTCATTTTGAAGGCACAAAGCTTTGAAAGGTAGTGATATCACATGATAAAATCAATTTAATGGTGCTGTGTTTAATTAATTCTACTTTTTATTGCACTTATTGATATGAAAATTATGTGTATAGATATGTATCATAGATATTTCTGTGCTGTTTTTTAACAATTTTCATGTAACGTTCATTTATCTTTTTGCTATGTGAAATGTTAATTATATTGTTGAAGGCCATTCAAGGTTATCACTTTTGTTTGTAGAATTTTATTAAAAGAGATTATGAGATGCTGAAAATGCATGATTTTTTAAAAGTTTGGATATTGTGTTGCTATAATTAATAAATATAATATTATAAAATTATATATTATTAATTCATTCAAATCAATCGTTGACAGGATCTGGTGGAAATGCTCCTCACCATTACCCAAACCCTGGGGGGTATGGAGGCCACGAGTACCGGGGTGACTACCGAAGATCTGGCGGGGGATACAGGGGACACTTCAGGTATCCACAACTCTCCGCTCATGGAGGGGAAATTTTTGGAGTCAAATCTTTCTTGTTGATTCAAGTTCTTGTTAGTTTTGACAATTTTTTATTCCTTTGATTGCTACTCTGTTGTTAAACTAGGCAATTTATTTCCAGATCCAATAATGCTATGAAGCGGAATTCTGAACAGTTGAGTAACTTGTCTATAAAGAACTTTGTGAATTGTCAGAGTTCATTCCTGACATTAAATCTTCCAGACTTTGTTGTATGGAAGTTTCTCAGATTAATTTTAATGCATTAAGCAAGGTCTTTTGATCACCACTTCCATTGCAAATTAGTTGTTAAATTACATGGAGGTCATTTATTTCCAGATCCAATGTTGCAATGAAGCGGAATTCTAAACAGTTGAGTAATCGGTCTAAGAGCTTTGTTAGAATTCACTTCTGACATTGGATCTTATAACCCTGTACACGTTTCTCAGATATTACAACAGATTGGATTCAGCAAAATGAAAAATTACAAAATTCTCAAAGTTTTAATATTCACGAATTTAAAGATATTTTCATGAAATTTGAAATCTGAGAAGCAATATTATAGGTTGAATATGCATTAGTTCCTATCATGAAATACAATAGTTTGGACATTAAAAAAAAAGAATAGATAAGTTTATAAAATTTTAATTCTTGGTGTAAAATAATCTGTGAAAGCAATTAAATTGTGCAGATAAAACCCTTTCTTCAATTTTCTAATTATCGTCTCGTGAACCTATGTCCCACTTAGCAAAAAAAAAATCTTATCTCATTTTGTTTAAAGCCTTTTGAAAAGAGATCTGTGGTGTTTTGCAGCTGAAGATCTTTCTATTGATGCTATGTGTGTTATCTTGTGAACAGTTTAAAATTCCAAATAATAACAACCTGATTCTGTGTGTAATTTGTAAAGTTTTATTTGTGTTATAAATGCAGTCAGTTGATGACCCTCACAATTCGAGTTCCTTCAGAACTACAACACCGCTTACAGCTAATGTTAATCCCTCTCACTAATCCCAGAAAACCCTGAACAAGACCTTGGAAACAGGAAAGATATTTTTTATTCAAATAAAAAAAAACCCATGGTTTCAGTTTTTCGAAGGAATAAAATCCAAGTTTTAATCTGTTTAGTATGTCTGACCTGTTAGTTCTTCTAAAGACACACATTGGGTTGTAAATTATACATCAGAAAAGTTGGGAATGACAAAGAATGCACATTGTAAATACTGGGTGGTATTCTATTGGTGTTCACTCGGTATGCATCTATAGGCCATATTGAATATTAATGCAGCTGTTTCAAAATGTTTTCATTAATTTGGTTTTCTAATTAGGTTCGCCCTGTCTAGCAGAAAGATAGAACATGAATTACTGGTACATTGTACTTGATAGTTATCCCCATGTTGCAGATGGAATACTAGTACATGTACATTGTAGTGACTGGGATGTTGTTTTTCCACACATTTTTATAGCATAGGCATTTTCTAAATCAATAGTGTTTTTTTATTAGCAGATTAAGATTTGTTAACTCTGTACAGATCATCAAAATAGTCGTTAAATGTTGTTTTTCTGAATTTTGAATTTACAGTAATTGGAGTTTAATGGCTAAATACAAATAATAAATGTATAAAAACAGAGTTAAAAAAAACAAAAGTATATACATGTACCGACAAATTCCTGTGGACTTTTTTAATGATATTCCTTTGATTTAGTGTTGACAGCTTTTATCAGACCTCATTGTGCCTTGATATGCCCTCCTCCCCTCCCCTCCCCCCCCCCCCCCCCCCCCCAACACACATATTGGTAATACATTTATAACATTTACTTTTACTCTATGATGAGTGAAAAGCATGATCAGAATTGGGTTTTAACATTGAGTGTTGATGTTTGTAGGATTGTATTAAGCACAGTGTTACAGTTGTGTAGAGGCTTTTCCCTAATTATCTTTGCACTATTGAAAACTTAGTGTTGTAAAAAAAAATGTGAAAAGGTGTTTTACATCCTCCCAGTCTTTTCCACTAATAATTATTAAGTTCATTTTCACTATCAATTTGTTGTCTTTTACAGTTGGGCTTTATGATTTTGATGAAATTTTTTAAGGGACCAAATTTTTTGATGTTGTATTTCTATTGCATTCATTACTCATATGTAAGAATTTTTGTTTCTGATTTTATTTGTATGCTAAGGGCTTGTTATCTTTGATTCTTTATAATAAATTCAAACTAGAAATAATGTTATAAATTGTATTTCTAATAGATAATCAAAATTTCATTAAATTCTGTTCTATGCAGTCATTTAGTCATTTACAAACTTCCTATACATAGTGTAAAAGTTAAAACCTCTTCTGTAAATATTGGAATGGAAGCCTCTTGTTTTACTGCAATTTAAATAGTGCTGATGTAACTTCAACGTATTCAGCATTTTCTTAAAATTATGTGGACAAAATGTTGGAGCGAGGAGTGTTATTAGATTCAAACTTAAACCTGTTATCATATTTTACTTCACATTCATGATGTTATGGTATGTTTTCATAATGCAATGTATCGATACCAGAGATTGTTTGGTGACAGAGACAGACAATAACAGTAAGAATGCTGCTAGACTGAGACAACAACACCAGTGCTCCTGTTTTCAATCTTTATTATCCTAGATTGGTCGTTATCTGAATCAGTTTTTATTTCAGAGATCAATATTCGAGTCGACTCTTTCTATCTTTTCCAGTCGCAGATCTGATCCAAGGGGAATAATTGAGTATCGTGACCTGGATGCACCAGATGATGGCGACATTTTCTGAGGGCGCGGTGTAGGGGCGGGAACTTTATAGCAGGGGCATACATTATCAAAGATTCATTTGCCAGACTGTAGATAGTGACGCTGTGAGTTGTCATATATTGATGTAGCTGACATTTTTTATCAAATATTTGAGCTAATGCATTTCTGTTAAAGACAATTGATGGAATAGATGCCAGTAAAATTTGAAGCTTTTTAAAAAGATTTTTAATAAATTTCATCTTAACATGTGCAGGTTGAAAGTTCTTCAGCAAGATATATTGATTGTAATGTTTGGAATTGTAATGTGAAGAATATCTGTACTGTGCATGTCAAGTTTTATTGCAATATTTATGTTGACCATTATATCACTCATACTTCATATCATAAAGCAAAGTTTTAGTGATTTAATTTTGTGTTTAAGGCGGCACTTGTGAATAAATTAATCATGTTTGAATATTTGGCAGTTTGTAGTTTTCATTTTGAAAGTTTTGACATTAAAATTTTATTTCAATTGTGAACACTTCTTACTGATAGACAGACATTTCTCAGTCTGTGTCATGCATGCACTGTTCATCTGTCAAGAGCCTACAAACAGGCAAGAGAGATACATGCATATAGAACAATGTCAAGATGGAGTTCCATTCAACAGAACAAGTGCAGAGAGAGCAGTAGATGTTTCTGGAAATAAACCAGTTTTTGTCCATCCATTTATCCTTCTCATGAAAACTATTGCAGTTAATGTTTATTTGGAGGAAGGATCACGCATATTAATGCATTTACTGTCGCAACAGATGCAGTTGAAATGCTCTAAATACAAACTGAAGAAGCCGAGATGTTTCAAGGATATGAATGTATGGAGTCGACTGTTATCACACATATAGAGCTGTATTACACAATATGGCTTTTATTTGGAAGTCTCTTCTCCTTGACCCTAGAGAGAATCATCGGCACTAATTTGTCTGAAAATTACCATTAGTTAAATCAGTTGTACATATCACTCGGTTGCATCTTTTTATACACGGATTTCGACACCAAAGAAACATCAAGTGATTCTTGGCACGCAACAATGTTGCAGATTGCTGTTTTCCAATCAAGTTATCTCCAACATCTCCAACAAAAACAATATTTTATGATAAGTCTATAAAGAGATGTGCCGACTCAGATGAAGACTATCAGTTTAGAAATATGAAACTTTATATCGACCTTAAATAGTTTAATCTTTTGTGGGAGTTCGCTCATTAAACCATGTACACTAGGTAAATAGTCCTTCTCATGAAATCGTCCGCTAAATCATCGATATGATGTCAGCATTTCTGACTTTCAGTCTATGTCTACCGTTTGAAGTAAATTCCTACAAAGTCCTGCTCGTCACCTCTCACACAATGCTATATCACCCCCCGCCGAACGAAGCGTGGGGGTAGTGCCGGCGCTGGTGCCATAACCCCTACCCCTAGAAGAAATAATGGCACTGCGCTCGGAAGGGACCGAATGGTGCGTCGTGGATTCAGTGCAACTGATGTAGGTAATCAGTGAAGATAATATAATGCCACCAACAGCAATGAACCCCACCCCGATCACAATGGTAAGGTCGAGGGACTGGGAGAGGTGGGCGTAGTAGATCTCTATGGCCTCCATGTCGCGCGCCCGGGCGTACGGGTTGAAGGTGTAGTCCCGGGGGACGGTGTAGCCCACTACCATGCAGACCACCCCACACACGATCAGCCCCGCCGCCGTGTACACCACAGCGTCCTCGGGGTCAAAGGTCGCCGTGCGGTCTTCGTCCTCCCCGACCTCGGTCATTTGCCCTGAAAAAAAATTCAGTGGTAAAGTGTAATGCAAATTAATTAGCAGGTTATTCCGTTGTTTCACACATCAAGGGACATTCGTAGTTCTTGAGTGGTCTACTTAACAATTTGTATACAATGATGCAGCAATGAACATTTTGATTAATTCAGGCATGAAGCATCGTTTTCCAAAAAAAGGTGGAGTCAGACGTTCTCCCAAAAGCTCTAAATCTTATTCCGTGGGGTGGGGAGGGGGTTAAGGTGATGGGGTATATTGATGGTTTGTCCTTTCTTTTTTAAACGATGCTACAGGTACTTCTTACGTTCTTGCCTTAAATCACGTTTGAAGTAGTATGAAATGAACAGAGAGCATTGAATTTGCTTTTCAATGTGTTAATTAAATACTAAATAAAAACATGCTATTTTACCGAGATATCAGGAATAAGATTTGATTTTAGCGTTAACTATATCAGAAAATTATCGAGACTGTCCTACTTAAAAAAATAAATAAAATGTGCTGTAAAGTAACAATTATATTAAACGAATGATTTATAATCTAAGCAAAATAGTATGATCTTGAATCATTCACATGAGTTAGTGGTAACATCTTTTTTGAAGTTTTTAAAATAATTGCAGTGAAGTGAAAACTTATTTTTTTTAAAATAATCATAGAAAATCAGTGTCTGTGTAATATCTCCATTTGTGTACGACTGTTTACATTTAGTTAACAACTTGGCGCGGCTGTTAAGAAAAAAAAAAGGTTTCATGCCCGCGCGGTACATGTAGATATAAGATAATCCGTTTAAACTAGGCTCCCAAAACAAGATTAAATTTTTAGATATAAATATATCGAACAGATTTGGCGTGTCCTGTGTTGTAACTCAATAGATCGCACAGATGTTCAATTATCAATGCAGAGAGACATCTATAATTGTGTACATGTACAATTTGTAGAAGTAACAGTCACACCGTGCAATGAAGGTTACTGGAGGAACATACTTTATATTCAAGTTTTTTGATCTGCATTTCAACCTCGCATAAATCAGTAATTGAACGGGTTATAAATCCAATTTAAACTTGGGCCACCTACATTTTCTTTGAATTCCGGGGTCAAAACGACATGACCTGAACGGTACCAGCGTTTGTATGATCTGGCATTGCATCGGGAATCATAGAGAGATATTGTTGGCATATTTCATTAGGAAATGCAAGTGTTTACTTTGAAGTTTTTTTTAAATGACTTTCAGTCCTTTTGAACAATAATGTTACTATTGGCCTATATTTCAACAAGTGTTTGGTTATGTGTATAAATTACTGGTAACATGCATGCAAAATAACAAACCATCCGGAAAAGAGATTTTATCGCTCCAGATTTAAAAAAATATATACATCTAAAATCACGAATTTACAATATAACCATAGAATTCAATTTATCAGCGTGGTTTTTTTTTACATAAAAAAAGTGAAATGCTGCATCATCTTAATAAAATCCAACCACCGTTCGAAAAATGAAGTAATTGGAATTTTGAAAGGAACTCACCGACACAAGATTCAGCATTTCAGCCATAAAACGGGCGTTTAGACAAAATCCGGCGGTATCGTGATAATCCAGGTCCAACACCTGGCACACGTGTAGCGGGGGATGACGTGGTCCCGATCAATACGTGTGTAAAACTTGACATCTTCAGTTTTTTTTAAGTCTCTCTCTCTCTCTCTCACTCTCTCTCTCTCTCTCTCTCTCTCTCTCTCTCTCTCTCTCTCTCTCTCTCTCTCTCTCTCTATATATATATATAGCCTTACACGTATCGATGTGATTTTTTGAGCAACCAAAATTGATTTATCGATAAAAATTATATTTATGTAATAGTGGATATTTTTTTTTTTAATTCTTATCTTCTCTAACTTTCAATCACTGTCATATTTTAATATCTTATTTAGTAGGACCTTTAGCTCCAGTTAAGAATGCTTATTAAGCAATTCCCATCGCTTCTACAACCGCTACAATCTTTGATGTGGGAGGTTCGAATTATGTAATAGCTGCAAAACATTTCAGTTAATAAAAATCCAGACGTGCACTCAATATCGATAACGCAGATATTGCTCTACATGATGTAGCCTTTCTAAGGTTTTTGTAGTAATGTTTTCACTACGCATTTTGAGTCTGCGCACGAGCGGTTAAATAATGTAACTATATTGTCTAAAGATTATAGTGATTGTTGGATTTCTTGTTGGATTAGACGAAATATATTGTTTAATTTTTCTGCTCTGATTTTCTTTTGAAACATGAAATCTCAAAACACACATTATTTAAATGAACAATTTAAGCCTTCTTTTTCCTTATAAAAGTTTCTCTTTATAAAAGTAAGTTTTGTCATTGATTTTATTGTTGGGGAACATTCATTGTTTTCCTCAATAATTTCTAAATGTTTTATTTTTCTAAATACTTAAAGCTGATTTTTTGTGTGCAACTGAAGCATTAATCAACCGATAAAACTCAATACAAAAGCGGTTGAAGTCACCTATCGCTGTATTTGAAAGCTTTTGGATAGTTTCACTGCTTTTCCGATTAATCTCCACGCATACTTTTAAGCTTTAAATATCCGTTATAACGTGTTTCTCCGAGCATCCAAAAATTACAACCAAGTATTTCAAAATTTTCATAAATGTTCATTTTAATTAGAGCTAGCATTTAGCATTGTTTGTACTGCTCAATTTAGTTTTTTCCCACTTGAACAGATATTGGAGTTTATCAGTTCATTGGGTTTGTGTGTTGCTTATACACGCTGCAATGCCTCTGTCTGATGTCTGTAGCCTTGTTCTGCTTACAGGAGATATTATCTTCAAGGTTGTTTTAAACATACAGACACCTGTCTTTTTTTCTTCTCGATAAAAATACATATACCAACAAAAGTCATTTCAAGATTACGTCATATAAGTGACGCCAATCTTGCAAAAACCTACATAGGTATCCTCCATCTTAATTATATAAAGACAGGTGTAATTGTGATCCGTACTGAAATACTTACCAGAATAAACCTGTGCACCTATAGCAAAGATGAAACTTTGCATATGATTTTGAATAAGATTTTAGAATTTCCCATTCTGTAAAACTATTTATTATACTCCGAAATATACAGATGTTTATGCTGGACGCATGAATTATTCATCGTGTAACTCTTCGTTTTTCTGTTCGTCCGTCACATTTTGCGTTCAGCAAAGTTTCTAGAAAAACCAATTATCGACAAACTTTCATTCGAAGAAACATATTAAATATGTCCTTTAAACAATGCTTTCTTTGGTGATTCATGCGGGAATGAAGGTTGTGACATTGCAGACAAAAATGCATAACCTGCGTTAGAGGGTTATGTTAATTTTTTCTTCAATGATTCGCAATCTTCATAGCCCGTAGGAATCATCTAGCAATTTACAGTGTAATTATTGTTTATATCATCTTTCTTTTAAAAAATGGTTGAAAATCATAAAAAGTAAATAAATGTACTTAAATTATTGTTAATGTACATCAGAACGTTACATAGAAGAAACAACCAATTATTCTTATATGGGAAAATGAGTCTGACATCATCATGATTATTGATTTGATTTGAACATATTTTATTATGCAAAATAATATTTACATAATAGGATTGGGCAGCAGGCAAAGCCTATTTAAGCCTTCTCCACTAGGTACAAGGTAGTCATATGTATAAAATACAAGAATTGTGGAGTTAAGTGATACAATTAAGAATACATGATTTTTTTGTGTAGCAAAGTGAACAAAAGAAAAAAAGAGGGGAAAAAAAAGATAAAATTGACAAAACCGGTTATAACAAAAGTAGATTATTTTGTGCAGTCCGTGATTTTTCATAAGTTGCTATTTAATAAAGGTTTCGGTTGATCGATAAACTAGTTAGAACTGGATTGTGTAGATTTCAGTTCTGTCATGTGTTTTTTTTTAATAGAATTATGAATCACAATTGGTTTTCTAAAGAAATAGAGGAGGAAATACTCGGTAGATGTAAATATATTGTTATGAACTTACATTTTTCAAAAATCTTGACCTCATGCATTTTATGTTTTGTGTAATTTCTTTAGAGAATTGTTAAATTATTGGTTTGGTGGCATATATTGAAGTTCCTTTAATTGCTAATATTATAAAACTCCAACAAAGATGCATATTTGTCACAGTAACCCAACTGTGTTTTTTCTGCTTTTCTGAATTTTACCTTTTCTATGACCCTGACTTCCAAAATTCGAGATAACTGAACTATGTCCCTTTTCTATGATCGTGACATCCCTATTCTTCATTTTGCGTTTATTTTAGTTTCAAAGAAACAATAAATGCAAGATATTTTTCATAGAAAGGTAGGATTAAGAGCAATTCAAATCTAACTAATTTTCTTTTATCGATCTTCACCTTGACATCGATTTCAATAATCCCTATTTGAAGTTAGCTTGCTTTCATAGAAAGCGTTCAAGTTATATTTATATCAAACGTTATCAAGCAAAAAAACAACAACAAAAGAATCATACTAGTGTGAGCTATTCAGCCGCGTCCTAATTTTTTAACCGTGACATTGGCTTCATTTTTAATGTTAATTTTTAGTGTTAATTTCAGTTTCTGTTCATATTCAACTTTTAAATACGTAATAGGTGATTGCTAATTAATATGGCTTACATTATGATCTTGACTTCGCAATTTCCCATTTTGCAGTTGAATTGGTTTCAATAAAAAGTTCGAGAAAATACAGCATTTTTAACATTAGTGATAGCATTTAAATAATATTCTGAGCTTGCTAGATTCTTATGTAATTTGATTCAAATCCACTTTTTTCTTATTTTTTGTATAGTTCAGATTTTAAGAAACAGAGCGATATCCATGTAATGATGCATATTGGTAAGAGCAAGTTTGCTTTGTCATGATTTTTTGACATAGACCTGCCTTGTGACCTTGACTCTATTATTCTATATTTTGCTTAAATCTTAGTTTCATCAACTTTCGCTCAATAATTCTGATAAGTTTTTTTTTCTCCTACCATGTTTTACTAAGTAACTCATGCCAATGCAAAGTTTAGGGTATAACTCTATTTTGGTGCAACTTTAACGTACTTGTACTATATAAGGCACAACATTCATGTACCATGTATCAACACATTTTTGGTACATGTAGTAGTTGATGTATATATTTTTAATTACGAGTGAAATTCGTTGTTTATTAAAATAACCAACACCTTTTTGTCCTGAAAGTTTCAGCATCTTTCCAGGAATGTTTAACTCTCTGTAGATAAATGTAAGTGACAGTGCCTATAACTATTCGACTTTCTTCTCGTTATATAGTGATATACCTTCAAGGATGATGGATGGACAAGTACATGTAGTTTATCGTACAGCTTGCCTTCAGTCATTGAATCAGCTATCTTCAGCATTCTTTATTTTTTTTATCATCAACATTTTGTGTAGTTGATGAGTATTTGTTCTCATCATTTTCATTCATCCTTTAAAACTCTTCTGTCTCTTGGTTTTTTAATGGTGAAGGTTACACGTGCATTCACAGAAATATCTGTCAGTTTTTGGTAGCTTGATGTCAAACATATGCTAACAATCAGGTCTGAGTGAGGAAGTACTATCACACAAAAGGTAAGGAACATTTTTAATCAGAACCCAAATTATAATGATCGGATAACTTGGACAAACTTTAATTTAAAAAGTACAAGAAGAGAATCTAAAAAAAATTTTGTTCCGCTGAGTGAGGCCGAGCGTGGCTTAGCCTTGGTTTTGCGGACAGACGAATTTGGTGCGCTGATCGAGCATCTGAGATCGGAACAAGGCACCATGACTCCATCATTGAAGACTGTGAGAAAAGGAGTTTTGAAGGAAATGAGTGTTTGACAAATGCTTAACAACTGTTTGGTGTGTGTAAATTGATGTATCATTTTCTTTTCGCTGAGTGATTCTTGTGTCAGTAATTGCAAGAGGGTTTATGAATGAAATGTTAAGTTTTCACCCTTGTAGAGTTCTCTTCCATTGCTGTGATTTAGGGGGGAATCTCACAAATTATTCGCCACGTTGGTGGTATATTCGATATCTAGATTATCGCCTTCTGACAGTTTTTTTTAAAGTGAAAACTCCAGAATTACTGTCAATTAGACCTATTTGTATTTTACGGTCCTTTTAATTTTCCGATCACCCACCAAAATATAAGGGCTAAATGAACCTTGAATTGTCTTTAGAAATAAATCCTTTCATATTGTACATTGCGCGTCTGTGTAATCGTTTTCTGTTATTTCTGTTCCAATTTCCTATTTGCCAAGTCATCCGTGCAAAAGCATTCCTGGTTTTTTTTTAAAGTAATTAGTTAATGATTTTGAAATTAGGACAAAGTTGACAAAATGCTAAACCCGGCCCACCTTAGAACACATAGTCAACAGTTCATAAATTATAAATTGGAAGCTTTCTATAAAAACTTGTTCGTCCGTGCAACATAATTCTATTGAAATTCCAAAAGTTCTACATAACTTGTCAACTAATGTCAACTAGCAGAAGCGACGAACGATGCTCAAACAACAGCCGAGAAACATGACGCAAAAAGAACCGACGGTATCTAAAGCCCCATCTTACGCTGTGAGCATATTTGTCCATGGTTTGTGCATTAGTATATTTATTGTTAAAAATCCATTTATTTTGGGCTTGTTAAATGCCCATTTTTCAGCTGACAATAACGAATAATCCATGATAAACCATGTCATTGTCTCTCACAATCTGGTCCTTGTCTCGTTTGCAATCAAACGGCTATCATGTGCATGCGAAAATCATCTCGTGCAAACACGACATACCCGGATTACAGAATCTGAGAAAAATATTAATGAATTATGAATGGACCAATACTCCCTTATTAATTTGAATTAATTTTAAGAATGGATGACACAAATACCCGGCATAAGCAGTTTTTTGATGAATGAAGTATAAAAGGGGGTATAATGTGTATCTTTTGATTTGAATTTTTGTCTGTGAATGAGTAAGATGAGCAACATCAGATTACAAAATGCATTTTTCACCAGGCCTATCAGATATCATGCATGTCATTCCACGGTTTGTGACCCATTCCTTTGCTCCAATTGCACACTTGGTCTACAATTGGGACATGCAGTTGACTTCGACCTCATTCGCTAATTGACACAAGACCCCAATAAAGTAATCTCGCTGAAAATCTCCTGATATATTTTTTTATGCTACAGAAACGCATTGATCTTCTCTTAAGTAGGTTTGGTCTGTTTCTTCGTTGTTCTAAAGTTTTCTACAACAATACTCGCAGACATAGTTAGGACAAAAACTGCCAGTCTGGGCATACTTTTAAGAAAAGCTATACTGTTGTATTTGTTAGCAATGTTCAAAGCGATTAACGTCTAATTACACATGTATGTGATCTCATGATGTTTCGTAACCAGAAATACGCCAGCGAGATTATAAAGGTTTCTACCCGGCATTAACCTGTACACTATAGACCTCTAGAACAATTTGTAGACGAAACCCTACCCTACTTGAAAGCATCGCATGCTTTCGTCTACAAATTATTCTTGTATTTAGAAATATTACTTTAACAATTAAATATCTTTTAATTACATCAACGCTTATTGGTAAAGACTCGCATTTCGGAAGGGACGAATTTTGCAATACCATTTTGCAAATAACATGAAAATAATTTATAATAAACATTTAAAATAAATGATACATTTGAAAATTAACACGTTCCATATATATATATTATAATATGAGTTTTCCTTTTTTCTATTCATGTAAATGTCTAGAAAATCTTGTTGCATAATTACATTAACAATTATCAAATCGGAACAATATTCTAACCCATTTCTTAGATTCTTTGATTGCAGCAAAACATCCCTCTGTTCTAAACTGCTTTTAATCACTGGTGGGTTTTTTTTTAAATAAATAAATTTGCATTTTTATTTTCAATTTTAATTTTGATTTTATTCCAGTTTTTTAGCAGCTAATATCCGTACTAATGTTTATACTATGAAATAGAGCATTTTCCTCATACTAACCTTTTTATTTCTATATATTCACCTATCTGGTAGTAATTTTACGGTAGCCTTGTTTTTAATTTTGAATATTTTTTAAGTGAATGACCCGAATTTGGCACCAATATACGTCTAGGTATTCTCGTCTACGCTCACATGCACGCGCTTTACTCTGCATGACCTAATCCTAGTAAATCTAAATCACGGTGGGTTTATTATATTTGTAAAGATAAGATGAAAAGAGCTAGAAATTGAGATTAAGAATAACATGTACATTAAAGCTGTAGAAAATTGAAGGTCTTTGAAATCTGGCGTGTAACAAAGTTTTTGAATAAAAAATGGAAAAAAGAAAAAAGGAATTCCTTGGATTCTCTATCAGACTTTGGGAAAAAAGGCATTAACAAATCAATCAATTACTACAAATTTGTGAATGTGATACGTTCCTTACAATTAACGCTGATGAGGACAACAAAATTGACTCTCGAAGGCTTCAAACGGGTTTTATGTTTGATTGCAATCAAATACCACAGAAAACCCTTTCCCAAACAAACCAAATCACTCGACTATTTAGTAAACCCGACTGGCTATGTGCCATCGTTAAAAAGGATGACCATGTAAGATCTATTTAAAAGTTAATCCTAGTTTACGGGGATCACATAATTGATGTATCGAATTGCCGATTAGTAGATGCACTGCCACCACCTCTAGATGCAGATTGTGAAATGATTTATAAAGTCCCTAGCTTAAAATGACAGATTTATTCATTTGACAACATGCAATAGGTTAAAGAGCCATAGTAGATAAAATAATAGCATTGAATGCAGAAGATACTAGTGTTATCAGACGAAGTGTGTGGGGATCCATGAGACAAAGCGACCAGAACTCGCAGGGCATGAGAGCATTAACGAAACAAACCCCCGTCCATTTGATAACCCAGGATTAGGATATTGTCTCTGACACCTTAAATTACGATCAAAATCATCCTGTTCACAATTAATAATTCAAAAGACAATGCAGTCTGGGTTAATTGCCCATCCCTCTATGTCTACTTAGTGCACTAAGAGCTAGAGCTGTGGTAGGGGATTGTGACGTTTTAACCTTCTCGTCCACGTGACCTGACAAATATGGAGCATCAATAGGATGACACCTGATTAGTTCTGCTATGTCTGCGAGTCAGTTCCTCAGCAAGCACCTGTGGGCTTATTGATAAAATGATCAATGGGGTTATTCATATTTCACATACTCATTATCTTGTCCTATGGTGATTCTTTTTGTGTATATGACCCATTTAACTCATTGTTCTTTCTTAATTTTCAGTGAACCCCCTAATCGAGTTTTTCGATTCAGACAAAAGAATAACACTTAATCATCCAAAGTTTTGTTCTTAATTTCGTTAACGATGCAATTAAAATGAAACTGAAGATTAACAGCATCTCATTATGATACTAAACATATGAAGTTACTTCATGTGAGTTCTAATGAGGACACCCTATGACTCGTTTGATGTCTAATGTCATTGTTCACACTAAAGTGCAAACTGATTCGACATTATGCGAGTAAAGTATGTCGAATCAACTGATTCTGGTCTTTTGAGATCACCACATGCACATCCGGGGTACAATATACTATTACTCTATTACACATTATCACTCTCGTATGCTTGAGCTTGCTATGTTCGACCATGCATCAGCAAAATTCCACGATACTTTTTAGCCAAGGAATAGAGAGATACGGTTGACTTTTCTGGACTTTGCCTGTATTCTGACTAGCAGTCTAGATCTGCCAGGTACAACCTGCATACCGCGCATTCAGCGGGGATCAGAGAGGTCGTGGCTTGGTACCAGAGCAGACGACACAGATCGCCCTATCTTGTCCCATTCAGACCAAAGTCGCCATTGTCTCCAGATTCCGATTTCGCCCTATCGTCAGATTTAATCCGTCATGTGTCGCGTACGCTATTGTTCAGGTGGTCTATGTTGTCAAATCACGAAGACCTCATCAGAAATAGATCTAAGGTCTTCGGCTCTGTCAATACAATGGTGTTACCAGAGATCAAAGGTGCTCCCAGATATAAAATCACCTCATTTGCCATCATCTTAGCAATGCAAGAGCTCAGAGTTGCAAAAGAAACGTTTAATACAGAGGATGTGCACGGACTGCTTGACTGTAGGAATTTTTTTGTCTTTGAAATAAAATAAAAAAGAAATAACGGACATATGGTTCATAGTCTTATTTATTAGTTTTGACAAAGCTTATTTCTGTAAAATATCCTGGTTTTTACCCAGCGTTTCTTTGATGTTTCAAAGTGTATCGCCACAAAACAATTGGTTGTTTGTACTGTCAGGTGCGTGAAACAGTTTCCAATGTCCAGACGCGAGGCTGCCCAGCGATCAGGGAACAGGTATATCCAGGCCCACCTTGGGAACACTTTATTTCTATGTACAGATGTTGCTTGCAGTTTTACGTTTGTAGCTTGATACGGGAAGTTAAGAACGAAAGTAAGCATCGATTTCGTGTGAAATAGGTGTTCCAATGCAATAAATGCGTATTGAATAGCAATTTGGAATAATTTAGCCCCGTTTTTTTTTATTGAGATCCAATTGGTAATTGAAAGATTTTTTTACTTCATCCACCTGTTTTGGATTGGTATTTTAGAAAAGCAAACTTTTTACTGGGTGTATACTTTCTTAAAGGGTTTATCTTGGCGGTTAATCGTTTGGTAATGTTTTAAAGTTTTTTTTTATGAATATGCATAAGAGTGGAGAGGGTTGTCTCTTCGAGTAAGAGGCATTGAATTTCGTATTTTACTATCTGTAGAATCAGAAACAAGCCAAGGGTTGAAGTCCTCGCATTCATTGATAAAAAAAGAACTTGGAACGTATGTGAACAATTCCATGTTATTGACTGCCGGTAGATACCCCTAAAGTCCGCGGTGGTCCAATCGCAATCCCCCAAATCTGTTACCAATAGAGACTGCAACAAGACATAATAGCAAAGAGGCAGTACATTTACAAAACGTTATAGTTTTCTTTGATACTTGACAGACTATATAGATATTGCTGATCTTAAAGAAATGGTTTGAGTCTCTCTGAGTCTGGAGTGTATATTGCAGGCGTTCTGGGATAAGCGCTGGAGTGTGCAAGCGACTGTGTCGTCTGCGAATTGTAAAGACTTGATGAGGGATTCCAACTAGAGGTGAAGAACTCCGGATAAACCACTGACGGCGTAAGTTTAATTATCATCTTAAATTTATTTTATTTTTTTTTTCTTCAAATTGTTAAAATAAGACAAGCAATAGAACCACGCTGCACTGTATCATGCAAATTCAAGTGTCTAATCCGCCACGTTGTTGTTATTAAAACTTGCATGAGTATATTTTTTAAAAAAGCAAAAAATATTTCAAATATGTTTCTTTAAAAATTTTCATAACTTTTGAGAAAATTAGGAATCGTGTATGATGTATGTATTTTGCAGTGTTTATTTTTTTTATAAATGGAGTTTTAAACAATCAAAGTTACATTTGTAACAATAAGGAAGAATTGATAGGTTTACTAAAAGCTGACGATTGAAACAAGCAGAGATGTCAAAGATTAAATGGGAGTGACTGTATTGTGTAAAACATTCTAAAAATTACCAAAACCAAACTGTGGAAGAGCCCTAAACACAGATGACATAGGGCAAAAACTCTAAGTTCTTCTTTAACTCATTATTTGATCAGATTCACTGCAAAGATTGCAAGATCTTAGACGAATTGGTTTACATCAACGCACAAGAAAAATGGGAGAATTGTATAAAACCAAGTGATTATATATAAACAAATTCGTTTTTACTTAGCAAACAATTCTGAAAAGTTGCATTTATTTCAGAACGATGCTGTCAAAATTACGATCCACACACCCTGGGTTGCTTATATCAGCTATATTTATTCTATGTAAGTATGACCTGTTCTACATTTTTTTTATAACTTGATATACTAGACGTACATGCAAGACAATTCTGATGAAACGGTCCATTTCCAGATTTGCCTTATATCTTTGGCAATGATATTCAAGTCACATGACCCGTGCCTTCTGGACGCGGTTGGTTCATTAACACCAGACAATTAATTTAAAATTAACCATAACTTTGATCCTTACACCGTTAGAGATTCAAAGGCTTCTTTCAATAAAAAGGGCTAATTGGAGATTACATAATATAATGCAGCCAAGTAGTAGAACTGAGATTTGTAACCCTGCCTCCGGTGGACCATTTCCAGAGCCTTTTGTTCTTATCGGGCCCAGTTTAACTTGAAGATTCACCGTATGATATTAATATCGTTAAGACGTTTAAGAAAACACTTCCGACAAAAAACTCGCAGTAAAAAAAAATCAGATATTGGTTTAGCGTCTCGATTGAAATTCTCACCTTACGTCGGACTATACGAGTCGGCAAAATCATGCGGTTTCTCTTTTTGATCTATGAAAATCTCAAGATTGGATAATATTTTTTGCACGAACTATTCTATTCCCACTGTTTTATATCACATAATGCTACTGCAAATGTGTGATAGAACGATCGAGATAGGCAATGTTTAAGAACTTTGTATAAAAGGAATATAGTCTCCTGGTGGACAAAATCCCTCATCTCATTTCTTGTCAACAACTTTAATCTTTGACTGATGTATGTCATTGTTTTAACTAACAAAGATTAAGTAAATAGGCCCTGCCAGTTAACTGAACGACTAAACATCCCCAGTAATTCTCCGCAAACGCCCGAGCACAACAAAAACATTTGTCTTAGTGGTTCAATTATTTGTTCAGTCAGAGTCTTCTTTCTTGTAATTTAAAAGGTTATTGCCTGTTAGAAAAATACTATCGTCAGCACTCTAAACATTGAGAGTGAAACAGGAAATAACGTTTGTCTTTGGACAAGAATGAGAGAGAAAAGAGTAATCGTGATTAATAATCTTTAGAGATTTTAATCTGACTGAAATATGTTGCATCTCAGGGATTTATTAAATCATAGACGGCTTCCGCAAGATCTTGAAACTGATAGTTCTCTATATCGCGGTCTATTGCGCTATATTAATGTTATCCCTGTTATCAATACTTTTGGCCTTTCCATTCAGAAACAGAGCTTTTCTGTTAAACCCAATTTGCTCATGTACAAACTATTTAAAATGTTTAATTCTCACTTGCTCTTGGAATCTTAGGAATACGATGATACTGTTACAAAACTACAAAAATTTCGTGTTCATTGAAACCAGAAACCCCCAGCGAGGCGCTTCGATACCTGGGCCTTTGACAGGTGCCCGTCAGAGCAATGATGGCTCGATTACAAGAACAGTCCTATCTAGTCACATTGCCTGATATTGGGTGTGATCGGGGTTTTGTTTTGGACCATAACTCTGGGTGGGATGTTTCCTGATGGGTCGTCAGAATGCGATAAGTCGTGTTTTACACTTAAGAATTTATAAGTTATCAAGATGTATGGAGTTGACAGAATGGCAATAACCGCTATTGTGTTCATTGGAGGAGGGTAAAGGGTCTTATTGCACCACGCACCTTTTTGTACAAAGTTCGAACATTGCATGAGTGACATATTTCAATGATTTACGATTTACAAAAAGAATATGTCGGTCTTTGTCATAGTTCGGGAAAAAGCACTCGATCTTTGCCTCCCATAGATAAGTCCCGCTCAACACTTATCTGTTGACTCGCTTGTCAATCAACAGTCAAACACAAGAAATGGTGCTTCTTTCTAAAGAAATTCCAGCGTAACTCTATAACACTAAACAGTATTCCATTGACTGCTCCTTAGAAGACGCAGGCTTTTTAGAATGATATTAGGATTGGGATTATCTTCGCGAGCAGATCTTTGAAATAATTAGAATTTAGGAATATGAATCAGAAGTAGACATGTTTTATCAGTCATAGAGTACAAGCCAATTGCACAGCCAAAGAAGGGTTTCACGTCGGATGCAAGTATATCATTCCGACGAGAATGCGGTTTCTATCCCCCCCCAGCAGGCATCATTCCTCCCAGACCAACAGGTGTCACGTGGCTATTCAAATACATGTACCTAAAACAATAGCACACAGACTCATCCCCATAAATAAACAGCATCCATTTGTCGGAATTACCTATAGTTTATGTAAACCAAAATTAATGTTGTAGAACAAGGTTTTATTACGGAGCCAATTTACGGTATTTTATTGTTTCTTTTCACAATTATGCGTTGGTAATAAACATACATTGGTTAGACGATAAAATATTTTCGGTATAAAACTTTGCAAAGTGCCAATTCTGTATTACTACCAGGCCCGTTAAAGTTTAGAATAGGCAGTAACTTGGCTTCCAACTCTTTTACACATTCTAAATCAGTAGCAGGATGTCAGCAAAAATGCTTTTGATTGCTTCCAATCAATAAATCTTCAGTTACATCATTCTGTCCCGTGTCTCGAACCTAAACAACAAAACGTTTTCAAAAAGAAAGTTCAAAACACACAGATAAAAAAATGCTAATGGAAACTTTGATCTCATAGACTACGTGAAATAAGAATGGAGGGTTATAGGGACTATGTTGTTTGCACCTCAAAGAAGATCTCTTAGCTTGCAGTTTGAGGATGATAACAAAATAAAGCAGATGTCTTAGGTATAAATATTATCTTAAACCGTTCTAGTTTTTGTGTGCCATAAAACGTCAGTCTCCTCTTTTTCGTTTACAGACATTCCATTTTCTTACTGCTCAAAATGTGATTACACGGTATACGGAAAGGATGACGCACCAGGTAGGATTATACAAACTGTCAGCCTCTTGCTGTGAGGGAGCATGTTTAATGACCTTTGAACTTATATATCATGATAAAATGCATATAGTCATCACCAGATCATAAACCCCGACTTATGAGTAACAATGTTCACTTCAATAAGATAACAACAAACTCGTCTGATTCATACTTTTACAGCGACCTTGTCCTGTCAATATTTACTAACGGCCTTGCCTCATCTAATGGACTTGTCCCATCTAAGACCTTGACCCATCTATATCTTACCAATGACCTAGTGATTATTAGTCTCATCTACATTCTTATAAACAATATGTTTTATCACCAATCATGCCTTAACTACTAGTATTTATCAACACCAGAATTGTACACTTCCAGAACAACAACCTTGACATGACCTTTTCACAATAAGGTATTTTTTGCAATCAACAGAGTATGATTTTATATCCTCCTTCAACAACTTTAAGCGAGTGATCGGGGTAAGGATTGACAGGAGGAGCGGTACCGAGGTGGGACAGACATCCTACGAGTTTAGGAGGAGAGCAGAGCGGGGGGACTTGATCATTCCAACTAGGTCAGCTACAAGTTTGGTTTTAATTTGCATTTAATTCCATATAAATTTATATTTTTCTGATATTTGATTCTTATTCTACAGAAATTTGTTTTCGGACGGGTTTCCGTCGGAGTTCTCTCTCTCGGTCACCTTGAAGCTGGCCAGCGTAACGAGACGTGAGTCGTGGGACCTGATCGGCATCAACAACCCCCAGGGCGAGACAGATTTCGCTGTGCGCTTTGTCGGGGAGTTACGACAAATTCATCTCTTGTACAGGGACAAGGTTCTCAATACGCTAACAACGGTCGAATTCGACAAAAAAGACACGCGAAATGTAAGTAAACCTGAAGGTCATACCTGATCTTAACCATGACAGTGGAGTATATATTAGCTCAACTTTTATGTGAATCTGAAGATATTACATGAAAACAATGTTTACAGGTGTTTACAAAGGGATGGCACAAGCTGCATATTAGCGTTCAAAAGACTGAAGCCTCTCTGTATATTGACTGCACAAGAATACAGACCGTCCAGATGGAGTCCTCTGATGTCAGCAATTTAGGGTACATGACCGTCGCTAAATCAATGTCTTCCAAACACACCACCCCAAAGGTATGACTGGTTCTGAGCCTTTTGTCACTTAATTTTTTAGGAAAAGGAGGAGGGTTGGGAGCAGATTTTATTATCAGTCTGTAACGTTTTGTTCCCATTGTGTTTCCAGTTTTACCTGCAATGGCTAGCTATGCACTGTGATCCTACCAAGCCTACCAGAGACAGCTGCGAGGAGTTGGAGGATATTGACGACGATTCCCAAGTAATAATAATGCTACAGCATCGAATCCAGTGTACATGCTAGAAAGTTGTAGTTTAAAGATTCTGCTGACAAACTGAAGAAAGTGGCCGCATATACCTATTTCATTCAAACCAGAAATATATCCAGTATTTTTGTCTTGAGCATTGTAATTGCGCCAGAATATAAAAGCTAGTAATGTTTCCTCCCGTTTTAATTTTATAATTTTTTTGCGGACCTTCTGTGTTATACTGGTGTATTTAGGCCTGTTTCATGTTTTTTTTTCTGCAGACGTACAAGGACATTATGTTGGCAGACAAGGTAGGTGTACAGAGCTTTTACTAACAATGCTGGAAAAACGTCTATACATGTTAATTAAACATATCTAACCTGTACGGTTTTGTGGATTAAATCACTAAAATATTAATTAATTTTGTTGAAGTTATTTAATCATAAAGAATGTAGCTAATTCTGCTGTTTAAAAAATCATATTACATGTTAAAGTAAAATACAAAACTATCATCAGTTGTATTAAAGGAAAAGTCAACATTCTACTGCAAAATTCATTTTCTTCACAAAATTGCTGTTAATCCACAATTGAAATTGTGTGATATTAGATTACCATTAACCAATCGGACCTTTTTCGTTGAGAGAATGTTGGCTTTATTAAATTGAGAGAGGTCTCCTATTGTTGAGTGCACTTGGTGGCGGGCTGTCACTCACCGACTTACGCTTGTGTTGGCTTGTTCTCACTGCACTTAACCATAACACACATCTATGTTTCTTTGATCGCCAGTAACATTTCCAATTCTCCAGCAACAACGTGGAGGATCCAAATGTCCAACCCAATGTCCTCCTGGAAAAAACGGAGTCCCGGTAGGTCCGTCTCTCTCTCTCTCTCTCTCTCTCTCTCTCTCTCTCTCTCTCTCTCTGTATGACTATTTTTTTTCTCACTATGTAAAATGGGTTTTTGATAAACTTATTTTATCCAAAGGGAAAACAAGGAGTTTCCGGTGTTCCCGGCAAACCAGGAACCCCCGGACAAAATGGACTTCCGGGAGAAAGGGGACCGGCAGGAAAAGACGGAAACGATGTACGGATTTTATAGAAATTTGAATTTCAAAGATATATCTAAATAATAGAAACACAATTCGTCATTACAGTGTATGTATTAGGGCCTACTGTTTAATATGTATTTTCTTCCTTATTCAGGGACGACCCGGAGAGCCCGGTAAACCCGGACAGCCGGGATTTCAGGGTCAGCCTGGAGAGAGGGGAGAACGAGGCTTGAATGGAAAGGACGGAAGTGTCGGCGAACCTGTGAGTTTGTAATGACTTCAGAATCCTTAAGGAAACCCGTTTTAATTTGTGGAAAACCTTTGTGCAAAATATTTTACATTTTTTTTCATAGGGCAAGCCAGGAAAAGATGGAAGTGTTGGACCAAGAGGACTGCAAGGAGAAGAGGTCAGTTCATTGTATTATGAATACAACTGTGTCTTCATTTTTTAGTTTCATGGCAGACCATACATAATTATATATGTAGCTTATAATTAATGTTATGAATTCAAATTGTTACAGGGACTACGGGGAGAGCGAGGAGAAACTGGTTCCCCCGGCGTTGCCGGACCTCCCGGAGAAAGCGTAAGTAACGCGTGTTTTGTCAGTGGAGAATTTGTATTCAGCTTTTGAACTCAAATTCATCACAAAAATATAAACGATCACGAATTACAATTACATGTAACAATATACGATACAACACGATACAACATTCTGTTGCATTATTTTAGGTTCAAGGACCTGAAGGAGTTGAAGGTCCCCAGGGACCACCAGGTCAACCAGGACTTCAGGTAAAAAAAAATTACATTCTTACTAACAGTCCAAGTCCAAATATGTGTAGACATATATCTCAATCTTTTCTATGTTTTTTTTGGGGGGTGGGGGTGGTTTGTCGTTGTTGTTTTTTGTCGTTGTGTGTGTGGGTTTTTTGTTTTTTGGGTGGGGTGGGGGTGGGGTTGGTAATTGATGTCTTGCCTTGGTATAAACCTTGGTATAATGATTTTTTTATATAACTAAGAATCAAAGAATGCTAATTGGTCGCCGGTCTTTTTACAGGGACCACAGGGAGTTCCCGGGCAACAAGGCAACCCCGGCAAGGACGTAAGTATCCGGTGTCTTATTAACCCACTTTATTTATGAACGGTGACGGAGAGAACCATGTCTCCTTACCCACTGGCTGTGTAGACGTGATGTTAAAAACGAGGGTATAAGCGGAATATCCGTGTTAACAGGCCCCCTTTACACAGAAGCTGTCCCTGCGCTTTGATCAGGTCCCTTATCTATCGATTCACGCAGCCTTGGTCGAGGGAGTACCCCTCCGTCACGCAACCCGGTACCAGGTTCGATTTCGACAGATAACTCATCAATAAGATTGACTTATTGCCTGACGTGGTTTTGTTAATGCTGGGATGCATGTTCGAGTGCATCAGCGTTTTGTCTGGATTGGCCAGTGTGGGTATCTGTCTCAGATATCGTTCCACGCCAGTTGTTCCACCATACAGAAGATGTGGGTTAAATTACGATATCAGATCTAGAACGTGTTATCCTTTCATCATGCTGATCTTTAAAATCCCTCTCAAATTACATTTATTTGTACAGTTTAATTAAGTTCAAATAAGTTTGAACCTCTTCATCTGATTACTCCAGCTTGCTTTTTTTTTATCTGGATTATAAAAAACTCATAAAGATTATTTCACGCTTGGTTAATTTCATCTGTTGATCGTATCATAAAAGACATCGATGTATCTATATATATTGTTTTCAGTTAATAATTTGTTGTCAGTTTATCCTATTACATATATATACCTACATGTATTTGAACAGGGTAAACCAGGAGAAAGAGGGGAGAAGGGAGATAGCGGCATGCCTGGTCTACCGGTAAGTTACAAACCACGTGTCCACCGTAAGGCTTATATTGGTTACTGTATTCCTTCTGTCTTAACCAATAACAGGTTGTGCATAATGAAATATGTTTAAATCAAAATTAAAAGTTAATCAGAAAATCATAAATTTAACAACTTATGGATGTTTAATTTTTTTTCAGGGGGCACAAGGGGCCCAAGGTTTGCAGGGTGTTCCCGGACCCCCCGGCCCACCGGGCGCATCGGTAAGAAGAGAGTTATAATGAGAACCAGATCAATGTGTTATATAATATATCCATGTCGAGTTCAAATTCCTTACAATTTAGCAACCTGCTGAATGGAGTGTTTTGTTAAAGTTTTTAAAGTTCTCGCACCACCGAGGATTTGAAATACAAGAATCCAAACAAAAACCCATAAGTCAGACGTTATCTAAATTGTACAAGTTGCGAGAAATATGAGATATTTGATCATTTTATCCCTCTCGGATTCAACCATAAAGTTTTTCTCCCTTCTTTTACAGATTACGACTGCTGATGGAGAAGCGGGCAAAGTTCTACAAGTGCAGGTAATGATACTTTTGTGAAACTATATGACATACGTTTGAAAGATTTTATCTCTTTTGTTTACGATTATTGCGAATGGTATTGTTTTTATTTATAAGGGACCTCCCGGGCCTGAGGGTCCCCAGGGGATTCAAGGCAACGCCGGATTACCTGTAAGTGTATAAATGAATAAAGTTACGAATAGTACTAAATACATGAAGGGAAGAATAATGTTTCCAATATATATTCTTAATATGAAATTGATGTTGCAATTGAAAAAAAATGCAAAATAATCTCTTGCGTTTAAACTTGAGGGATAATTTGACATATTTTGTTTTATTTACAGGGTTTGCCCGGAGAGAAAGGGAGTCCGGGTCTAAGAGGGGACAGGGTAAGTAAGCCAAATGAAACAAAAATGCACACACGTACACAAACAAACATTACGGCAAGCATTGTTAATTGTGTGTGTGTTACTAACGCTGAGGGTAATAGAACGGATTATCAATTGCGTCTAAACCAATCAGATTTCAGTATTTAACATGAAAGTATAATAATGTTAATTGTGTCGCCGTTTTTTAGGGGGATACCGGAGAGCGGGGAGAACAGGGACCGTCTGGAAATGATGGAAGACCAGTGAGTTGTCTAACGACTTTGTACATAATCAAAAAAAATTAATAAATTGTTGCACAAAAAATTTGAATATTCTGTATGTGTGTTTAATCTCATTGTGGAAACGTCTTATTTGAAGGGAGTTGATGGAATGCCAGGTCCGGCCGGAAACCCCGGAAGAGACGGGCAAATGGTGAGTGGAAGAAAAATGTGCATTTAATTTTTTCTGTATAATAAGCATAAATCAGAAGTATGTCATGATTTACGCATTGTGAAATGTTTTATTCAAAGGGACCAAAGGGCGACTCAGGGGCGGACGGAATCCCCGGAAAAGACGGAGTTCCGGTTAGTTTTCGGCTCGTCATTTGCCGCGTCAATTCTTTGAATTCTTTTCTTTTCTTTTTTATGGTAAAACAGCTAGTCATTTTGTCATATATACCGTTTGTTCAAATAATGAAAATTTTATTTGACAGGGAAAACATGGTAAACATGGCGAACGTGGAGAAAAAGGAGAGCGTGGAGAACCGGTAAGTCTTCCATAGAACTTCATCTAATTCTTTCTTTCTCTATATTTTTCTCTCTCTTTTTTGCTATTATAATTGTAAATCTGTTATACGTATGATGTTTCAAACATAATTTTTCAGGGACTCCCTGGGAAACCCGGCCCCCCGGGACCTGCATACTCCCCGTTCATGAGTGACGATCCGGTACATATAATCTCTCTCTCTCTCTCTCTCTCTCTCTCTCTCTCTCTCTCTCTCTCTCTCTCTCTCTCTCAGTTGTTCTTATTAAGGCAATGAAAATTTCATACTTTAAATAACAAATCGTAAGCATTGCCGATTTTATTGACTTTCACTTTTCCCCATTTTCATACAGAACGCAATCATGGATTATGATTACAAATTCAGAGGCGAACAGGTAAAAATTTATAACTATAAAGAAACGTAACGGGGAGAATAGTTATTGTTGGGTAACAAACACCGACTACTGAAGTCGTTGTTCAATCGCCTGCTCTGTTTAAACCTAGCCTTGTGTTTGTTCCTAGGGTATAAACGGACAGCCAGGACCCCCAGGAAAGGACGGACGCTCAGGAGTTCCCGTAAGATCCACAAATATAGATAGAATCGGTGGTGAAAGTTATTTGTCAGAAAAAATAAGAATTTTTGAGATTCAATCTAAACTATGCTATTCTATTAACCTATTGGTATATATACAATGTAACAATATCTGCACTGACAATTTATCTCCGTTTAATTCAGGGTAGTCCCGGGATGCCTGGAGAACCCGGACAGCCTGGGAGACCGGTAAGAAATACCAGAAACAGTTTCCTGTTGAATTTTTACATGTTGATTTTTTTAACTTGCGAGATAACATAAAAATGTTACATACAATACTTATTGTACATTTTCTTTCTATTTACCCAGGGAGAACTGGGGGAACAGGGTGACCCAGGAGATGTGGGACCAAGAGGATTACCAGTAAGTTTACCTGTTACTTACGTATCTGACCTAGTTTACCCGTAATTTTCACACATAACGTGTTCAGCTTATTTTAAAATGACTTAATTGTAATTTCTGAGAATTTAAACCTCTTTCTGGATAATAAAGATCACCGGATTTGTCAGTAATATGTACAGGAGTACATCATCTAGTCAATTTGAATCCAGAAGTACATTTTTATTTGAAACAAATTTCATGGTATGACGTATAGAATTACATTATCGCGGATCGGGTGTATAGGAAGCCCCATTCAATACTTTGGGGTGGGCTCTACTAAATTAAGTTGTGTAAAACATCGTTTAAATATGCTTAGCAATCATTGATACAAGATGTTGAGTTTTGTGAGTAAGAGCGATTTGATAAGTATCTAAACACGACTTTCACATATTGCACTTGTCAAATCAATGCATTCCTTTCGCTGCAAAACGGTTGTCTCTTTGATGCGTTCACACAGAAATCGCACCTGCAGCGAGATCAAAAGGTTCGTAATTGCGTTGGGGATCTGCAGGTAATTAGGTAACAGACTTATCTTCACATCGGGTCGTTCTCTGCAATTGTACAAACGTTGTTCCATTTTAACGTTCGAGTGAAAATGGAAACTATACCTACATACCAGTTCTTAATCGAGCGTATCCTTCAAGATTCCATGAATGAAATTCTGTGAATAGTCATATATACCAAGTCTAATCTTGAAATTAAGATGGATCGAAATATTTATAAGACTGAAGCCGCATATGTTTCGAAGATCAAGAAAAATATGTTCTGTTAACGGAATCCGCATTTAAAAAAAAACAGAAGGATAAAAATTTTAGATCCGATTCTTGTTTATATATATTTAATGAATTAATATTAAAAACACACTTTTCATATTCAGTGAAATAACAGTTGTGCTTGCTAGTGTAAAAAATATATTTCAATCGCGAATTTCTCTAACATTTAAAAAAAAACTATACATGTAACATTTATTGTAACTTATCTGTTGGTATTTTATTTCAGGGAGTTCCCGGTCTTAAAGGTAGCCAGGGCGACCCAGGCATGGTCGGCATGCAGGTAACGAATCAGTGGCATAGAAACAGCATAAAATATGTTTACACCATGCAAGCAGCATAGCAGTATTGTGTAAACCTATATTATAACTGTTGCAATATTTATAAAATCTATAAATCTAATTTTGAGATAAAATAAAGAAAACTAGAGAATTAAAAATCAAATATATGACTTTTTAATCTGACTGACATTTTTTGGAGACATAACTGATGCCTTTAATGAACATAAAACTCGGAGATGGGAATGAAACCAAAGAGAGGGTTTAAGGTGGCCTGATTTCCCAATATATCTCGTAGATTTGAATCTTTCCTTTGAGATTGTATCTCTTTAATTGACATGAATTTAACATCCCTCTTTCTCCCCTAATCCATCCCCCAAGACTTCCTATAAAACCAGACTGTCTGGTCAATCGGAATTATTTCCTATCCTCATCTCCTCGCCTCCATTCCAAATAAAATGTGGGTCCGCGCGCAAACTGTCCTTTGCTTGGTCCTCATTTTGTGCATTTGTTGTGTAGAAAGTTTTCATAAGAAGGGTCTAAAGAAAAACAAAAAGAAAAAGAATAAGACTAAAAATAAGAACCCGACAACTTCAGACTTGATCTTGGATTCTTTACAGGGAGATCAGGGAATGGCAGGTGTCCCGGGTGCTCGCGGGGAGCCAGGGAAAGACGGAAGACCGGTAATATTTAGTTATGATATTTCTTTTTTTTCCGATTATTCAATTAGGATTATATTTAACAGTTGAAAAAATGTTCGGTAGTCTCTACAATAAGGCAATGACTATAGATAAAAAAAGATCTATACCAGAGTGTGATTTCGATGTTCATTATTTGCAGGGACAACCAGGGACTCAAGGAATAGCCGGTCCTATGGGACCTATTGGCCCAATTGGACAACCCGGACCTCCTGTAAGTACACTTCAAAGTATACCTCCTATTGCATCTTCTGTTCACTTATATCTTTTAAGTTTGAATCAAAAGTTTAATAAACAGTGATTCGCCATTTCTTTTAAACTACATAGTGCTGTGTTACCTTGTAACTGGTAACAAAAATTGAATTCATAGTCCTGAGCCAATCCAACAATTATAATACAACACATGCGTCCTCTCAAGCCCTATAACTCATATGGTTTCCGTGATGTTCGTAACGTAATGTCTCCCTCTTTTCTTTATTCACAGGGTCCCCCCGGACCTCCAGGACCTTCGTTTGATGTGGTAAACAAATTGTTTGATTATCCAAAACTTCTTTTTTGCATAATTATCATTTATTCTTTTGTGTTATTTCATTATTTCAGTTATTTACAAAATATGCACTGCATGTTTATAACGTTCTCACATTTTGTTGCAGAAATCTATAATTGGCGGCGGTATTTCAGACAGCAGCATGTTTGGTCCAATGGGTGCCCCGGTAAGTTGTCACCAGCGGCAAGGATATCCGGTAAGAATCCAGATGACGCCATCAAAGCCAGATGCTAGGTCAGAAGTTATGTCTTGTAGAGAATAGCTGCATTTTGTCATCCCCTGTCATTCCTGCTTGTTGTTTTTCAAATAGTTACTTTTGTTTTCTACTCATTTTTCATTTTACCCTTTGAGTAAAGGAGAAAAATTACCCTAACAATATTACCCGTGTTCTAACAGTAACAGTTATCCACGTTAAGGATTCGCATAGATATTCTTAACGTTGTCGTGTATATTCTGTTCCTAAAAAAAATAGCTTGTATCCCTCCCTTCCTTTGCATGGGGCTTTCTTCATCTGGATTGTTACCCCCCGGTATACTCTATATGGTGGTAAGTGTGTAGATCTAGAGGCATGCTGTAAAGCGCTGAGTATACCAACTTTGTTGATTTTCTTTATTTTTGGTTGATTTTTCGTTTCCTATTGTTAATATGAATTAAATATCAAGTGTGCATTTTGTGAAAGTGAACTGTTGCGTTCTTATTTTACAAATGGCTAACCAAGGAATTCTGATAATGTCGGTACATTAATCAACAGTTTATGTAGATACCTTTTATTCTTATTAATCGGTTATTTTAATATTTTTATCTCCTTTATAAACATTAATGAATTCAACAAAATCAATTTTCGGTCATATCGTATGACCGAACATTGTGACATAGAATTAGTTTTGGTTGGCTATATCTTAATAAATTATTTTAAGTATTAAATATATATCTGAAGATTTTCTACAATAATCTTGCTAAAATGTTATCGTATATTGTATGGTGTTTATGTGCCTTAATCAGACTTTGAATCCCCTGTACCGTCCCTCTTTCAGGGCCCCTCAGGTCCCCCCGGACTCACAGGAATGGTAAGTATCTACTGATCGGACACGATTGTTGTGTACAATAACTATTATAGAATATTGTTCAAAATGTCTGTTCGTTGCATCTTACCGATCTTCATTTGTCCTCTCTACAACAATAGCCAGGAGAGCGCGGGTCAATGGGAGAGCGGGGTACCCCCGGGTCAACGGGTGCCCCCGGGGTTCCGGGTATTTCCGGTCCCCCGGGCCAACAAGGACCTCCGGGTCACAGAGGTCAACCTGGAATGCCGGGAGCACCAGGATTACCGGTAACTATTTTAAATGTCTGATAAAAATACTATATATGTCCCCACGAATTTTATCAATGTGTATGATGGAGATTGATGGTTTTTTGTTGTTGTTTTTTTTTTCAAGGGACGCATGATTCCAGAGTCTGAAATTAGGGAGCTTTGCATGAGACTACTGAGAGGTAAGTTATATTTATTCAAACTCCGGTGTTTTTCTTTCTCCTGAAAATAATGGAATTCATGGGCGGTATGATGATGTGGTCTTGAAGGGAGTAATTTTCGTGCAGTAACCCAATGTGAACGATTTCTCTTGTCTTTAAGGAGATTAAAAAGGATGTTTGTCACAGTATAAAATTGAATCACTCAATAAAACATTTGTCGTTGCTTGTGGAGAATAAATTTAAACGTAGGGTATTAGTGGTGGAGAATTGATGATAACGTAGGACAATACTGCTGGTGGAGAATGAATATAATAACAGAATATTACTTACGGAGAATTTATTTAGACGCACGCAAGGAAGAACAAGATTTATACGTGGAAGTTAGATCCCAACAGAGACTCACTGATAATATTTGATGAAAAAAATTGTAAGTTGTTAAATTATAAAGAAAAATACTGTTTTACATGAATTGTTATCATTTCAGAAAATTTTGATGAATTGGTCGCCGGGCTACGAGGACCGCCTGGCCCCCCGGGCGTTGGGAAACCAGGAGCTCAGGGACCTCCGGGCCGGGTGGGCGCTCAAGGTGGGCAAACGTATATGTGAATTACAGTGAAATAGGTTTTCATTCTTTAGAATTAGTTTATTTTTTTTATGAACATGATGCATTCATTATCTTTTTTTTAAATTACAGGTGAGCGTGGGTTACCTGGACCAGCGGGTGAGCGTGGTTATGCCGGCATGCCAGGACTTCCAGGCCCCATGGGACCTCAAGGTCCCGCGGGACCTGAGGGTGTTAAAGGAGAGAGGGGAGAAATTGGGGAAGGAATTCAGGGCAAACAAGGCAACCCCGGAATCCCAGGTATACACCACTCCGTAAAATGTACCTGTTATTTACATACATGTATATCATTACGTTTTGTGTCAGATGTTTTACTCTCATTTTGATTTTCTAGGTCCTCCTGGTCCCCCAGGCGAGGGAGTTATGGGTCGCCCTGGAGAAAGGGGAAATCCTGGAGCCCCTGGTCAACCAGGCAGTGCCGGACCCCCAGGAAAAACAGGACCCCCCGGATATTGTGAATACTGTAACTTTGCACCTGGTACAAGATCTGGAGATTATATACAACTTGGTCCGGGCCGTTCAAACACCAAAGGCTAAGAAGACTGACAGCACATTTGTGAATTCCATTACATTTGTGATATCATTCATTTGTATTCCTCATACATTCTTCACCCGCCATCTTTGTGTACACCAGTCTTTGTATGGCTTTTCTTCATGTATTTAATTTGCTTTTAATCCTGTGATGTGCCCATGTGATTGATTTAATTGCTGTAGCCAATTCGTAGACTGCTTGATTTTGTAGTTAGATTGCTGATACTGCAAGGCCAGTACACAAATTCAGGTCCATCGCCAAATTATCATGCTGAATTTTTTTTTAGTTTAACTTATGAAGTGGCATATTCAAAATATATTTGAATTTATTTTCTATTTAGATAACGTAGGTTTGAATTTTTAGAATTTTTACACTTTTCATTTCAGCTATTTGGTGTATATTTGGTTTTTTTTATAACATGTACCATATGTGTATTATGATGTCACCTGTGCCATATATTTCCTCCGTTACAGAGATGTTAATATCTTACATTGAGATCTTTTTTGTTACATTTACGACATTTAGGTTAAAGGTCACCTTGATTCATTATGCATGTGTGTGAAATATTCTATTTTGATAAAAAAAAAAAGTGTCTGTAAATAAACGAATACAACGAATACTTGACCAAATGATGCTAGATTTCTTAATATTTATAAATTATACTGTACTAATATACAAGATCTCCTTTTCAATAAAAATGCTAATTTTATCCCATGTGTCTGTTATGTTTGGACATATTTAAGCAATAGTGCAATACATGTACTGCTCTTGAGGTACAATTGATTTGGTTTAAGAAACTACACTATTTCTGATAATATGTGTACTTTGAAGTACAGATACTTTTTTATGTTCAAACTTCATGATCCAGATATGGTTTAAAGCCAAACAATTAGAACATGAAAATATCACAAACATTTTCCTTGCACGAGTACAGATTTGTTCGTAGAGAACATGGTCGATAATGTAGTTACATTGACAAAAAGTAAACAAATTATACAGTACGGTAAATGAATTTATCAATTTTTTTTATTAATTTGTCTTAAATGATACAATGAAGATCTCTTGTCAACAGCCAGTATATATCAGCCATGTCCATTCTAGATAGACTGGCGTTACTAGGCTTAATCATCCCATTTGGCACGAAACAAAACACACTCCTACAATACACACCCTTACACACAGCCACACTTGTACAGTACACATCACACTATACACATCCTCATACAATGTCACACAAAGTTGTTATCAGTTCTTGGCCACTTTCACTGTATCTTTGGGTTTGTCTGCCGACATGTTTTCTATAACATATTCTTCACTCCTGTGAGAAAAATAAGAAAAGATACAAATGTAATCCCATGAACAAACACTAAAGCACACTTGTAAAATTTTTTTCATTTACAGGACAATAATCATTTTCATTTAAAGTAAGGTAATGAGGTATCATATCTTAACAAAGAAGACTTGAATTACGCTAAATCATAAAGTCAAAAGAATATTTACAGTAATGTAGATTTGGTATATTGTATCTTAAAATATCTTTGACAAAATAAAAACAGGATGTCCCAGTAATTTTACGTTCTAAGGCTTCAACATGATACACCTCATGTCTTGTTTTACCACTTATATTGACCAAATGAAGGCAACCCAATAAACCAAAGCTACATTCAATTCATAGCAAAACATACAAAGGCATTATGAAGATATCTATATTGCAGTGTTTGCACCATATACTATGGTGTCATACGCGGATCTATATGGGGGGTCTGGACCCCCACCCTGTAAAATTCAAATTTCTTTAAATTACATTATAAAATTACCAAAAATATGCCTTGAACCCCCCCCCCTCCCCCGGCAAACTCAAATGACCGTCGGACCCCCCCCCCCCTCCTCGAAAAAAAATTCTGGATCCGTGCATAAGCATCATGCATACTTTCACTTCAGAAAACAGCATAGTTTGTTTAAAAGATCATTATTAAGGTAGCTCACTACAGCAAGGCTATACTTTTTACGACACAATTTCTCAAGATGGCAAGTTAAATGTTTTGAGAAATTGTTAATATTGATCAAGCTGATTGAATATCATCATAGCTCAGTTGTTAGAGTATCTGGCTTGAAATCTGCCAAAGGCTTTTCATTATATATTCTGAATTAACGTAAAAGAAATTCATATTTTGCTTATTTTTCACCTATTTTGACATATACTTCTTATGCATCATGCTATCTTTCAAAATCAAGTTGTTTTCTGCTGGTTTGAGAAACTATTTCAAGGTAAAGTGAGCCACCTTATAGGGATCAAATGTAAAACTTTTTGCAGGACACACAAACTACAGGATAACTGTCTTGAAATTCGAGCAATATTTGGGTTTGGTCAAAAACATGAGGAGGAATTGGCAAGTCTCGTCCTCCAGAATGATTTTTTACTCTTACCAAAATATCACTTGAATTACAAATCAGTTACTACATATTATATATTTTTACAGTCAAAAAGCCTGCAGTCATATACATGTTATGCAAAACTGTTTCTTCATTACTTTAAGCTACAATATATAGACAAAGTCTATAAACTCACCAATCAAACAGTTTTGGGAAGGCCTGTATTTCCTCTGCTGTGTACTCATCTAGACGTTTGGGAACCTTTTGTATCTGTTGTATCTGATCACACACATTGCCAAGGATTTCTGGGGGAACCTCCTAATCATTAAAAGCACAGCAATATATACAAATTTTATACATGATTCATAACAACAAAAATATCTTCCTATTTCCTCATTATCTCTTGCTGATTTAAGATGATTTCTGATTACTAGTGTTACATAAAGTTTCCTAGCAGTTAAAAGGTAAAATAAACTTTCAGTTTATTAACAGTGAAATTGTTTTCATTGTTCACACCATGTGTAATCACAATTACTAGTATGTACTCATTGATAATTACCAGTACATACTTTAAAATTGAAATCCAGAGTGGCTCATTTAATTTGATTTTAAATTGGCTTCTATATCAATTTCAAATTCCTTTTTATGAGCCTGAGAAATAGGTGAACAATCTGAATCAGGAGCAATGTAGAATTGGAGGAAAACAATAGCCACCAAAATGATTCAGAAAGTTTAAAAATTAAGATCTGTATACCTCATCAGGATAAATATGAAGTCTTCTCATATATTTCCTCCTCAACAGAAATCCAGGCATATTACTATACACTGCTTTCTCTATCATCTGAAAAAATAATTGTAGGATAGTATAACATTTGTATATGAAAGTACTGTAATACAATATCCTACAAACTCTACATGATAACAACTATAATATTTCAGTGTTAATGGACTATATTTAGCTTACAAATGAATCAGCTGATGTTTCAAAATGCTAATGATGTATTACTGAATAACTTAAAATATAGAAATCTGAGACTATACCATGGTAGGTTCCATTGAATGCAGTCTCCATGCTGGAGTTCTTGAAAAGCCTTTTGCATACCTAAACAAATGACATAGAATGGAAGAACCATTTTAAAAAGACCTTGGACTTTTGGAAGGATATATAATCAATTTCTTGCATCAAAACAGGTTAAAAATGAGACTGTTTTTGAGTGAAATAATATATGCATAGATTGCATAGCCTTTAGCTCAAAAGCCAGACAAATCTTGTTGATTTTAAAGAATTGTGGCTGAGTGGCCAGCAGTGAAATAGACAGGCCTACATCACATTGCTGTTTGACACAGCTACCCAAAGTCCAAGCTCTTGTTAAAATGGTTCTAAGTTCTCTGTTTAAATTTAGATCAAGGACAAAGAGCTTATACAATGTAATATTCCCTCATTCAGCATGCTATCAATCATGTTCACTTATATTGTAGTTTTTACTAGAGGGAGTCTCCTTTTATACTAACCCTGTGTGATAACTAAAGGTAAAAGTTCGCCATAGTTCCTCTCTCATAGCAATGTGTCGTGAATTTATAACTACTACGTGGTCTCCAACATCAGCTAAAGAGAGTAAATTTATATCAAATAGATTATTATGATAAAAAGCAGAAATATATAAAAATCTTCGATTTAAAAAAAAAAAAGTCACAAAAGTCTGTATTTAGGAATGTCACTATTGTTACATTTGGATAATTTTATTATCTTAAAGAAAACGTTTTAATAGAAAATATATCCAAGATTCGTTATTCTTTAAAACAAAAATCCAGTTTTGTGATTTATTTATTTGTACACTGAAATTTACACAAAAATTCTTAAGATTTTTTTATTTGATTTAAGATAAACATTACACTTAACCTTTAAAATGCAGATTTGAATAAATTGTGTTCACATCAAGTGATCAATGTGAAGAATTATAAATAAAGTCAAATTGACTTATATTTTAATTTACATTGATTGACTTCATTTTTAATTTGTTTTCACTTAATACAATATATGTCATAATTCCATACATACAGCTTACATTTGACTACCTTTTTAGTGCAACACCGTTTTCCAACTTCATTTCCTTTATTTTGTAATCTACTTTTTTTTAAATTGAAAATATAGTTATCTTCAAAAGTGGGTAGTTCCATTGTATCACCATTGTCAATGGTTCTGTACTGAATATTTGAAGGGTGAATATTGGGGGAAATATACTGGGATACAATGGAACTTGCAACACATCAGAAGAGAGTATAAATAATGGTTATGCTGGCATTTGGCCAATTCTCACCATGGACCATTTCTCACCAGTGCATTGTTATGTCATTTTATCAACCCATTAAATTATATACAGAAACTGATGTAACAATGCACTGACAAGAAATGGTACTTCGCGCCAGTACACAATAATAAACCACTGGATGCAGTTTAACAAATAATGTCAACTCAGTTTGCTAAGCACTTGGAAGCCGTGTAAACACTATAATATTTCATGTGCATGTGCCCTGTCATCTTCTTGGAGAGAGGCTGAGGATGCAATATCAAAATTTAAATATTTTAATATCAAAATAATGTATTCTTACACAAAGCATGGTATATTGGTTTGTGCTGTCCTTGTAGATATCCTGCAATGATTTTTGCTGACCTGAAGGGGCATTGATATTTTGCATCATACAGCCACCAAATTCGAGACATTGTAGACCATTGCTAAAACATTGAAAATACCAACAGTGGTTAAACAAAAGCCAAAAATATCCGGAAAATAGCTTTGTATTAATTTTGACCAACTTCATATTATTAATATATTAGCACACCATACTTACTACAACTCTGTTGTGTGCCATTTCTGAGATTTTCTTGCAATTTGTTTAATAATCGTAACTTTACCAAGGACTCCTACATGCTGTTTCCGGTTTTGTCTATTTAGACAGCTTGTACAACAAATGATTCGTAAAAAGGGTGTATGGATGTGGAGAAACCCATATACATGTATTTATAAAACGGGATGTGAAAGCATCCTTAAAAACGATGTATGAAATATAACAGCATATAGTTAAACACTTTCTTAAACTAAATCTGAATAAGGGGGAGGGGAAGGGTGTGTCTAGCGGTGTATCCGGAATAACCGAAATCCGCTGGAACCACTGAAATCCTCCCAAAATCTCGCAAAATCTAACGAACGTGGTTGTTAACTTTAAACTATTTCCACGGATTTCGGTTATTCGATACACCCAGTGCATGTACACCACCTCATGCGCGGACCCCCCCCCCCCCCTGGCAAAATCAAATCAGAGTAACCGTCGGACCCCCCCCCCCTTGAAATTCTTTTCTGGATCCGCGCATGCACCTATCCCTCCAACTTAAACAAATTTACACGAAAAAAGGTATTAATCCGTATGATAAGCTAGTGGATTACAATTAGGTCACAATAATAACACAGAAATATAGGTATGTTTATTATTGGAAATGTGTGAAATTATAATGTGGAAACACGCTATCTAGTCTAAAAAGTGGAGAGTTTTTTTTTTATTACCACCTCCACCCAAAAAAGGGGAACATCCCACGCCCCCAAAAAGGGCTCGTAATGTAGTTGAATTTTTGCACAAAAATTGTTATGTATAATCAATGTTCTTACTTATTCAATTCAATTAGGAACCGGAGTGGGTTATCTTATCTTAGCACCGCGAGGGGTCGCCACAAGATAAAGCGGTCCAACATAAACAGCTGATATGGCATCCCTACACGTTATCAGCATCATTATTATAGTAGATTTTAGACGAGGTACATGTATTAACAAGGCAAAACACAGACAATGGCGAAAAATTATGGATCGATGACGATCCCTCAGCTCAAATTAGAATTAGAAAAGTTTGGAGCAAAGAAATCGGGACGGAAAAGAGAACTTGTTGAGAGGTAAATATTCATGTTCATACTTCGTCTTGATCTTGCGTGTTTGCTGTGATATGATGCGTATTTTATTCATAAAAGCCTAGATGAGATGAGCGATAATGTAAATATTCTATTTAAATTAAGTGTGCTTGTATGAACGATCAGAAAACAAACAAAACACCGCAGAAAACGATGTTTTTGTTTCACTCGAATTTCCTCACCAATAAACTAGTTTTGACGTTTGCTATCTTTTATTCAAGTTATACTGAGTTAGCGTGGATTTTGTTTAATATATTTAAGAGTTTTTTTTTGCTTTTTGCTGTTTAGAATTAAAATTTGTCATATCTCAAATTTACACTCGCTTAATGTTTCAAACATTATATTTTTGCAGACTTGAGGCATATGCGCGCAACGCACATTGCTCTAGAGCAGAACCTACTGGTCAGGATGGTGCGGTTCCTAAAAAAAGTTTAATATTTCTATAAGTTGAAATACCTTTAATAATCATTGAAATAAAATCAGTAAGTCAAACAGAAACTATCTAATTACTCTGTCTCATACTTAGATCTTACAAAGCTTTTGATCTGTTATCATGCTTATGGCAAGTAGTTTGTTATGTAATATTGGCAGCTGCTGTTGTAAAAAATATCAGTGGGTGTTTCTGCCAGATGTTTATATAAGACAACTAACAAGTGTCCAGCAGAGGGTATTAGGCAATAGCGGGGTACTTAGAGTTTGTTTACAAGCAGATGTACAATCATGCTGTGTTAATGATATGCAACACAAATTTTCTTGGAGATCAATCGCATGTTAATTTCCTTTGAAGGTATCATAGAAAAACAAGGCGAAAGTAAAGTGTCAAATTAGAAGTTTCAAATTAAATTATCTATCATTTTCATCCTAGCAAATAAAAAATTAACTGAAAATTTTGATTTATATAGTTATATCGTCTTAAGGAACTTTGACCATTTTGATCTTTTACAGTGAATATATATGTTACACGCAAAAACTGAACACTATCTAATGAATTCACATCAGTTTATTCCATGAGTGTATTAATGTGAGGTTGAACAAAGACTGACTGACTTTCTCATACAATATCTTTTAAATAGAAATAAAATGTCAAATTCCCCCGGACGGGATGGAAGTAATTAAAAGTTAAAACAAAGATTAATGTGAAAATGCCTAGCCTTGTTTATAATCTAAAATTTAATTGGAACCAAATCTGCCAAGTCCCACGATTTGAGCGATAAGGTGCGAAAGATAGTGGGGAGAGCTGTCAAAGTATCTCCCCCATTCATAATTAACATCATTTGCTGACCTTACAAGAATTTGTAGAATTCTTACTATAATGAAATTAAGGTTAAAATTTATCCTTAACAATATAATCAATGACTATAACTACGTTACGTAAACGTGGCATTTGACTGTAGCGATATCAATTTTCCATTAAAATAAGAAGAAAAAAGGAATTTAATGGTCATTTATCCTAATCTTATACTTCATAAATAAAAAAGCTAAACATTTACCGTAAACCGTCTCCGAGAGGTAGTCACTGTCATGGAAATGCGATCTGCACACTACAGCATGTGACGAGGGTTCCCAACTCTGAAAACGGGATTCCCCACGTCTGATTGCATGAATCCAAGCTTTTTTCCTCAGTTGATCAGAAGGAAAAACGTGGCCACCCCTATTACTACACCCAGGTACACAGCAACAAGTTTCCGGCATGTTTCACGTGTGTACTGACAGCGATTTGTTTACGTGTGATACAATAAAGCCGATGTGATAATGCGCGAGCTAGTTCCGAAGGGGACCGTATTTCTGTGTGGCGCCCTCTAAGGGAAAGATAACAGGAGACGGTATCTAATTCAATGGTTTATTGACATCACCATGTTGGCATACAATCAAAATGAAATCAAATGACAGACATATAGCATGCAAGATATTTTTATACAATTCTTCATAGTCCCTGGAACTGTTTTCTCTGCATAAAGCATTTATCATAGACGTTTTGTAGTATTATAATCACATGGATTAACAATAATTTTTTAAGAGGATCAATACCACAGTATAATTTATCATTAAAAATATCACAATAATGAAATCGAAGATTGTCATACACAGGACAGTAAAGTACAGTAAAGTTATAAGAATGCTTTGATAGTTTGTTAAATAAATTTGCAGTCAGACAAGCTCGTGTATTGATATTGACATGCATGTGAATATATTATATTTACATCCACCAAGTACGATTCCCTCTATTTCTTACGGAAACTGATTGAACATTCATAGCTCTGTAGAAACTGACAGGACTGAAATCTACACACCCCGTTTATCGATTGATTAAAACCTTCATGGACCAAAGAAAAATCGCGTACTGCACGAAAAAATAATGCTGATATCTATGGCACGCCAAATTCACAATTTATTTTGATAAATCTGTATACCAAATTCATCTCAATACGTGCAACCTCTGCGAAGAAAATGATGGGAAACTATTGGTGGACTGACCGACAGACCGACCGACAGACAGACAGAGAGACGGACAGCAGCAAAGCAATATGCCCTCCCTTCTTCGAAGGGGAGGGGGGCATAAATATAGAGCTAGGTATACCATTATATATAGCTACATGGTTCCAAGGTACCCCCCCCCTCCTAAATAAATAGATTTCTTTGCAAGTTTGATTAATCAAGTAAGTACTATTATTTACATAAACATGATGATGTGACCTGTATGGGGCGCCGTTTTAATATTTTTGAGGTATTTTCTGATATCAGAAATTGATTTTGGGGTATCAAGAATTCGAATTTCTGATATCAGAAAATGATTTTTGATATCAGAAATTCAAATTCTTGATATCAGAAAATACGATTCATTTTCTGATATCAATTTTTTGAAATCAGAAACTCAATTTTTGATATCAGAAAATGATTTTTTTATATCAGAAATTCAAACTGATTTTTTGATATCAAGAATGATCTTTTCCGATATCAGAAATTCAAATAAAATGGCGAATAAATTTTACATGTTTAAAGAATACCCCCTTGACCCAAAATTAAATTGCTGAACTACAGAGCCCCATTTGCATTTTAATATTTGTTGTTATTTGTTTGAAGATTTATTTAATGTAAGAATTTAATAAGTGTTCTTGATAATTCTGGTCGTATGTATTGAAAGCGCTAACTGTAAGCATGTCGTATAATTCTTTTATATTATGCGAAGCCATCATTATTTTAGGGACGTCTCAATATTCAGAGCGAATTGCAAAGAAAGCAGTGCTTATCATTGTATATATGGACCAACTTGCCAAAATAAATTAAATTCGAAATCAGGTTTAAAATTAGGCATACTTTATTATTCTAAACGGCATCTACAGATATGAACCACAATTTCTAACGAATTACAAAAGTTGCATCACAGGGAGCATTCATTGAGTAGATAGTAATTTTATGTAGGTCTTATTTTCTAATATCAAAAAATCGATTTTCTGATATCAGAAAATATGAATGATTTTTTTATATAAAAAAAAAATGATTTTCTGATATCAAGAATTCGATTTTTTTTTTATAAAAAAATGATTTTCTGATATCAAGAATTCAATTTTTTTATATAAAAAAATCAACTTTAATTTTTGATTTAAAAAAATCTATTTTGTGATATCAGAAAATCATTTTTGATATCAAAAATTCGAATTTGTGATATCAAATAATGATTTTCTGATATCACAAAATAGATTTTTGATATCAAGAATTATATTTTGATATCAAGAATTATTTTTTGATATCAATAATTCGAATTATTGATATCAAATATTTATTTTTTGATATCAGAAAATACCTCAAAAATATTAAAACAACTGCTCCAAAAAGCTTAACCTCCTCCAGCATCCAAACTTATCAATAAGAATCATCATCCAAGCCAGTAGAAGATGCACCAGCCATAAAAATTTGGTGAAGACAAGACCAGTAATAACCTATAATTATATGGACATTAAAGGGCACCTACTCCAAAAACTTTAACATGCTTCAAAAACCTTAAGCTCTTCCAGCATCTGAAACATCTTTTCTCCACAAGCAAAATAAGCCAGCTCTGATCATCCAGACTGCTTGTATATATGTACATGTATTTATACCACGGTATGTCTTCTACCTCTTGTACCATTTACCTATATGGTTTGAGAGAATAAATGAATTGAACAGCAAATAATAAAGATTTTTTTTATTTATTTACAATCTATTTACAAATATCACAGGTTCTCAACAATGTCAGATACAGATTTCACCAATACTCAGATAACCATGAGTCTCCTTCTTCCTCTGACTTGAAATCTTCTTCTCAATGGCATTAGTCCACTCTGTCCACCACTAAAAGACACAAAATACATCTCATCTCATTTTGTCATTATTATAAACCCACTCTCAGTCTCCCTTCTCTTTCCTTTTACCTTTGTAAGAGGTTAGAGATTTGCATGACTTTCACCATGGGTTTCCAGCAATATGAATGATTTTGAAAATATTGAGAACAAATTAACATAAATGGCATTAATTTTATGCAAGTACAAATCAATATACCTGTACATGTACTATCGGTAATTTTCGATATTTATTTCAACTTTATGCATTTACATGACATTAATTACACAAGTACAAATCAATATACTGGTACATGTACTAATTTTCAATATTTATTGATTTGATATTTATTTTAACTTTATGATGGCCATTAACTTGCAGCTGAGTGAATTGCAATCTACATCAGCTTGCATACTTACTATAAAAAAAATCAACTCCCATTCATAGTTACATTAAAATGTATTCTGCTTACGTTTTGGAATGTTGACTTTATTGGACACCAGAACATCAGCTTGGACATGGGTCATTGTCATATAAAGTCCTTCAGGATTGGACTGGAAAACAAAGCAGGAAAAAGTTGTATCAGAAACACAAAATATGTAGATGTAGAATATTTAGCTTGAACAATTAATATTTGGAGGAAATTCATCTTTCACCATTTAGTATAGATCTGATTTGGCTCATATTACATGTACCATGAATATATCATATACCACGGTACATGTTCATAATTTTCATTGTTCATTTTCACGTACCATGAATAAATCGTAAAGATTATCTCCCATTGCCTCCTTAACATGCTCATCAACAATAGGAAAAGTTCGACATAAATACTGTGAAAAGAGAAATAATATTCAGTTGAACTGCTGTATCTAAAAAACTGATGTCTCGAATTTTCATAATACTGGTAGGTCAAAGTTAATCCCAACAAGACAGTTTTTTATGTTTTTCAATACTAGTATTTTTTTAACATCTCACATTGATCATCATAATCATATTTTGATTTTTTTTTTAATTTGACACATTAATTTCTTGATTTATTTGTTGAAATAGATTGTTGTTCAATGCTGAATGGTTTACCTCCAAAGAAATACTTGACTGTCGCTGACTGTCTGCATAATCCATATTACCCATGGAGTACAGGAGATTATGGGTCACTCTCAACTACAAATTAAGTGTTCACAATTTTATAGGAGGAAAAATTGAAATTGATTTCAAAATTTTTATCAATCAATGAGAATTCAAACGCATGCTAAAATTGGTGTTCATGAGTTATTTCATTATTACAAAGAGAAAATCATCACTGAATTTGCACTCACAGCAGGTATTTTTATTTTACTTACTTGGATAAGTTTTTCTGCAATTTCATTGGATTCTCTTGATAAAATGCTGAAAACAGAACCAAAAAGCATTTGTGAATAGGCCTCAAAGTCATAATAAATTTAGCCAATTTTTTACATAACGATCCCTGTCAAAGTAACTTTTACTTACCCAATGGTTTTAGCAGCTGCAGCTTGCTGCACAAATACTGGCAAAGGTGCATTTATCTTGGGAACATCTGGATCTATAAAAAATGAAAAATTGACCAAATTATATACTGATTTGAATTACCTTGGTTGGAAAATTAAATGTACACAAGTTATTCCCCTTGTATATGAATCAACTTTATAACTTGAAATAATATAATTGATTTAAAAAAAGAAAAAGAAAAGTGGTATATCATCAAAATCCAAGAGTCTATGCATAGCTTGCTCCTGTTCATGACTGCTTGCAGATCACATTAAGTACATGTACATGTATATCTACATTGTATGTACCAGTAATATACCCGGTATGTGTATTAATATTATATTGTTATTTTCTATTTGAATCGATGTTACATGTACTGCAATTAGATTATAAAAGGTAAATGCACTAAACACCCCAAAACTCTGACCATGCATTACTCACACTGGTCTAAATTTTGAGTGAGCAACAAATTTTTTTTTCCCCCTACAACCATGGCAAGATGGGAGAGGATTATATACATCTTGACCATGGATGCAACAATCAAAGTTGTGTTTTGCATTGTCTAATCAATTGGTTTTCTGTTTTCTTAAAAGACATTTTGAATTTTCCTTTCATTTTTCTTTAGATAAAAAAAAAAAAATGTTTGGTATACCTTCAAGAATCTCTGGACGTTTGACAATTTCCTCCTTGGAAGGCCTCAGGAGAGAGACCAATTTCTGTAGGATTGTTTCTGATACCTCATACTCCATCAGTTCTTTGATCAACTCAATGGCTAAAACATATACCATGTTTTATTCCATTGCAAAAAATTTACTTCTTATATATATGTGATACTGATTGATTCCAAACAAAATGTTTAACTGACAAATGATTAATGATCCCTTACGCATACAAAGGAACTTTTGCCACACTTATCGATAATTTTTGTACTATGTGATATCTCTAACATTTTCAATGAGCATTTAAAATTGAGCCTTTTAAAAATGTTAGAAGTATCTTAAATTTTTCAGCACAACCTTGCAGATGAATTTAAAATGGAGCAAAATCTTTAAGTGTGATTGGGTGGAAATAACATATGGGGCCCCCAAACAAATGTATTTATTGTATTTTCAGAAATAAAAGATTTGTCTGGACAAGGAATGAGAAAGAAGGAATTAAAATATATCAAAATTGGATTTTTAAAGGTACACATACAAAGTCTCAAATATTACCATGAGATAATGATAAAAGCAAACAGTTCTTTTAAAATGCCTATTACCTTCAAACTGCACCTCAAGATGTAATGTTTTTAGAAGATTCAACAGAGGTTCTACAATGTTTGGATTGGCATTCTTTACCACTGGCTGCATTTGTGAAAACAAAAATTTGAACTATTGAAATGCATTCTCTTTAACAATTAATTAACATAAGAAATTTCAAAACAAGAAAAGCACAAGGATATAGGATACATGAATATAATACATGTATGTATGGATATACAGTGTACCTGAATGACTCGCAGAGATTGTGCTGCCATCTGCTGAGCCTTGGGAGAACTACAGGGCAAGAGAGCAATCAGACCTTTGTAGACTTGGACTTCGAATTTGGGATTTCCTTGTGCCAGCATCAGCAAGATGTTTCTGCAAGCATCTTGTGTTTCTTCAGACTTTGATTTTGCTAAGCACTCTGCAACTGCTCGGATGCCTATAATTAATTTAATTTCATATACAAATAGTTTTGGTTTTTTTTATCATCAAAATTTAACACTGATAAAAATTATACCCATTAATAATTAAACTAAGCATTCTCAACAGGCAATGAAATGATTAAGAGGAATTGTAGTGAAGCTCTTTTGCTTTTTATTCTCAGTGGAAGATAAATCTTACTTATTTTAAAATGTTGGAAACAGTAAAATACAAATAACCATTACTGTAGAAAATTAGTAAACATGTGGGTGACATTTAAAATCCCATTTGTTTCAACATTTCATAATGGCATTTTACATTTTCATTATTCAAAACACTTGTTAAACAAATCTGAATAATACCTCAATTAAACTGACTCTGGAAAATTACGTAATTTCATAATGAATTTTGTTTTGTTTATTAAATTCTTTCATTCCACCTGGGAGCTTATTTACCTCTTTTTTTTTTTTTTTTTTTTATTTTTTAGAAATGCAATTGTCTTATGTTTACAGTATAAGCAACACAAAGACTGTCCCAGATTTTAAAAGTCATTTTGAGTTACAATTTTTTTTTCATTTAGTCGGGGCTAGAAATGATCATCTTCTTTAAGTGGTCATAGGGGAAAGAATGCAAAGACTTTTCTCCTATACCATTAGTTTTATTGTATATTTAATTAACCAAACTAAAGAGTTCAAGATGCAGGTAACCAATTTACAAAAATGCTCTTTCGTTGCTAGAAGTCTGTAAGATATAATTTCATGTACCTGTTTTATCTGTGATTTTGCTCTGAATGTAATATATACCTACCATAACTCTCACACACCAGCTCCTTGTATTTTCTCCCGGCATTAGCTATACAGATAAGACAGTTCAGAGCCTGGAGTTTGTCCACCTCCTTTGCTTGTTTTAATCCAATAATCTCTAACAGAGTGAGGACTCCCCCAACTTCTAAGAATTCTGCCATGTATTTGTGTCTGTAAACATTAAACAGTATTTTAAGTGATCACAAAACAAAATTTCATTAATTATTTAGAAAAGTGAATTGCAATGAAATTATCTTAGTTGTATAATTATAAAGAAAAGAATACTTACCCACTTGATGCAGATAAAAATATAGAAATCGCTCTCAGTTGTTCATTTAAACAGGTTCCTATCATGTATCTTATTTTAGTTAAGGAGACTTAATTCAAATATGATTAGTGAAAGAGATGGGTTTTTATAAGGTATGGCCTAAAGACACCTTAACCTATTGGACACTTTAGTCCTGACAGGTTGGTCTTTGGGTCAGTAGACAGGTGTTAGGCAAAGATGTCTGACATTCAATATATTGTCCCTTTATTTTCAGAGTATGGTGAATAATTGAATGTTCTAGTGACCAATGTGATTTTACAACAAAATATTACTGGCGTGCAACCAGTTCTTGCTGAGTACGTCATTTTTCGATTGTAATTTTTTTGTGTTGATAAAATGACGTAACAATGTACTGGCGAGAAATGGTACTTGGCAAGAACTGGTCGCACGCCAGTACAGATGAAAGAGAGGGAAAATATAGTAAACCAGGTCAATTTTTATCTGACCATGCAAATGTTAATTATAACTCTACTCCATATATCAGCACAAGCCTGACAAGGACCAATTAAATATGGAGCAGGAAAGGAAAGTGTGTACTGTGTTACTCAACATCGAAAGGATACGTCAGTCTAAGCCATGCTGTGAGTCTTGTAAGAAACAAACTAGCGGCTTGTGCAAATTCTTGTTCTAACTCTGGTCCAGTTTTATGTTGATTTTGTGCAACGAAATCCTGTAGAATTTTTTGTCTCACGACTTTACTACCTTTATCCCATTCTTGGAGTAGTCCCATTATCTTTGATATTGCCGATTGTTGCTTTGCTGACCCCATCTTTTGTTTCTTCACAAAGTAAAAGCCACGACACACTTTTAAAATTGGATAATATCGTGTGAAAACTGTTTACATGTTGCTAATCGCCATTATTCGGCTCGATTTAGTATCTTATATTTCATTGGTTGATTTGGGATTAAACAACCAATCATCAAGAAGTTTACATGTTGATGAATTATTTAGCGGACGAAAACATGGAGGACGATGATATTGAATACAACATTACTTTTCCTTCCCCCGGTGTAGGGATAGATGACAGCGATGAAGTACTTGATGAATACGTTATCGAAGGAGAATCAAGGGAACCTGTTGTATTCCTAATAGGATGGGCTGGATGCCAACCTAAACACCTTGCAAAATATTGCAAGATCTACGAAAAAAGGTGAGATTTCTGCACTGATGAGGACCTCTAAATTATTAGTCTAGTCATATTTTTTTTACACAAATATTTTGTTTGCCAATCTTATTTATCGGGGTACCGTTTGCTAATCGCTTTTTAATTTAAATATATTTTGACGATACCTGCACGGCTTTTGTAAAGAGTTGTAACCTTCAACTATATATCAACACCCACGCAATGAAAGGAAGGAAGGAAGGAAATGAGGAACTTTAGTATACACATGCACTTTGTTTCCAGGCTTAAAATTGAATGCATTAAAAAAAATTAGGCAGGTCGTCAGTGTATTGTTATGTAATTTTCGATGTTATGTTGTTGATAAAATGACCTAAAAATGCATTGGCAAGAAATGGTGAGAATTGAGGCCAGTATAGTTGAAGAAATAGCTCTGATCTGCTGATAGTGACGTAACTGATGTTATAAGTCAAAATATCTTCAGCCAAGCTGAACTTTGTTGAGATTACAGTTCTGCCTGTTATTGCTATTAAATTTTGAAGGTACTTTTCCTCATGAATGACTTGTGCAGATCATCACAATACATTGAATACAATGATTAATTTATACTAGTACCAGTACTTAATATTCAGGATTATTCTGTTAATACAATATTTTGTTTTTATATTAAAGATGCATCACTATCCAGTACATACCACCAACAGATGTATCATACATCAATCCAAAATTGATGACCATTCTTGCAACCAAGCTACTTGATCTGATTAAAGACTTTAATCTGGAGGCCAATCCAATCTTTTTTCACATCTTCAGCAACAATGGAAGCTTCATGTACACTGAAATCACAAGAGTCTTGACCTCACCTGGAAATAAGTACAAAAACCTGCAGGTGAAGGGGGTCATCATAGACAGTGCTCCAGGCAAAAGAAGGGTTCTAAGGGCTGCCTGGGCATTTGCCATAGCATCTGGACAAAGAGGATTTGCACGTTATGTAGCATATATTGGAATGATATTTTATCTTCTTTTTCTCCGTGTATGTCTGTACATCAAAATGTTTTTTCAAGCTTCTGGTTCGGCCAATCCCCATTATGTTTATGAGGAAATTAAGGAGGACAAAACTCGTTGGCCTCAGCTTTTTATTTTCTCAAAAGCCGACAAAATCATACCACCATCGGATATCATGGAGATAGCTGAATATCGCAAAGAGGAATTTGGGGTCTTGGTTGAAACTTTACAGTACGAGGATTCTGATCATGTTGCTCACTTCAAGGATCACCCAGAAAGCTACACAGTACAATGTTACGCATTCCTAGACACATGCCTGAAGCTGGGCAGTGATATTGATTGCCTTGACGATGTGGATCAGTGAATAGATGTTTAATACTGGTTACTTTTGTCTCCTTTTTTTGTTTGTTATTTAGATATGTACATAAATTTGTACATTATATTATTATTGCAGTTTGTTTATAATTAGATTAGTCATTAACTTGTTATGATAGTTTATCTTTCTTAGTGTTTTGGGGTCTTTTAGGTACAGAGTGACATTAAAATGGCTTTAGATTTTAGTTCATGAGGAATGATAGAGATATTTGTCTTGGGGGATATTTATCGTTATAAGCTGTAAAGATGGATGATTTTTATCTTTTGCTTAAAAAAAATGAATTCTTAATTAAGGAGGCTGGGTGGTCAACAATTACCCATCAGACCTGCCTTAAACTTCTGAATATGATATTTTTGTCCATAAACTATACTTTACTAAAGAACAAATCCAAATATTTTGGCTGTAAAATTTTAACATTTTCCCACAGGCACCTGACGTTATAAATTTTTCTCATAATAAAAATAAATACCCTATATCTAATAATACACAAGGTACCCATCCCCGCCATCTTGGATTTATTTCAAACTGTCACATCAGCTGGAAGTTTTGCTTGAAACTCATCGGTAAAATTATTTTGCGATCCTCTCCGTCTCCTGATCGGTCATTCAACATCTAAGCTTACAACCAATTCAATCAAAACGGTGCATTACAACTGTCATTAATAAAAATCACCCCTCGATCTGCATCTACTGCCTAAAATATGCGACAAAAGGCTAAAGGGTGGACGGAAGTTGACATAAATTGCATCATACTTTGGGTAATCCCTTCCAAATATAGCACTGATGCGAATATTCAAAAGGCGTCTATTTTGAATTCGATCAACACACAAGTTAAAACTAAGAAAAGGGATACTATAAACAGTCAATTATAACTTTTAATACACAAAGTTTATATAAACATGTTTATAAATGCATATCTTTTGAAATATTGAAACAAACACACGGTGCAGGGAAATCTCATTTACATATAGGTGACAACTTCCGTCCACCCTTTAGCCTTTTGTCGCATATTTTAGGCAGTAGATGCAGATCGAGGGGTGATTTTTATTAATGACAGTTGTAATGCACCGTTTTGATTGAATTGGTTGTAAGCTTAGATGTTGAATGACCGATCAGGAGACGGAGAGGATCGCAAAATAATTTTACCGATGAGTTTCAAGCAAAACTTCCAGCTGATGTGACAGTTTGAAATAAATCCAAGATGGCGGGGATGGGTACCTTGTGTATTATTAGATATAGGGTATTTATTTTTATTATGAGAAAAATTTATAACGTCAGGTGCCTGTGCATTTTCCTTCATCTTTATACATAGCTCTTCATCTAAAGGAGGTAAATATAGTCTAAAAATGGCCATAACCATCCAGCCCTCTTATTACTTGATATTTTGAGAAAATATGACACTTAGGCATGTTACATGTAATATATGTCCAAATGTCTTTCTGCTAAGTATTAAGATAAAATAATTAATTCAGTTATGATCAATGATGAGACTTTATAGAAGTAAATGATTTGTAAGAAATAGAATGGATGGATGCACCCCCTTTTCTGTTTTCAGTTTTTGTGATTTTGTCTTTAGAAGACAAAAAACTAGTGTTTGTAAAATGTTTTGTGATGTACAGGTACATATGTACAGACTGTTATAAATTTTTCTTCGTATTTTTTTCTTTTTTAGTGTAGAATGTCATGAGAGTTGGTAGCAACAGTTCAAGTACGAGCTCAACCTCAGTATAAATTAATGCATTTATCTTTAACATTACTTATTCAGCATTCAATTATAGAAATATGGTTACTATATATTATACTATTAACACAAAGTATTAAGAGTATACATTGATATAAGGTATAAATAATGACCAGACTTGTTTGGTCTGTTGAGGAGTACTTAACTTTATTAGGTGCTACATGTTTTTTCTACGTGTTAATGCTAGTTTTATCTACATGCTGTTTTTTATGCCCCCGCCATAAAATGGCCAGGACATATAGTGTTACCCCGTTCCGTCAGTCTGCCCTTCCGTCCTTCCGTCCTTCCGTCATCATTCACTTTCCGATCATTATTTCAACAAGCGTTGCACACATTCAACTCAAATTTGATACATGGATGTGGCTTATGAATATTCAGTTTGAATTTGGTTTGATGATTTTTGACAGAGTTATGCCTCTTGAACTTAGAAAAAATGGGAAATTCACTTTCCGATCATTATCTCAACAACCTTTGTACGTATTCAACTCAAATTTGATATATGGATGTGTCATAAAAATATACAAGGTGAGTTTGAGTTTGAATTTGGTTTTGGTCCGATGATTTTTGACAGAGTTGTGCCTCTTGAACTTTGAAAAAAAATGAGAAATTCTCAGTTTCCGCTAACTTTTAAAGGGATGCATACATAAAGCTGATATTTCATAGGTTATTTACAAGAAAATACAGATCAAGTTCAAATTTAGTTCCGGTTCGATGATTTTTGACAGTTATGCCTCTTGAACTTATGAAAAAATGGGGAAGTTCTTAGTTTCCGCTCTCTAATTTTTGAAGTGATGCATATGTAAAATTGATATTTCATATAAGGTTAATTTATTAGAAAATACAGGTCAAGATTGAACTTGGTTCCAGTCCTATGATTTTTGACAGATTTATGCCTCTTAAAAGAAAATCAACAATTTTCAAGGGTTTTTAACTTATTCTGCAATCAAACAATTGTTATAGATGTACTAAATTTGGCATTTGTGAAATTTTGGTTGCCTACGAGGGCATTTATGGCGTTACGACACATCTAGTTTCCCCAAATGAAGCATGTGGATATTTTGATATCTACCGGATAAATTGATTGCTGTACATTATCAAGGCATTCAACCATTTTCTCAAGTCCTCAACACAAAAATGAAATTACAAAGTGATACGAGGCCCTGTTGATGTACATAATAAATAGAAATGCCTTTATTAATTTCATGCTTCATGCATGATAAAGATTTAAAGATGACCATTATCTAACGATGACCATCTAAGTTATGATGTGTATAGTATTTTCAATGTCATTCAGCCTGTGTATTTTGTAAGCTTTACTGAGTAGTGAATATTGTTTCATTTTTGAAAATTACAGTAAAACACTATTAAAGAACATGATAGACACTGGTAAAAGATGTTTTAGAATTTATTTTTTTGGGGGGTGGGGGGGGGGGGTGGGGGTAGGGGTAACTGAAGTCTAATATAATGTTGTTGGTTTTTTTTTCTTGTAATCAATTTAAACAAGAAAGTTGTGGTTGTATTATGATGCAAGGAAGATGTGAGACTGTATGGATGAGTTAGATTACAATTTGTTCATTATGTTGTATAAAACACAAAGAGAGAGGTGTATACATGACGAAATGTTAATGTGAAAGTGCTGCTTTTGCTTGAATTTTTGTAATTGGAGAATCATAGTTGTCAGTATGTTTGTTTCAGAGTTTAACAAGATTCACTGATCAGATAGAATATACATGTACTGGTGGATACCATAGTTTATAAGGAGAAGTTGCATTTATTGCTGTTTGTGTTATGGCTTTATAATTAAGAGAAATAAAACTTTAAAATGATTCAGCATGTCTCCTAGCTTTCTTAAAGGGATTAATTCAACAGGTACAGAATTTATTTGACTATAACCTGGGTTAAACGTTTACACTTTATAAACTGCTGGATTTGCCTTTGTTTATTCACTATAACACAAAAAATTGGAATTTTTTTTTTATTCAGTATAAAATTATAAATAAAATATAACATATTTTAACAGGGCTGTAAATAAGTTGATACATGTATATCAAAACCAACATACAGCACAAGTGTAAAATTAGAAATGTGCATGAATTAAATTAAAAAAAATAAAATTTTGAAAATATTTAAAACATGGATTTTACAAATAACAAATTTTGAAAATATAAAACAATGGAAAGACAATGTTTTTAAAATATATAAAATGAAAATATAAATGCATAAACATGTAACTGAAAGGTATGTTATAGGACAAGTCAAACAAGACTGGTCTCTGCATGTAGCTTTGATGGATATTATCATCAAATGCATACAAAATTCATATTCATCTGGATAGAATACATGTACTAACAACAAAGAATGTCAAAAAGGCACTAAATCAGTGGAGTTATACCAGTACACATCCTTTTGTGAACAATTATGAGCCAGGTAAGAGCTGAATAGTAAATCCTCTTGTTCACTAATCTGTTGGAGGGATATGAAATTTGGCAAGCACTTGCTTGGGCTTGCATCTGGTGAACTAATGGCACAATCAACGTCTGAGGTTACACAAAACAACAATAAAACATAGCATTTCAACTCCTGATCTCATATATATCGAACATCTTGCTACATCATCGCTCGGCGCTGGTCCACTGTTTGAACAAAGCTTCATCTCTCTTAGAGTTAAACAATGGAATGAAGTCGATTTGAACTATTTCACAGAAGCCCTCCTCCTTTGTGGGCTCACTGTATCCACTCTTGTAGACATTGTACCCCACTTCAGGAATTCTCCTCACTTCTCCATCGGTCTGATTTTGACGGACGTAATTCAAATGCTTGGCAAGTTCAAGTGGAGTATTCATAACAAAACATCGACATGGAATTCCTGTAAAAAAGAAATAATCAAAATCATTTCTCTATCGTCTACATTTCATGTTCTGTTCATGGGGAGTTTAATTAATATAGTTACTTGTCTTGGTTTACCTTGTTTCTGTGCTAACTGGATGAAGGATTTTCTGACTTCTACTTTTGGATTTGTGTTGTCAACAACTACACTTTTTCCATTTGAAAGTTGTTCCTTGCAGACCTGCATATACAATATTCTTTAATGCTTGCATACAAAAGTAAATATTTGTGACAGGCATATAGCCTCTCTACCAACATCTTCTACCAGTGAGCAAAAAGGGACTAAGTTTCTGGTGTACATGTACAGCACAAAATCAACCAATTAATACATGTATCTAACATTTTCCAAGGAAATATTGCTTACGGCAAATAATTCCATCTATCACCTTTAAGCACTTGTCCACAGTTCCTAAGGTGTCCCTGTTCACAGCAATGTACCCATGGGGTTCAAAATATGTCTTTCTGAATGTGCTCTTCCCTGATGCTGGACAACCGACCAATATTACTAATTCTTGATTCTGTTTTAAAAAGGAAAATACACAACTCTAGTCGTCTTCGCTTAAGCCAAGATGCACTCTAGTCTCTATCATCATTTTTGAATGTGATACGGAAGAATAAATCACAAGGAGTTACTACCTTTGATATAAAATCCTTGCTTCCTGGAAGTGGTTTCGGGGTTTTCAGATATTTGAGAGGGTCTGGAGACCCCCAATTAAATGGGGCTGGTTTCTCTCCCAGAAAAAACTCCTCCGGTGTGGCAAAATCTGAAAATATAGATTTTTCTAGTTTATGCATATCCTGTCATGGACAAAACAATCACTTTAAGGTAAATTCATGTCATTGTTTGAGACATCTTACCTATTCCGATGTTGGCGGCAAACATGCGGTCACTACAGGAGAAGTCCTTGGGTTTTCCCGGGGCCCAGTTCTTGGCTCGACCGGCGGCATCCCCCACATACCTACTCTTCTTTAGGTCCACCTGTAAGTCAACACATCATACAGCCAACTTGTTAGGAACTTTAATTTCATTGTATGAATTGCTGTTAAAACAGAACACACACCTTCACTCCTCCATTTGCATTTTTTACAAAGAAGTCCCACATGTTCGTACTTGGTTTTCTATACTGGTTGCTCCCAGTGCAAACAAAACACTGCAAAAAATAAAAACAAAATGAAAATATAGAGAAATAGATAGGATGTGCTTGTCAAATTTCATTGATACAAAAATATCTTTTTGATTTTTCAATAATATCAGGCATCCTTGGAATGTCAAAGGTCCACAAGTGACCATGTGTATGGATTTGGAACCCCTGACATTGTGAGGGTGGTGAGATGGTCTCTATTAAAGGGACCTGGACACGATTTCAGATGAAAATTTTATTTTTGATATTTATGTATTAAATAGTTTACTTGTGTATTTTGAATGATTTACCAAAATTTGAATGTTAGAAGTCGTGTTACAAGCGAGATACAGAGGAAAGAAGTCGTTGTTATGTAAACAAAGCTCGAGTCTTATATTTGTTTACAAATAATGTAAAGTAAAGAAATTACCATTTCTTTGACATAATAACTTGTGGAAAAAAGATAAACTTATTAAATGTGTTCATAAATAAGTTTATCAACAACAAAATGCAACATCAGATTGAAACCTTTACCAATTCAAGACATTTGTAAACAATAACAGGACTCGAGCTTTGTTTACAAAACAAAGAATTTTAACCTCTGTAACTCGCTTGTAACTCGATATTTGACTTTCAAATTTTGACAGAGCATTAAAAACATCCATATTGACCATTTTAGACATTAAAAATGAAAAAATAAATTTTGAAAAAATTGAGCTCAAATCGTGTCCAAGTCCCTTTAAGGCCTCACCAGCCTCACAATGTCAGTATGGATTTGGGACCCCTGACATTGTGAGGGTGGTGAGATGGTCTCTATTAAGGCCTGACCAGCACTGGAATTGCCAGCTCCCCTATCATGTCCTCCACTTTCTTGGTGATGTCCTCGGCCTTGGTTTTAAGCTTCTCTATGCCTGCCTGGTTTGTGAAGAAGACGACTCGATACCCCTGGGTGTTCAGGTCCCTCAGCTTCTGGGGGACACAGCCATCCCACCACTCCCAGTCATCAGGACCTGTTTAGGGATATGAACATACAAGTGTATATATATATATATACACCTATAGAGTCTTGTGTCTATACATATTATACATATGTACAGACATTCAAACATACCAGTCAGGCAGTGTATAGGTCTATAGAGGCTACATACAGCATCCAGTATAGTGTGCAAGATAGTATGCATGAATGTTTGCAAGACAGAGATTAATTAAGACCAGTTCTGTTCAATATACTGTACACGTATTACATTTAGCTGTGTATTCTATTTAGTGTTTTGGCGGAATGCGGCTTCCGCTAAATCAAGTACATCGCTGTAAAAGAATAGTCACATTCAGGAATACACTAATTCAAATCCACGCAAACTTATTCAAAAACTTATTTCCGCCAAATATTGTACACGCCAAACATAATACGTTTACAGTAAATGTCTTTGTTTTCTTAATAAGTGAATGTCTTTTGGCCCTATCGATGCTCCAATGTGTTTATTGCTTCTTCATCATTTGAGAGAAGAATTTAAATTTGAATATGAAAATAGGGTTTTCCTATTACATCCTGTTTTGGGGCTTGTGTTTAATGGTCCATTAAAACTGTCTATAAAAGGAGTGTAAAATTCACACTTTTTCCACAAAAGAGACTTACTTTAGACCCAGTCTTTTCTGCTCATATGACATTTATCAGGTACAAACCCCTCCAGTAAATTAACATTCTATATAGGAATAAAATTTAAGACTCTTATAGGGTTATACAAATAATGAATATAGATTTTATTACCTTGTGCAAATTTTTTGCCGCTGGCTGTTTTGATCACTGTGAAGTCGATGTCAAACCCCACCACCTTCTCTGAGCCCGGGAGAGATGGCGAGGTCAGGACCATCAGTGGACACACCCCCTTACTGACCTCACCGTGGTGGGACCACCTCAATCCGTCACTCAGGTCCGTCTCCCCACGGGCTCTCTTGGCCTTGGTGGCTGCTTCCATGGCTGCTTTTCTCTTGGTTCCCATCGTCCGTTTGCTCATGATGAATGTCAGTTCATTTACAAACAATTCTTTTATACCCAGCAGGTAAACTGGACGTATGCTATATTTAAACATTAGATGAACACCGAACATGCGTTAACATGAAAAATCATTGAATTTAAATCGAGTTGTCTTTCTTTGTATGATTCAGACTGGAATCGCTGCAGACTGGCAATTCACAGTCTATACTGAACGTTACACCAGTTGCGTTTGTATAATATATGATCAGGGGCGTAGCTTAGGTTTGTTTAATGTGGAAGCAAATTAAGGCAGGGTGTTGGGGGCCGCCTTGAGGCCCCAAAGAGGACCAGGTCGAAGCCCTGGTGGGGCTCAGGGGGCGAAGCCCCCGGAAGCTGGCGAGTTTTTTTAGCATTTCAGACACTTATTTTTGAGTATCCAGAAAAAGGAGTTTCATCAAAATAACCCCATTTTTTAATGTTTAAAAGTCTTACTTCATCGTCATCATAAAATTAACGACAAAGAAGAAAAAATAGTACCTGATTTATGATAAGATTAATTTAATTTTTATCTAATAAGTCTTGTGCTTTCTCTCCTACTGGTCTATAACAATTTTTTCTACAAAAATACTCTTATAATACAAAAAAATATATATTATATATTGAAACTTCCGTTAATTCTCGATAATCTAATCATAATCATTGTCAACCTGTCACTCAGGCTATGGAATTGTATGCAAATGATAATATACAAATATGTTCGAGATCTCCTAAAGAAGATACGACAACGTTGTATGCGGCTAAAACGGTACTCAAAAGTACTCTTATTATTTATATTAATTTATTTGTGTTCAATATTAATAATATTTTAAGTACTCTTTTTTTTATTTGCTTTTAATTTTGTTTTCACAAAACAATGTGGAAGCACGTGCTTCCGTGCTTCAATGAAAGCTACGCCACTGATGATCTACGCAAGTATATGAGTACATGTATTTAATGTTTGATTAGGCATATACTTAGTATATTGGTATGTTTAAAATGTATGTACATGTATTGTATGTGAAAAAAAAAACTTTCAAATTATGACTATTAATTAATTCTTGGCTCGGTAAGGAGTTCTGTCATCAATCAGATCAACTACGGACAGCTCAGTGAAGCAGAAGTACATTGTAGATAGATCTATGTTGTCTTGGGAGATTCCGGGTGATCAGATATCAGGGGGGTGAAGATTGACACCCTCGCACCTGCACGCCTACCTGATGGTATGTGTCAACCACCTACCGCAATGTGGAGGTATCAGTAAGACAGATCGGAGACACCAAGCATCTTCAGAGAAGTGACATCCAATGGAGCGGGCATGTCCTATAGTGTCGTAACGTAATTCCCTAAAGGAAATCGTCACCCCCGTTTACCCCCGGTTTTGTGCTCTCGGAGGAATGTTGTCCTATCTAATCAGTTAATCAATCTTTGGGGGCAACCCCACCGTATGGGAAGAGATCTGTCCGGGATAACAATAGGAATCCCCCACAACTCAGTTCATGCAAATAATCAGGCATGTAATTTTTCAATTCTAATGGGGCAGAGAATCGGATGGTGTTCACCCCGTTTCCCTGGCGTGTCAAGGAACTCTTCCCATCATTCATCAGCTGATCGAGAGAGATGCAATGGTCGATCGTCTGATCAAGATCTGTCATTGATTAGAGAACATCTTTTAAAAAGTACATGTTTTTACGATGTAAGCTTAAACAAGGTTTGAGTATATCATATATTACTTGAGCACGTTCTGTGTTGATAAATCACATGAAATCGTACGATATCACTAGATACCGAGGGTGAGACCAGAGCATTGAATTCACAGACCATTATGTAGGTCCTTGACTTGAATTCCCTCCACAAAACAAACTTCTCCTTTCTTCATTACTTGCAATCTTTAAAACAAACAGCACCGCCGCCGCCCCCCCCCCCCAAAAAAAACCCCGAAAAAATACGAAGTGTTACTCAATCCAGCAGGCCAGTTTTTTGTTTTGTTTTTCGATAAACGTTTCTCTAACAATGTCTGCTATAAATGGTTTGGCATTTTAGACTCCCTGTTTTTTAGGAGCATCCACACACCTGGGAACAGTTCTGCATACCAACCTGAACTTCTAAATTACTTAAAGATATGTGTTGGACTTGAAAATGACAGGGGAAAAACAATTTTTTTGGGGGTGGGATCTATTTTTTAAATTGTTCTACTATTCCATTGTCGGATACTCACTGGTGATCGCGTCTTTTACTTATAAAAGATGCGATCACCCGTGGGTATCCGACGATGCTACTATTCATGAAAATAAAAGTCCCTTTGGTATTCGAACTCGGCACCTGCAGATTGGTAGATTGAAGCTACATCTATTGCGCCACAGAGATAGACTAATAATTTTGACAATATAAACTGTTTCACAATGTGTTCAATTCGCCATGTTGTGACGTATGCTGTCATAAAAAGTAGAAGTCACGGGGTGTCCAGGATCCTTCTGACTTTCTGTGCATATTGAGCCCAGTCTTCTTATCCCCTAACTTTAAGATTTGAGATCGACCCTCTATTAGACTACTTTGCTTAGAACGTTTACTCGACTTCATAAACTCGTCTTTCGCTTGAACTTGACATCATAAACTTGTTTATTTGCAATTAGAATTCGGCTCCATAAAGCTCTTTAGGTTTCAGCTCGACTTCACTTTGCCAGAAGCTTGACTTATAGGACTGTTCAGTCTCCTAAGATTGGAGACACCTTATTTTCGAGCTCGATCTTTAGATATTTAAACTCGAACTCAATATTCAAGACTCCTTTGACTCAAACTTGTAGTTGGCTCTCCTAAATAGATATGTTTATCTCGCCAACGATCTCATAGAGTCTTTTCACTCAAGCTCGACCACTTGACTCCTTAGGTTCGAGTTCGACCTCTTAGACTCCCTAGGCTCGAGCTCAATCTTCAGACCCTAGACTCATTAGAGTCTAGCTCGACCTCCTAGAGTTCTTAGACTCGAGCTCGATCCCTAGACATATTAGACTCGAGATCGACATGTACAATCTTCAGACTTAAGCTCGATCCCCTTGACCCCTAGACTCGAGTTTGATCTTCCTAAATTTTGAAGCTTCTTACTTTATCCCATTGACTCCTCAGCTTGGAGTTCGATTCCCTAGAATGCTATAAAATTGATTTTTTTAACCCATATCTCCCAGACTTTATTCATTTATAGCATAAAGACTGATGTTTGGTAAGCGATTGGTCAAATCAGCACTTTTACTTCCTATTTATGAAAGAAAATAAGTAGTATGAAAATTTTTGTAAAATCCTTATCTTTGATTCAAATGTTCTTAAAAACAGAGACTCTTGTTCTTTAATAAAATACTGAGTACAACGGAACATTCTAATCAAGAACAAGGCGCATATTATAATTCCGTTAAGTTGAACAAAATTCCTGCATTGTTGCACTGCCGACTTTCAATTATGAAAAGGAAATGCTGATTGTAATGACAGTACAAACAATAAACTTCAAATCAATGCACTTGTTCCGATCATGCTTCCTATACACCATCTGTACTCCGGACAGAATAAAACTGCAACATTATCAACACGGTCGTTAAAGTGAAAAATAGATAATATACATTATTATAGCGTAACATTTTGCCTAATTTTAAAGATAAAAAAAATTCCTTCCATATATTTATAATGGCTTAACAATTTCGACACCAATGAGTACATTTTGTACTTTGATTATTCTACTGAGTACTGATCGATGCCCATGAGAAACAATTGGTTAAAATGGGCCGCTTGCTCAGCATGCATGTGGGCTGACATATGATGTGGTGGACAATGATGACACAGTATCTTAATTGCCACGGTGATAAAATCACACCTTCCTTTAATAAGTGCAACACAGATAAGCTCAACCCTTTATATGCAAGTCGTTTTGTTTTCAACGAGCATGCCTTTTAGATTATTGCTTATAATATCAACTTCCATTAACGCCAATTATTCAAAGCCGTGTTATGGATATTAACGAGTCTATATTTCAATGTATTTATCATTCATTTGTACTCGATTGCATATTTCTATGTATTCAGAATTTTGTTTTTACATGTATGTATGTTGACAATTAATGATGGGTTGCTAAAATTTGATAAATACATTCATCGATGGATAATACATAACACATAGAAAGATAATCGTTTCTAACATTCAGAAAATGCTTCTTTGGTTATTTTTAAATTCCATCCAAAACAGCTGATTTCAAAGAGATGGGAAGAGATTGATGACGGATTGCTAAGAAGACAGGAAGACGGGATAAATTATTAATTATTACTCGTGACCAATTTACATTTCCTGGCTGTTGACAATCTTTTAAGAAGTGACACTCATCCTTCCTAATTACTCTCTCTCTCTCTCTCTCTCTCTCTCTGTGTAACAGCCTAGTTCAGGAATTTTAATGTGCAAGAATTTAATGAATAAAAGAGAAACTAAGTTCCCATAAGGTAATCAAATCCAACTTTATATATGTGCTGTTTCTTCTATGCCTCATTTATATTAACCATTTTCTTTGATATTCGGATCGTTTAACTCTGGTCGTAATATTTGTATTTTTTTAAAATTCTCCGGTCATCATCCGAACTACTTTTTCGCCATTGATTACCACATGTTATTGGTCCTCGTGTTTCCCAGCCACTCGTTTTTGTGGTTTCTCGGTCGGTGTCCGCTGTTCTGTGTATATTCATATGATACTACGTGAATTATCAAATACGGCCTTGGCTGTTTTTTATAGCCGGGTCAACGAACTTAAAACGAAAACAACTCGGCTCAGTGAAGACATTTGATGTTGTATACTTCGGTTATGTTTAATTATCTATGCCACATTCCCAGACAAAGTGTGCATGTGAACACCACTATACCCCTAGTATCCCCTACCTATCATTACACTTAAATGACAGCGTTATCAATGCAACGAACAAAACAATAAACAGTACAGTTCTTCAAAAATTATCAATAAATATGCATAATGACAGCATGAAATGTAAATAAAAGCTGTAATTAAGGTTTGAAATATTCTTTTCTCATTCAAAATTGAAAAATAATTTTGTCTATTTTATTTGCTACTTGGGTAATTTTTTTTTTACCATTGATTTTTGAATAATTTTTTAATGATTTTTTGTTGGTTTACCAGCACCAAGGTCACAAGATCTGGGCTCTTGTTGATGCTCCTAAAAGGAACGAATTAAAATGGGAACTTTAGTTCTAATAGCATCTGCTGCAAACTTTTAATGTTTGATAATTGCTGCTTAAGGATGTGACTTCTTATCTGTTATCAATCCAAAATCTCTCTCTCTCTCTCTCTCTCTCTCTCTCTCTCTCTCTCTCGTTGTTTTCATATAGATTTTTATGTGGTACGATAAAAAAAAGAAACATCATTGTCACAATTTAGATTTAATCTGATTAAATCTAAAATAAAAAAAAAAACTCTTTAAAAAAGTAGATAAGATGATTTTATGAAAATATCGGTCCAGAATTAATTTAATTTAATAAGTATATAAGAATACATTGTTGGTCCATATAATGTATTCAGTACAATGCATTCGTGTACTAGTGATTAAACGTTCACTCTGGACAGGAAGTTAGAATGTAATCTGTCAAGTTGGTGGACCAAACATTTAATAAAAGATTACCATTTTTACATACAAATTTAGCTGGAACGGGAACGAAACTTCAATTCCGTGATCGAGAAGTATAGGGTTTAGGCACAGGCACCTGACGTTTTAAATATTTTTCTTATAATTTTAAAAGGAATAAGGAATCATTCTTTGAGTACTTGAGTATTTACTTTAGTATGAAATTAAGAACCGCTATATGTAATTAACGTTAGATGTTGTTCTTTTGACTGATTCTTTCCACCTTTACTTTTGTCATAATTCATATTTATGTATGTACTAGGGTCTCCTGTAAAACACCCACTTCTGTACTTTACTATGTTCTTTAATATCAATGTGTATAATCTGATGAGCTGCAACGCTTAACGAAATAAAGAATGAATGAATGAATGAGTCCTATGAGGTGATAATTGCGGTCGGGGCGTGATCAAATCCAATAAAGCCCAGAAGAGCTTATAATGATAGATCACGCCCCGACCGAAATTATCACCTCATGATATTCAAAGAATGATTCCTTATTACTTATATTTATAAGCCATCGTACGATTAAATATTTAATTATAAATAAGCAAACCCCGTTGGCGCCTCAACTTGTCGTCATTTGAAGTTATGGGTTATATAGTACAAAATCGATACGTAGTGTTATCACAGGCAAAGACACTGGAAAATGTAAATATTAGAATATACATCCCTTGTCTAATCAGGAGAATATATTTTTACTTTGAAAAAAATATACTAAGTCAGGTGCCTGTGGGGTTAGGACGGTTTGAATTGTTGCATCGATACAGATTATTTTTTATTACTCTGAGAAGAAGGTGGGTGGGGTGGGGGAATTCGCTTCCCGATTTTTTTCTTTACGCTAAGGATTATGCCAACATCTTACTAAGTCGCTTTAAAAGTCCCAGCTATGTTTATGGTCATAATGAAATGATAATACGTAAAAGACAGGTATATTTTTGGCCAATACTGACAGGACTATTGATATAATCCACCAGCAAAACAACGAGAACACGTATGGCCCACAAAGAAAACGAGTCATTCGGGAGAGAATCAGACAGAAATTACAGACATTTACCAACAGTTGCAATGGAAATAAAATAAGGCATTTCTATCTTTTTTTATCTATTATTTTTTGTTGGGGGGGGGGTGGTACAGCATGGCCGGGGAGGCAAGGGTTAAACAATAACAAAAATATGCAAATGAATGAATGAATGAATGAATGAATAAATAAGTTTATAATCAAATTTCTAAAGTTGTTATCTCGGAACTCAGATATTAGGTTTTCATATTGGAGTTCCAAGTAGATAATGTTTAATGATTTATTGAGATGTGATATTCATTGGCCAAAAAAGATTGTATATTCCGAAATGTCGAAATATGTGTGCTATGCAATGGTTATGCACGACTTGGTCTTCCGTACACCCTGAACCACAACGTCTTTAACTTACATGTAGAAGTTTATTTGATTTTGATCCTGGTAAACAGCAAGACATGGATAAGCACACTTCATGAAGAATGGCAACACAGAAAAAAAAATCAAGAAAAAAATAAAAAAGTGAGGTGAAATGCACACACTTGTTTCTTTATAGAATTTTAGCACAAAGGAGTCTCCTTACCGGAAGTTGAAAGAGTTCGATACCGAAGTGGGAAGGAGGATTTTGTTATTGTTTTTTATTTGCATGAAATAAGTAAAATATAGCGACGACAAACGCAATCAGGTATCCACATCATTATATTTTTATAAAATACACCTGCTGACACCAGAGATCAAAATTTTTCTTAATGCTTAACGAAAGAGATTTCGCGTAATTTGCAAGCATCAGCGATTCATGAAGAGAACATGGCGGATGGCACATGGTTTGATGGTAGGGTACTTTGGCAGCAAAAATACGTATTTTGCGGGGGTAGTTGCTACAATAATCTATTAAAGATATACAAATGAAGGCCTACTGTATTTTTATAGGGGTTTCTTGGATTTCATGGACAATTTTTTGTATTCCTCGATTTGACCAGCAAATGAAAGAGAAGAAAGAAACGTGCTGGGACATGGAAATAAGTTGTACATTTTATATTTGGTGGGGACTTTAGTGGAGAATGCACACAGGAATAGTTCGTAAACATAAAGAAAATAAATAGATTTGCTTCTTAATCTGATATATATATATATACTCAGTTGTTTGAATTTTTGTCTTGAAAATAAAAAAAAAAGTTGGAGGCTGTAAAATTAAAAGTGTCTGGCTCATGATTGTAAGCATCAACTGTTGACAGTGATGTCTTTACATGAATATCTTGATAAATGAAAAGTTTGTATGCAAAGACGCACTATGTAATGTAATTTTTCTCCAATGTAAACACTAGCACAAATATAAACACTAGCACAAATATAAACATTATGATACCCTGTTTTCAAAGTGCATTTTGCATCAAAAGCTTTCATGGAAATGTAAATAAATGGTGTATTGAATTCTATTGGTTAAACCAATGTCCAATCTTTACTGGCATAAGACCAATCTTCACCAAGGACCATTTCATGCCAGTGCATTGTTACATCATTTTATCCACACAAAAAATTATGTACAAAAAATGACATTATAACAATGCACTGGCAAGAAATGGGACTTGGCGAGAAATGATCGCACGCCAGTACATTCTTAAAAATAAAATTTGGTAGGTCTATATTTAGAGATTGTCTCCTCCACTATAAATGAAATTAGCAATGTGTCCAATCCCTAAAAACTGTGTAGTACAAAACACAAAAGTAAGTTTAAGGACACCATTCCTCTTTACATTTGAAAACTTGTTTATTATGAAAAAAGTGTATGTTAACTAAATTCATCACTAAAATTCAGTTTTGTCACTAGCAAGTTTTATTGCACAGACTTTCCAACACTGTTGTACTGTAGAAAGTGGTACTTCATGTTGTATGCCAAAGTTTTAGCTTTAATAGTTACCGGTAGGTTATGCTTGTTCCTCATGGACAAATGTTGACTGCCCAATTTGGGTTTAGGGCAGCAGCCCCTATTGCCAGATCATAAACCAAGGTCTGTATAATCATCCCATGGTGGACTGCACAATTCATGTTGCCCAATAACATGGGCAATATTTGTTTTGTTATTTGAAAAACAAAACAGAAATGAATAAAGCTTTAACTTTTAAAAACAAATACTCATCATTTTCTTTGTTCAGCTTGAAATTCTCTGAGTTGGTTTGCACGCATACCAATTATTTCAACTCTTCGAACATAATATGCCTATAGCCACAGTAAAATTACATATCGGATGTTCTAGCTGCATTTCTTCATTCTCTACAATATTTCAAAAATCTCTCATTTACAGGTCCACCAATGTTCCGTGACATGCTTCTTTATATCATTACTTCATGCCCAGAATGCAACTTATCCTGCCACTGCCCCTTGCATCAACCAAACAAAGGTAACCCAGCAAACCAATACTATGTTCGGTCAATGGCAAAATGTAGCTCTGAGAATATATCTGAAGTTCAAAGATATTGAGATGTCATCTTTATAACATGTTCATGCCATGGGTTGGCGAAGAACCCTGAGAGTTAATAGATTATTGGTTTTTAGCTCACCTGAGCTGAAAGCTCAAGTGAGCTTTTCTGATCACATTTTGTCTGTTGTCCGTCTGTCTGTCCGTCTGTCTGTCTGTCTGTAAACTTTTCACTTTTTTCAACATCTTCTCCAAAACCACTGGGCCAATTTCAACCAAACTTAGCACAAAGCACTCTTAGGCATAGGGAATTCAAAGTTTTGAAAATTAAGGATCTCACCTTTTACAATGGGAGATAATTAGGAATTATTGAAATTTTTAAAAAAATTTTCAAAATCTTCTTCTCAAAAATTATTTTGTCAGGAAAGCTGAAACTTACGCAGCTATGTTAAGGCTGTCCGAGGCTAAATTTATATCGGAAAACGATACTGTTTTTATTATTGAATAAACACTTTAACCGGGCGATTTTCTTTAAATCTTTGTTACATTAATAGGCAGCGATATCCAACAATATATTTGATGCATTTTTGTGACGTCATATGTTGTTCTTAAGCACGTGACGTGCGTATCCTAACACAGCGTATGATCTATATAAATCGCATCGGCGCAAGTGATGAATGACATTAAATCAAATATATTTTTATTAAAAATCCTTCGATAAGTAATGTATTTTGCAGTTCTTGCTTGGGGTTCATATAAATATTTCGTTTATTTGAAATATTGTCAAAACTTTGCGTCCCATCATCGAAATTAGGCACATTTTTACTTTTTAAGCTCGAATTACACAACATTGGGTAAATTGGTAGGTTTCCCCCAGCATGATTCACATTGGTACTTATTTTCTCTACCAGTTTCACGCAAAAAATACAAAGATTGAATTGATCTTTCACTTGCGCCAGACTGTTTTTTACATGCATAAAAATATCTCCATTCATTAGTTTACGTGTAGCAGGGCGAGTCTCCAAAACCATTAGTTTATAAATAGTCATTTACCTAATACAAGGCTTTAAAACCCGCGATTTTTTATACTAAGTAATGATAATATTGAATTTAGTATTACTAGTACCGTATTTTTCGGACGAATCGTCGATGCGGACGAATAGTCGAATTGCTCATTTTTAGCCTAAATTTTAAAAAAATCCTACGATACGTCGATTCAGACGATACGTCGATCTTATCGCTTTAAAATGGCGTTACCAAACTGCAAGTAACATTATCAGTGTATGATGCACAGATCTCCATGATATTACTACCAATTATTATTAATGATTAACATTTAAACATTTACGCTTTATACTTATGCATCATATTTTCAAATACCGGTAGCATCTATAAAGTCGCTTGCATTGTATACAATTCCCGATATCGCGTGTTATGTAAGTTGTATGAGTGAAAACTAAACTTACTTCGTCAGAAATATTTTATTTCCATGTATTAAAATGATTATCCACTCTGACCATTGCCAGTGTATTCGCCATTACGTAACCTGTTGATTCGGCGCGTGGTCAATGTTTGTTTAACAATTTCCGGTGTCAGAAGCATGCACCTGTCTCGTATCGAACGTCAATGGGGGATCTCAAGTGGAGGAAGATTTGCAATTATTTTCATTTGATTTAACTTGTTTACTTTGTGTCCAGAAATGCAGTCATCAAAGAATGTATTACAATTTATTAACCCTTATAACGGTACGCTGTATATCATGGTATATACACAGGGAGTGATCACGTACAGATCTCAGCCTTAGGGCACGATAATTAGCACAACCGGTGTCTAAACTCCAGCATTTTTTTTATCATTGGAAATTTACCATGTGATTGAGAAAAATACGCTCCATTTTATTAAACATATATAAAAACTCAGTAAGTTGCAACAATATTTATTAATAAATAAACATATGAAAGGATTCACAACACTAGAAAGTTCTTTTTTAAGCACTATTTACAGTCACTACACAGTCTTTAAACAGTTCAAAGCACTAGGAATAGGAAGTTCTTTCTGAAGCACTATGTACACAGTCTTTCAACGGCACTAATCACGATCAAGGTCCACATCGGAAAAACCCTCGAAGTCCGATGCCTCACTATCGCTGTGGAAGAGGGCGGCTAAGGCGAGTGGCAAGTCGTCAGTTGATGCGGCAGGGGCTGGTGGAGCTTCATCTAGCAGTGGCACGTCAACGATGTTTGCCTTGATGAACCCGTTGATTATGGCAGTCTCTGGTACCGCATTCCAGGCGTCCTTCACCCACTGCTTCACGGTAGGGTATGAGGCCCGTCGCATACGTCCCGTCGCTGTGAAGCTTTTGTCTCCGTTGTTCATCCAGTCCTCCCAGATGAGTCGCAGCTCTGCCTTAAAGCATCTGTTAACGGAGATGTCCAGGGGCTGGAGTAGCTTGATCAGGCCGCCAGGGATGACAGCAGGGATGGAATCTGTGGCGCGGATCCTCTCTTTCGTGACGTCGCTGATATGCGCCCGCATTGAGTCGAGGACAAGCATGGTCTTCTTCTGTGGAAAAATCCTCCAGGCCGCTTGACATAACATCTGTTCAGCCAAAGGTCCATGACTTCATTGTCCATCCATCCCTTTTCGTTCTGATGAACAATGACGCCGGGGGGGAACTTATCTTTGATGGCAGTCTTCCTCTTAAAGATAACCATGGGGGGCAGCTTCTTCCCACTGGCCGTGCATCCAAGGACCACTGTGAAGCTCGCTTTCTTGTGGCCCGTTGTTCTGATGTTGACGCTGCTGGTCCCTTTGCTGTCGATGGTCCTGTTCATCGGTATGTCGAAGGTCAGTGGCACCTCGTCCATGTTGACTATCTGGTCGCTGCCGAGGTTAAATTTCTTCGTCTGGTCAGCGACGAATGCCTGAAATGCAGCCATCTTCTCTCGATGATCTTCTGGTAGGGTCTGGGAAAGGGTGGTCCGCTGTCTTATGGCTAGGCTCTTCCTCTTCATGAAGCGGAAACACCATGATACCGTTCCCTGGAAGTCTTCTATCTTCATTTCTTCTGCCATGGCTTTGGCTTTGAGGCGTAGCTGGACAGTGTTCAGCGCTCTGCATGCTGATCGCTGCTCCAAGACGAAGGTCTCCATACGGTCCTCGGGCCAGCGTGGTGCGTGAGTACGGAAGGTTTTCTGGGTTTTCTTGGTCTTCTTCAGTGCGTCTTTCTGTTTCCGCCAGTCTCGGACGAGCTTTTCATTCACGCCAAATTTTCTCTGTGCAGCCATGTTCCCGTTTTCCTCTGCAAACTCTAGGACTTCAACCTTGAATCCAGCGGTGTATGAACGTCGTGTCGCTACTGGAGGCATGGTGACTTTGATGCCCAGAGGACTGTGTGCCCCCCCCTTTTAAGCGCTCCAGAGGATTGAAATGTTCCCTCTGTCAGAGCACCATCAAAACACGGGAGATGTAAGGCGTCATTTGATTGAATAATTTGTTTTTTTTAATCATATTGGTGATTGGTTAAAAAAAAAACATGTTAAACTGTATTTGATTGATTGGTATTATCTAAACGATAATTTAATTGGCTTTTTAATTTTTAATGATTTTTTTTATCTTAAAACTTAGGTATTGTATAAACCAAATTACCGAAAAATAAACGTGGATGAAAATATAACAATCTGCAATTACGATACTCAAGACAAAAACATGTAGGTCTAAAATATCCACACTCGTAAAAGACCATTTAATTAATTTATATATTTTTTTATAATAAAAGATTTATAGCTCGTATTAAAGGAATCCATTTTTTCCACATATAAAAAACGTCAATTGCTTTTTTTTTCCTGCTTTCGTACCATGCTCAAGACAAAAATATTTAAGCCTGAACATTCAATTAAAATACGTAAAATCTCTAGGATAGTTATCAATTGAAAGACGAACTTTAATACAACTTACACACATTAATATATGTACTTTAATATTTGTAAAAAAAGGTTCCTGGGACTTACCGCAATAATTTGTTCCATTCGAATTTGGTTTTAATTTTACTGTGCAATGTTATCTTCCCACTAGTAATGTATGGATGCCATGTGACGACGTGTTTATAAAATGTGTTTATATAAACGGAATGGTAACATTTTTAAATTGATTAAAGACATGTACCATTTTTAATTACCGTTATTAGTATGTATACTAGTGCTTACAAATGAGTGAAAACGATAATTAATAAAGATGAACAAGGAATTCAACAAGGTAATTTCCAATCACACAACCAACTATAGGTGATTAAAACCAAGATTTTTAATGCTATTTTTGACAATTTTCCGACCTCAAGCCTACGATAAGTCGATCTGGACGATAAGTCGGGTGCTCTGCTTCAGAGAAAAAAAATACCGACTGATTGTCGGAAAAATACGGTACTTAAAACAGCGTCTATGTACAGAAACCACACGGTTTAATAATATTCAGTAAAATTCACTTATTTCGTTACGATGCATTCCCTGAGAACTATCGAAAGGAATGCAGATCGAGACGTCAAAGTTAATTATGACGTCATATCGTATGAAGTTCAGACAAATGACTTTCTACACATCAATTTGGGCAGCCTTAACATAGCCGCGTATATGGAAGCATCCTCAGGTAGTGTAGATTCAAAGTTGTGAAAATCATGACCCTCAAGGGTAGGGTGGGGCCACAATGGGGGTTCAAATTTTTACATAGGAATATATATAGAGTAAATCTTTAAAAATCTTTTTCTCAGAAACCAATCGGGCAGGAAAGCCGAAACTTGTGTGGAAGCATCCTTGGGTAGTGTAGATTCAAAGTTGTGAAAATCATGACCCCTGAGGGTAGGGTGGGGCCACATTGGTGGGGGGGGGTCAAATTTTTACATAGGAATATATAGAGTAAATCTTTAAAAATCTTCTTCTCAGAAACCAATCGGGCAGGAAAGCCGAAACTTGTGTGGAAGCATTCATACGTAGTTTAGATTCAAAGTTGTGAAAATCATGACCCTTGGGAGTAGGGTGGGGCCACAATGGGGGATCAAATTTTTACATAGGAATATATAGAGTAAATCTTTAAAAATCTTCCTCTCAGAAACCAATCAGCCAGGAAAGCTGAAACTTATATGGAAGCATCCTTAGGTAGTTTAGATTCAAAGTTGTGAAAATCGTGACCCATGGGGGTAGGGTGGGGTCACAACAGGAAGGGGGCATTCTTACTTAGGAATATATATATAAAAATCTTAAAAACCATTCGCCTAGAAAAGCTTTAGTGAAAGCAACTTCAGATAGTGTAAATTCAAATTAGTCAAAATCAAAATCTTGAGGATAAAGATGGGGCCACTTTAGGGATCCAGTTGTACAAAGGAAAACATAATTATTCACAAAAACTGAAATGTTATCATTTATGGTTTTACTTATATGCAAGCATTTTGACATATTGCTGATTGTTTAAAATTGTTTAGACTTTGGCCCTTGGATGATTCTAGGGCCTTACAAGGGCTTCAAAGTTTGATGTAGGTTTACATCCCGTTTATAAACAATTGTGTAGGATCTTTTTGAGAACTGCAATGCTCAACATGTGATATGACTATAACATCATCCTGTTGGAAAAGGGACTTTATTATAAACACATGAATATCAAGGGGGAGGGGGGATGGTTTTTTATTTATACAGGTATTATACCACATTTTCCAGATATTTTGTATTATGACTCCATTAAGCTGATTTTATCATGCCTATTGTTGCTCAGGTGAGCAATGTGGCCCATGGGCCTCTTCTTTTTAGCTGAATTTGTTATCCATTTTAAGCTGACCTGAGCTGGAAGCTCATGTGAGCTTTTCTGATCACTTTTTGTCTGGCATCCGCCTTGGCACAAGCATCATTGGGTGTAGGAGATTCAAGCTTGTTAAAATAAAAGGCCATGCCCTCTTTCAAGGGAAATAATTAGAAATTACTGAAAATTTGTTGGTATTTTTCAAAAATCTTCTCAAAACCCATTTTGGCCAGAAAAGCTGAAACTAGCATGGAAGCATCCTCAAGTTGTGTTGATTTAAGTTTCTTAAAATCATGATTCCTGAGGTTAGGGTGAGGCCACAATGGGGATAAAATTTAACATAGGAATATATAGAAAAAAATCTTTAAAAATCTTCTTCTTAAAAACCATTTAGCCAGAAAAGCTGTTTCTTGTGTGGAAGCTTCCTCAGGTAATGTAGATTCAATTTTGTTTGAATCATGATTCAAATTTACAATTTTGAAATTCAATAGTTTCTCTATTCCAGAAAATGTCTGCTCAACGCCTTTGCCACTAATTGTGACATTGCTTTAACACGATTTTTTCGCAACGGTACATGATCGTGGGACTACATTAACTAAGGTTGATTGAAACATTAAAATAGTTCCTTAAATGTGTGGGACTGCACCTTATTTTGCTCTGTGCAGTATATGATAATTGCGTTCGCATTTTAAGACTAGGACTTGATGATAGAATGGACTAAGTCTCACAATACAGCCTAACTAATCGGGATATATGCAACCATGCAAATTTTTAATATATCTGGAATTTAAAATAAGTGAAATCCACCAATGTGATTCCAATTTATCTAATTAGGATTAAGATTTTGTCTTTTTATAAATGGCCATAACTAGTTCATATTTAGTGTCCAGAGATAGTAGCCACAAATTGTCCATGAAAATGAACAATTTATCAGTGAATAAATTCAATACACTAAAGTGAGAACTTGTCAATTTACAAAAATGTTTATCAATTGTGATGACAGCCACCTGGGAATACCTCGATATAACCGTTACAAAACACAACTCATTATCATCTCAGGAAACCAATCATTGGCTTCAAAATAAGCGATATTTCAAAATAGCTGATTTTAATATGATTATTATTTTGATGCAAAGAAAATGAGAAGCTGAGATTGGGGATTAACTTTTATTTTGAAATAAGTGAAATTTCAGAAAAAACAATTTCAATATACTGTAAACCAACTTTTATTCACGATGACTTTATTTTGCGATTTACTTCTGATAAACTGGTTCGCGACGACTAATATTCGTAACCATGCCTTATCAAGACCTGTCTTGTTATAACAACCAAACAACAATGATTGGTTAGCAGCGAGAAATATTCACGACGATGATGCCCTCGCAAAAATTTCTCGCACGCGAATAAAAGTTGATTTACAGTAAGTGGAGTAAACTGTACTTTACAGTGTGCCAGTTTAGTTGAAACAATTGGTTAAACTGTGCCATTTGAGTATGCATAAAAATCCCAATGGCACGGCCCATATCAATTCCTAATTAAAGGCCCATATTCACACTATTTTGAATTACTCTTTTTATTTTCAGATTTGTAAGAAGAATTGAAGGATGTTTATTCAGATCAGGAAATGGATTGAAGTATCTATAAAGCCGAAAATGTATGGAAGAGTCCTACTCAAAGTAGGTTTATCCATAGCTTAATTTTGTGGTAAAATGATAGGTACGGTTAAAACGAAATTGAATGGACTTAACCTGTTATTTTAGTTCTAGCAAGCTACATTCTTGAACAATACCTTTGTTTTGAACTTTGTCTTTTTGAAATCCAAGGATATCAAATTAAAAGACATTTTTTTTGTACAGAAAAAAGTTAAAAGTTTTAAGTCATTGCCTTATAAAAATGGCTCAAGTATGCTGTGCTTCATTATAAATTTATAGTAGAGATTAAGATGACATGTGGTAATGTTTACTTAGCAAAATTGACAAAGTGTAAATAAGTTAGGAGCTTAACTGTCAAAAACATGTTTACTTTTAATCTTGAACATCCTACTGTACCTCATATGGCCATATAAAATTAATATTTAGATTCTCATCCTTATTTGCAAAAAATGGGGCAGGTGGGCAGATTTTATTTATTTATTTTTTTTTTTTTTTAAAACACCTTTTTCATCATTCATTTTCTAGAAATAACAACTGCTCTATTCTTTTAAGTTGTTAGTGCTTATGTGAGTACACAAACCCGCTTGTAATCTTTTAACTCCATTTTATTTCGACGTAACTGTTAATGCATGAAGACATCTGTATCCTTATGACAACAAAAATGACTGGAATCAAACGGTAATCCACATGTTTTAGGCAGCCATTAAAATGTTTTGAATTTTTTGTATAACAAGCCCAAATTTTTTTCCACCCATTTTTTTTGTTTCAAAATAAAATAAAATGAATCGGGGCGGCCATTTTCAGAGGGGTGGGCGGGGATGAGAATCTAAAAATTAATTTTATGTTGCCTAATACGGAATAGTTTTACAATTTTACAAATGTTTTTAAAAATTTGAATGATGAATCTACATACAAATCTGAGGAAAACCCAAGAAAAATAATGAGTCAAGATTCGAAAACCTAAAATCAATATAAATAAATGTTTAGGTATTCACTGTGACAGAATTTTTTTCAGTTTTCCCATTTTTGTTTGGTTTGAATAAGAGTTCATCTTACCCCTCTCCTACCCCCCCCCCCCCAACCCCCCCCCCCCAAAACCAACAAAAAACGAAACTCCTAACCCCAAATGAATGAATGTATCATTGACATACCAATAGAGTTTGTAAAATATATCTGTAAATGAGGCCCTGCACTGTGGGAGCGCTATAGTGGTCAGTCTGTCCTGTCTGAAGTATTTTTATTGGTCCCCCTAGCCTATTATGGCTCGTACTTCCCCCACAGAGCGCCTCTGGATAAGTGTTGTGCAGTGTGCAAGTTGCTTAGTCAAAACTGTGGGTCATTGCAGAAATAAGTGTAAAACTCTTGTGTGGACCATATATTCTCTTCAATGGCTAAATCTTGCTCATACACACTGTACCTTTGGTTAAAAGATGTGTAATGACCTTGAAGCAAGGGTTTGAAGGTCATACCAAATCCTTTGTAATCTATTTCCATCCATATTTTCCTCCCATGGCCAACTCCAGATGACTGCCTTTGTGTAAAGAATGTGCAATGGCCTTGACAAATTTTCTGAGTCAAAACACATTTACTCAATTTAATTCAATTCATTTTTTAACAATCATTGAAGAGAAGACCTCTCTGAAAATCCTTTTTCAGACCTTTCAATATCTCTCCTAGTCCAATTCTGGCTCACACTTTACCAATAGTCTGCCAAAATGTAAAGGGATTTGCATTGACCTTGAACTACATTTCTGGGTCAAATTTCAAGGTCAAAGCAGACTTTATGAACAATTCTTGTCTAGACCTTATTTTCTCCCCTTGATGGTTTTAGCTCACCTGAGGTGAATGTAAAAATTTGATCAAATATGATTAGATTTTGTTAGCTGTCTGTCGTTATTATTGGGGTCTTTGTTGTCATAAACTCTTCACATTTTCATCTTTTCAAGAAGCACTTGGCCAATTTAACCAAACTTGGTACAAAGCATCCTTGGGGAAAGGGTTTTCAAGTTTATTCAAATAATTGGCTAAGTCTCCTAATTTACAATTATTGAAAATTTGCTATTTTTAAAAAATCTTTGTCTCAAAAACCTTTTGGCCAGAAAAGCTGTAACTTGGAAATTTCCTTAGATAGTGTAGACTCAAGTTTGTTCAATTTATGATCCCCGGGGGTAGGGTTGGGCCCGATGGAATGGGGGCAGTGTCAAATTTTTACACAGGAATATATAAGGTTAAATTTTTTAAAATCTTCTCAAAAAACAATTTGCCAGAAAAGTTTAAACCTATGTGGAAGCATCCCCAGATTGTTCAAATCATGATCTCTGGAAGTAAGGTTGGGCCACAATGCTACAATTTTTACATAGGAATCTTCATTCTTTATTGGATACTCAATGTTAAAAATTGTGCTAAAAATTAAAAAAAAAAAATCTTCAAAATTGTACTGATATTTTCATATTTGATTTATGAAAGCTGTTTTGATCAGAGTAATGTCAGTTTGGTATTGTTGCTCAGGCGAGCAAAGTGGCTAAGAATTATTTTTGCACCAAGAAGTGATAGTAAATGCTGGTCAAACCTTATCTGACGGAACAAAGTTTTTCCCTAGTTATCTCTCTTTGTCAGATTTTTTTAAAGGAGTTGAACTTGTTTTGAGACCTATCTCTCTTCAACTTCGTAGTTACTCTTGACAGTTTTCCTTATAAAAGATAATCCGTTACCAAGAAAAATCTGTTTAACTGTTGACAAATTGAGGACTAAAAGAATTTTTTTGCCTGTGGAATACTGGTATATCACCTGAAAAAAAATGTGTTTAATTTCTTGAAGATAATAGATTATGAGTTTGCAAAAGAGATTATGATTTTAAGATAAGCAATTTTGAAGCATATATTTAAAAGTTAAGAATTTGTTTAGAACTTCACTATTAAAGCATTCACTATCCTAGTAAACGTATATATATGGACTTTAATTTTTCACCATAAAACACAGTGAAAGTCGTAAAGTCATAAACCTTGACATCTGTAACTTTTATCACATGTACACACCAACTATATGGCTGGTGTTTCTCCTTCTTCCCTTTTTGTTACGAGGTTTTTGTTAAAAAGGGAGAATTAAAACTAAGTCCTATATTTTTTCTCTGATGAATGTATGGCAAACTTTTTAAAATTAGCTGGTTTATGGATCTGCTGACTATAATTTTTTAGTCTCACTCTCTTAAAAAAATTCCATTTTTTTCCTTGTCAACTATTAATCTGAGAAAAATATGATTTCAAAAATTCTACAAGCCCAATAAAAAATGCATGTGTTGATGTCCTGCATTAGTCCTCTAGAACCATTTTAACAGGAGCTTGGACTTTGGGTAGTTGTGTCAAACAGAAATGTGATGTAGTCCTGTCTATTTCATTGTTGGCCACTAGTAGCCATAATTTTCATTTTTAACTTGTTTTGATGCAAGAAAAAGATAGTTATATACTACCGAAAGTCCAAGGTCTTGTTAAAATGGTTCTTCTGAAAATAGACTTTGCTAAGATCTGAAGTATTTAGTGATAAAGAAGGATTCGCTTCTTCTACCCACATAATGCATTTTCACATTTATTTTGGTGGTAAAATATACTGCACTTTTAACAAGCAGATTTTGAGGACATGTTAAAATTTTCATCGGGAGCGTGAAGAAAAAAGTAATCACAATTTGTCATAAGCATGATAGTGAGCTGGTTAAAGTTAGTTGTAATTAAATCTTATGATGTAATTAGATCGTATATTAATTAAAAAAAAACTGCTGTGGTAACACCTGTTTGACAGGCCAATTTCTAACAAAGAATTGGTTGAGTCCAAAATTAAAAGTTGATTTGTTTACAAATTTGCTGGAGGATAAGAGCTGGGTACTGTGAACAACAATAAAGCTCCTGATCCAATGTGTCACTGGTTGAGGAATGGTGGGGCTGTTGATGAGGAGGAGGCATCTGTTACTTGGCAACAGATGGAGGAAGCTGGCTCCTGTCTCGTGTGCTACCCGCATGTCACAGGATGCCACACACTCTCTCTAGATGTCATGAACATGCCAGGGTCTACTCAATAGACCCTCAATTGTAATGATCACCAATTCACAAAAGTTTTTTATTCTTTTCTGAATTTCATATGAAAATGTCAATGGATAATTTTTTTGACAACTATTATTTGCACAATTTTCTTTTGGTGTAGGTGGTTTTTTTTTTTCAATGCAGTTAAAAGTCTTTTATCTGCATAGTTAGAGATAAACGGGTTTTATATCAACGCTATTCAAGTCCTTTAAAGTGTTTCTACGCAACACAAACGTCAGATATTTGTTGAGACAGTCCTGGTTTTTTTTTAAAATTGAGATTTAAATGCTGATCTGTGCCTCTTGGAGGTCATGACCCATTTCAGTGTGGATTTTCCAAAGAATGAAAGCCCAATATTTATATTAGTACATGGAATTCAGATTTCGCAGGATGGGCAGGATGTACGCTCTTACTACACCTTTACCAGTTTGGAGTGTAAAACTCCACATTAATGTCTTTTTGACCCATTTTGCGTCACTGATTTTACCTTTCCCTTAGAGGACTGTGATATCTTAGAAAGATAAATGAGCTGTCAAGATTTTCTTTCTATCCTTGCATTGTTTTAAAAGCGGGAAAATGCATGTTGGAGAATGAATATAAATGATCTGTTAGTAAAAGTTTGGGTTGTTGGTGGTGGCCTATTACTGCAGTCTTGTGTCATCATTCTAGGTATGTCTGGTATGGGAGCCCCAGGCTAATAGCCTTTGATGCTTCCTCTTGTTTTGTTGACATGCATGAATAAATAATTAGAAGAAACCATCATTTGGCTAATGATCACAGTTGGATGTTCATTATTTTTGCAATTTAATGGCCAATCCATTGAAAAAAAGAATCTCTAGTTTCATGTCACATTTTATTAGTGACATATGTTGTAATGTGTTTTATTGATTTTTGGTTTTTTTTAGCATTTTATTGCTGTTAAATATTTAATGATGGGGCAATCTAGAAATTGTCTTGTTTTTTTTATTTCAATATCTGTACAAATCCAGCATACAGTGTTTCTTAGATTTTGATTAAGTCAGGGTTATACTATAATGTTTACCCAGAATATCTGTTCATGTAATCTGATACCTTCAAACTATGCATCATACAGAGATTTTGTTTTGCGGTCAATAAAAGGAACAAAACTCAGATTTTTAAAAATAAAAACTTCATTTTTGCTCTTTGTCCTTGTCATTGCCTTTATTTCATCATTATGCAATTCAGTAATGATTTTTTTTAAGTGCAGTCCACTTTATATGTGTATATACATATAACAGTACATTGTATATGATTATCTAAATGATTCAACCCTTTCACACTGACATCCTAATATTGACATTGGACATGGATTAAAAAAAGATGAAAATGGTGTGGGAAAATGTAGAAAAATTTGCTAAATTCATCTTGAAATTTGAAATGTATGACAAGTTATATATCTGTGACATGTATGCAATTGAAACAGTAAGGTTAGAAATGAACGTCAGGGGTGTCCTAAGTACTAATATTGAAATTGTAAGTGTTTCCTCCCTTTGAATAGGCTTGTATTTGCCAAAGTGCTAAACAAATTTTCCAAATAAAATGATATATAGAACATCTTCTAGGTCAATCTAGGACTAAGGAAAGTTTAGTGTGTAACGATGTCTCAGTTACTATGTAAACTGTTTAGTTACAAGTGGTAATGGGGTGGAATATGATGGGCAAATAATGGATTGTCATCAGTATTTATCCTATAGGAATGGGAGGAAAAGGAAGTCGTGAGATCACATTTTAGGCCACCTTTGTACTATGTGTTTAGATAGTACTTAGAGTTCACAGGATAAGGTGTCTCTCTTATATCACAGGAAAGCAAATATTTGTCAGCCTGATTATTGATCTAGAATCATTCTAGAACGGGTCATGAAGAAGACTGCCTATCATTTGTGGTTTGTTGTGTCTTGCAGTAGTAAAAACCATGCACCTCACTTTTTATCGAAGGTCTATTTGCAGATTGTAGTATTTTATTGGTATTGAGTTAAGTATATTACTATATCTTTGGGATCATGGCTATATATATACAACTTGGGTCAGAGAGTTGCACTGTGGTGGTGAAAGAAGGTCAGCTGGAACTACTTTTCAGGCAAGCTACCATTAGCTGTCAATCAAGTTGGGGGCGGTGCCAGACTACAATGATAAGACTTTTGGCGCGAAAAGGCACAGACTATCCTCTTTGTGTGGTTTTATATTGTGTACATTACAATACACATCGGACTGATTCATCTAACTCACAACAGCACAAAGAAAAAAATTCTTGTTATGATGATCACATGAAAAGTTTTAGCTTGGCTTAGAGGGTCGTTTGGTAAACATTAATTAAAAGTAAGAAGTGACCGAGTCATAGTTCATGATTAAAAAGGATGACTTAAAGCTTGGATAGTCAGGGGTAGTACCAAGATCATACTGTACCAGACTTAATAGGACCGTACTGAGCGTAATCCAACTGTACCTAACTCCCATTATTTTTTTCTACAGGGGTATAGTAGGGACTCCATGTAATGAATGTGAACAATGAATGTCTTTTGGCCTCATTGGACAGATAATTCTATCATCACAGAGTTCTATTGGTGCACTTCTATACCTCTCTGCTTCTCTTGATTCTTCATTTAATTTATTGGTTGCTCACCATGCTACAAAGTGAATTCTTGTAAAATTCTTGCATTTGACAGTTAAGTTGGAGGTTAAATTCCAGCTTGTGAATAAAATAAGGAGAGAAATGATTGTGCATTGAATTTCATTGATAAACTTTTTTGTCCTGAATTAAAGCTCAGAATGAGTGAAAATAGCACAGCAACTATAGAGATTGTTCTTTATCTGTTCTTATCAAGGTTTATTTAGTTAATGTGCGGCTGAGTGTTTATCTCCAACAAGGGTAGTTTTCCTCCTTGTTGTTGGACATTGCACCTCACTGTGTATTTGATCATTCAATCTCATTCAGAAAATGTATTTAAAAACTTCAGGTAAGGTGAGCCCCCCATAACAGTTGTTTTAAACGATTGGATAAAAACTCCGACCCCGTCCCATACACCGATTGTTGACAATCCCTTTAATCTGTCACTAGGGGAAATTTTATTTGTGGTCCCCTTATTTGTAAAGAGTTGCACGGGTTTGATTTAAATATCTGTTGATTTGGTAGTTAAGATGGCCATGGAGACCCAGTAAAATATAGTTAGGAGGGACAATAGTATGCATGCTACCTGTTTTAAAAAATCTTAGGTGTTCGTAGTATTCAAATACGAGATGAATGCTGTATTTAGTTAATACTCGCTTATAACAAAGAAATTGACAGTTACAATACAGATCTCAACCACAGTTTTTAATTTTGCATTTTTCTTTACACTCATTTATTTGGTATTTATTTTTTGATGCAAGTTCATGAACTTGTAGATTACATTCTGTAGATTCACATTTATGTTGCGGGTGCATTTAAAAGCGCATTGTTAGAACATGAATGCCTGTGTAACAGACAGATTAACCAACTGATTATGTTAAAGCGTAACCAGTTAATCCATATTGTTTGCTTAACACTGGTAGAAGGCCAGCGAAAGGTTAAACTGTTAAGACCAGGTCACAGGAAACCAGGAACCATAATCCTGGCTTCCAGGTCCACGGACAGACAAACAGACAGATAAACCTGACTTTGAGAGACCACAACTGTAATCATTGAGATTGAAAGGTTAAAAGTTTAACACATGGATGACCAGTTTCAAGAGCAATTAAGGACAAAAGTATTGATTATGTTGTGTATTCATCTCATTATCTAGTTTTGGCCATACCAGTAGTAAAAAAAATTGTAAATTATCAGTCTATCTAATCCAGTGTCTTCATTTTGTGGTAAATATTTTTTCAATGCACAATTTACAGGAAAATAAGACATTCTCTTTTTTTATGATAGTTGATAACGTGGTATATCTATAGATTAAAGAATGAACAATTCATTACTTGTTTGTCTCTTTCCTTTTTAAATGGGATGTCTCATGAAAATCTTAGCATTTACTCGACAAATCTTTAACACCTTATCAAGAATATTAGCTCTTATAAGGAAAGTCTGGGATGATAACCAATTACACATTTATACCAGAAAGAGCTCATTAGCCTCCCGTCTCAACAAAAGTCCATTTGATACATAGAGATGTGCTTGAGTTCTTCTTCATGCTTTTTGACTTTCTGAAAAGCAACCGTAACTGTTCATCCCTTATTATGGAATATTGCTCTCCACTGTCTCATTAATTTTTACAGATAATTGATTTATGTGTTCTGGATGGCTTCTTTCTTTAGTAAAGTTATGAACACATAATGGAATTGAAAAACTCCCCATAGAATAGTAAATAAAGGTGTTGGTCAGAGAGCTTAAGTAGGAATTGTCCAGCTTAGAAAAGCTTAGCAAGGGTGTTGACAAACTTGTGGCTTAACAATGTTCCAGAAAGACAGCTCCTGGCTATTGTGTTTGTAGTTTTGTCAAGAAGTCTGGGGGCTTGTTGAATTAGCACTGATTTCACTGAGAGAGAGATGAACAGGTATAAATACATCCGGTGATTTACCTAGTCCCTGTATAAAGCTATTATGAAATGAATGCTACTTACAGAAACTTGAACTCTTGACTATCTCAAATTGTCTTGATAAATTCGCAATAAATTGGGGAGGCAGACAACAATGGCCCACACCAGTAGCTCTTGTTGTCTTTGTTTGGTCTCCCCATCAAAGATTATCCCGCCCCCCTATCAACAAAGAAAATCTTCTCTCTAATCAGTATTAAGGGTGCAACAGTTAACTGTTGCAATAAAAACTTTGATGTGCTCTTGAAACACCATATAGTCACAAACAATTGCCATATAGAAGGATGTGACATTCTAGCTGTTATTTACATAAACTAACTGGGTAGATTTTCACTGACTTGAGTCATAGATTCTGCCATGTGTAAAAATCTGTCATACATACTTTGGTGTTAGATCATGCCCTGATAACCTTCCATGACATGTGTGCAATGCTGTACACATGAAGTTTATGCTGCACATCTGGCGATTTAGTATTGATTGTGATATTGGCATTGGTTGGGTTTTGGCTTTTTTATTTAACTCACTCGACCTGTAACCTTCATTCTTGAGTTGAAAGAGAAAATAATAAATGCCTTGTCTTATCAATACGAGGATGTCCTTGTAGTGTTGCTTGCCTTATTGTGTTTTTTATGCAAAGCATGCCAGGGTAAATGGATATTTGACTTGTTTCAGTTCCCATAACAAGAACTCGGGGCTATTCCTTTGAGTCGTTAGCCTTGGTGCTTTTTAAGATGTTCAAGGGAATAAGAATTTTGATGACTATAGATTTATGGAAATCTTGACAAAGTAGATGGCCGAGAATTTTACAGTCTCCTGAAAGAAACACAAAAATGAATTCTCCTGTTTATTGATCATTTAATATGAAAGAACAAAAAAGTAGTAATAAATTGATACAAGGATATGAAATCAATGCGAGTTATTGTCATTTTTTTGAATTTTAGATTATCTGCAAGTTTTCACCATTAAGTGATAAACCTGTATCTTTGATACTCTCTATTCAGTTCCTTGTTAATAGCTGAATAAGTCAATAAAAGTGCATTTAGTGCATTTGTGATGCTATCATTGAAGGGTTCTTGCTGTTACATAATTCGAGGTTTATTGTACTGTGCACGCCTGTCCTTTTTTTCTGACAAATAGATTTATATTTGTTGTAGAAGGTGCAACTGTATGAACAGCTTTAGGACTTAACGAGCTATTGTTATCTGTCTGTGTGTTGGTACCTGTCTGTCAGAGTAGGTCAAAATAGGTGACAGTTTTCACAAAACTTGGAAAGCCTATTTTTGTGAATCAGTATTATTTTTTTTCATTGGATTCCACATTTAATTAAACTAATTTTGGAAAACATTGTGTATTGTGAATTATGGCTAGTAGTTTTGATGGGAAATGGAGGGAAACGGACCAGGATCCTCACTACAAAGTGGAGAGTAGGGTTAATTGTTTGTGGCATGTCCTACTATACCCCCTGACCATGCATTGATACAGTGAAGAATGAGGTCAACATTGTCTATGTGAGGACACAGCAGTACTAGGGCAGCAGCTGTAATTACTTGCAGACCCCCTTCTTACTTAGCTCACACAGAACTGAGTCCCTGGTAGATTGCAGAGGTCAAATTAACCAATATAGAAAATTGGCACCACACATAATGAATTATAATCTAACCTATGTAGAAAGTGTTGTGTAAAAAAAAGGTTTATCATAATCCACATTAGGTATATCAAAACTTTTGCTTTATAATTACACAAAACTTGCACAATTGTCCATGTTCCTTTTAGTTCACATTTTTTGTAATTTATGGAGAAGATAAAAAAAAAATGAGCTGGTTTTGGGGTATGGGACAGACAGACAGTGTACTTATAGTGAAGATCATGGAATGTGTCCACTGAATGGAATTAAGGGAATTAACTAAATGTATCAAGGCCTAGTAATTTTGGCATCAGTGACATTGAATGGATCTGGATTTGATTTATTCATGTGTATATTTTGCTTGGAATTTGCCAATTCACCAATTATGAAACTGAAGTAAAGAGTTCTGCAGAATCCAGGTGTTTAATCTGTATTTGTATGGGAAAAGTATGGGAAGGGGGGGATAAGGAGCCATGTTTTGTATTTGAGTTCTGTTACAATATACCATCACAAAGATATTATACACCAAAAAGATCACCATTCATATACCACTGTAATGAGATCGTAACACTGTTAATTACAGTGTCATTTATTTAGTCTCGTTATCTTGTTATTAAAGATTCAGACACACTCAAATTCCATCAAGTTCCCAAATCGTATGATAAAAATATGTATAAAATTTGTTTAACAATGCTGGTATAAATTACTATACCACCGTGCATGTAAAGCGATATTAGATTATGTAAGAATAAGGTTTGAATTTTGTATTTCAGATTGAGGCAGGGATCGGATAATCAGAGATGGTTTTTCTATAAAGTGTTACCATGAAAATTGTGAAAGTGAGCTGTGTTTTGTTTCTATTTTTCATTGGATCTAATTCACTATTGGATTAATTACAAAAGAGCTTTCAAGGTAAGGCAAATTTTCTTGGAAAATACAGTCTTCTTATATCTTATATGATAGTTGTTGAAAACTTCTCTCAAAATTATGTCATTAAAGTTTTCGCAAATTTTAAGTTTTAATCATGATTATTACAGCATTATGGTGAAAGTCAGAAAAAAGATTTTCTAAGTTAATATTTGCTTTTAGTATCTCGTGATCTTTATCAGCATTCAGTAAGGTGTTTGATGAACAAACTGGTTTATCTAAGTAGCCCAAGATTTATAGATATGGGTCAGACTGACTGATATTAAATGCACACGATGAGGTGATACAGTCGAACTGTCTTAAAGTGTGTATGGCCTGAAAATGTCCCATGTTTTACATGACATGACATAACTAGACTTGTTTTGTTTTTAAACTGGGCCAATTAAATTTCCATGTAAGGCTTAAAAACTTGCAAATGTACACTGGTATTGAAGTCTGAAACCTTGTCATTAATGTTTAGGCCAGACAGACATTTTTTTCTTTTGATGCTACACGTAACATGTCATTTCTGATTTGAGACACGACTTGAAACCACAACAGGAAGTGTCCCTTTTTGGTATCTCTCCTTCACAAGACCAATTTTTTTTTTTCATGGATTGACTATTATGTGTCACTCACATTTGAATTTTGTGTGTATTGCTATAGAGGGAGGCAGGAAATTGTCGTTTACTTTCATCACTTCAGTTTTGTCTTTATCTCTGTAATACAGAATTCAGACTCTTCAAGCATTGCTTATTTTCAGAAATAAACAGAGACATAACATGCCCAATCTGTCCATTGTTAGCCCTGCAGGTGTCAAATCCTGTATGAAATCTATCAAAAATGAAGATAAAACTAGGTTTCTATGAAAAACAGACCCATTGTCTGTGAGAATCGGTAGATAATCTAGTTATTCTTTACTTGTAACATATACTGGTAAGCTAAACTGTCTGATAGGTGTGGAATTTTCGCTCCATCAGTCGAAGACACACATTCTGTTGTGCTTACTGCATATTAACAGAACGAGCTGTTGAAGTACATGCCTTCCTGTAATAGCATGTCTGTGCGCTGCATTAATTCATTGCTGGAAATGCAGAGGCTGGGGATAAGGAATGGAAATGAGGATTTGTGTTTGTAATGTTGGCTGTATTTCCAAAGGGGAAAACATAATTATGATGTCATCTTCAATTCTGACAATTGAGGGAGCCAGACACATTGTAATTATAGATGCATAATGGAATTACATGTATTGGGGTCTTACATATAGTGGTTTTCTAAGAAGTGGAAAGAGGAGACAGCTGGGTTCAAAAAGGCAAAAGCATTGTTTCCTCATAAAAGTGTTGGTGAAAAGTTCTTTTAAGTTATAATAAAAATGTGCAAAATGGGCAGAGATCCACAAAATCCTCATAGATTCCAGCAGTCATAACACTCGTTTGTATTGGACATTAGCTCCAACTTGATACTAAAAAATGTTTCATACACATTGATGATAGGACCTCTTTCACACTGTGTTGACTATGCTATTGGCCATTTTGGTTTATTCCAACTACATTCTGTATTTATGCAAAAACTCCTTCATCCGTTATCTTAAAAAAGAAACAGAATCCTGTAACCTTGCACCAGCAGTGTTAGAGTTCAGTACTGATTATGGAACAATTGAAAAAACACCTTTACATATCATGATTATTACAATACTGAATAAATGAATGTTTCATCAGTGATAAGGTTCAAAACCTTGAAATGAATTTTGTTTTGGTAATTGATGTCTTATTAAAACTTGGTGTCAACCTGTGCTAAATTTGCTTTGTTTCTTTGAACATATCTGGTGTCATGGAAGGATATTTTTTCTCTTTCTGAAAGAAACAATTGCTCAAAGCTAATAAAAACTCAGTGGGAAAATGGATTGTGAAATGATTTAAAGAGATGACACCGTATTTATAAAAACAAAAAGGTGTTAGATGGAAGATTGAGAGAGAAGTTTATTAGTATTCATTGGCCTTTATCCACTCGATACAGCTCAATTAGGACTGTTATTATCCTTATATTTTAGATGTGGAGTTCAATCTAGTTTGATGTCAGGTGATTTTTTTTTATGTATTTTGAAACTGCAATTGCTTTCTGAATTTTATTTTGCATGGTAATTTGGACAGTGTAAAATATGAACAAGAAACAAATGTATTTCAAAAAGGAGGCTTGCAATGTATGATATGACTCTCATTCATCAAAATGTGTACTATTACTTTTTGTTTTAAAGAGAAATAAATACAGTTTGTTATTCGTGTCAATTCTGTCAGAAGACATGCTTTTGTGCCTGGCATCACTCGATCTCTGTGCATGAGACATTTGTCAAATCTTTCACAGCACACCTACTTTGGATGGCTGTGAAACCTACCGGTTTTTTTTGTGCTCTCTCTTGAGCTAGAAATAATTACATTTCATTATGTGGTGCAGAATGTGTGCAGCAGGGAAGAAAGGAGAAGAAAATATGATAAAAAAAAGGGGTCAGAATGGGTAGGCATTGTAGCATGTAAGCATTAGGAAAAGAAGGATTATTGCTAATTGTTCATATTTTCATTACCATATGCTTGAGAATACTTTTAATGTGAAGTCATAAAAAACCTGCTTCGCTCTATTGTATGCAGATAATGAAATCTGCAGTGAGTGGCATCTTATGCAGGTATGAACATATCTGATTAAATATAAAAATCACTTGTTGCAAGCCAGGTGTAATTTCTTCTTTGTTTGTCTAGAACTTCAAAATCATATTGACTAGTGTGAAATCTATCATTTGGAATTTTTCTTGGTAAGGGGGCTACTCCGAAACCACTCGACAAAAGTTCAAGTGCTGTTCAAACGCGAATATTATGAAACATTTAATCTTGGGTCATATGGAATAAAAATACCTACAAATGTATACATTTAATAATATACTTGTATAAATACATTGTCACTGTGCCAACATATCACCTGTAACAAAAGATAGCTACTTAAAGACCCTTAGAATACAGGAAGACCACGGAAAGGTCAGTACTTGGAATGTTTAAATGGATAGGTGGCAGTAAATGTGGATCTCGAGACCCTATCAGATGGTCAAAATTCAAAAAGTCAGCCACGATAAGCTGGAGAAGAAAACCTGATATAACATGACTGTCCTCAAGTTGTCTAATTATCTAATCTCTGGTGTAAGGGGCTTACGGGGCCGTCTAGAAGAACGGGGGTTGATCTGTGATCCGCTTTATACCTAGGTCCATTGAAGGGGCTAACTGGAATTATTGTCCTTGTATCTAATCGTCAGATAATGATTTATGCTAGAGATCAGGTCCGTATGCTACATAGCGTAATCCTTCCCAAATTACAGGTCTGCTCCCCCTACATTGTAAAGATCATGCATTTTTAATGACGAATTAGCCTTATAAGGGCTTATCCTAGATTACGAGTTTATCAGGCCAAGACAAAACACTACAGATTCCGGCACCTTCATTACGGCCTTGGGTAAAATGAGTATCAATACACATTAAGAGGTTATTTGTTGTAGAGACTTGCAATGAGATTAGGTTTCTTGACAATTGCATGCCGTCCATATATGATTAAACTTAGGCATACTAACGACCATATATATGCTAATTTTAATGGCTTCTTTTATATCATTAGAAAGCATTTGATTAATGAACAAAGTGTAAATTAAGTTTTCATGTCAAATGAAAAGCTATGAATTATGGAAAATGTATTTCCAGAAAATGTTGTATGATTTCGCTGAACAGAATTTTTATGGTTGTACAAAGCAAGTTGTTTTCCTCAGTATAAGTCTGTATACAAGTGAATAATGATTTGTTTTTAATAGATTTTCTCTGTATCTGGTGTGATCTGATGGTGCTGCTCTGAGTCAGTATCACTGGGCTATATGTAGGTGTTTGTTGTTCTATTACTTGATTATGTCTAAATAGGTTGTCTGAAGGTAATAGTTTGACGAAGATATTAATTATGATAAATGAGACACAAAAACTGTAGCCAAATCGAAAAGTACATCCATATTTAGAACGGGAAAGATCAAAATTGAGATTTAATGTGGTTTATCACTTCTGAAATAAAAGTATACATGTATATCCATAATTGAGAGCGATTAATTTTACTGATACGGCAGGAACTAGTAATTTTTAGGGAACAGTTTGTATCAGCAACAGGAACTGATTTTGCGTATTAATGTTCATTGCAGTGTAAAAAGTTCATGATGTATGATGCTCCAAGGTGTAGGTTTACATCAATCCTTCACTGTGTCACCAATGGCTGTGATTTTGCTTAATTTATTCAAATAGTAGCAACTATTATATGTGGAAGTATATATTATAACACATCTACACACATTTCCTTAATTAATTGCATTAACTAAAGGTATCTTTTTTTAACATTCTTGGAAACACTCCAAATACGTGATTTAAATCTCATTAATTTTATTTTGAAAAAGTCCTGGCTCTTTCCTTTATTTATTAACATGAATGTGTTTGCCATATTATGTCAACGACATTTGTTTAATTTTTTTAATTTGACGTCACATTCAGGTTTTTCAAAAATATGTTATGTAATATGGCTTAGATTTATGGTTGAGAGGGGTAATATCAAGAAGGAAAAACACTTCATATCTAGTTAGGTTTGAGAAAGTTTGTTCTTGAAAACATACAGATTTAGGGCAAATACTGCTAAAAAAAAAGGTGCACCCATTTACCGCTATAGTTCATCACACCTAGTTTCCTATAATCAGGGGTTCTCAGGTTTACTAGAGAAGATATGCCTTCCAATCTTTATTCTGTGTGGCCACATTATATCCCCCTGCCTATTCAATGTATTGTGCACCAAAGCTGTGTGAAGGAACTCAGCTTTTTTTATCTGGGAAATCTAAGGAAAAGGGATGGTGGCTTGTTATTACAGGGCATACAGAGCAAATGGTGTGAGAAAACTAAGAGGGTGATTCTGACTTGTTCTTTTTGTCCATCTCTTTGTCTCTTTTCATTAAGGTATTCCCGTCCATTGACTTTTAACTCCTTTATTAATACCGTTTGAAATCCAATCCGCTAAATGCTTTGCTACTTTGTAACCCCTGTGTCTACATCGCATTGAGTTAATAGGGAAAAGTGTAACACTTTAATAAGTGACAAGCGTAGCTCACGATTCTTACTATATTTGCACTTGCATTTGCAGATGCACATGATCTGATTGCACATGAATCATGTACTGCATGTTGATCAGTTTACATCGGATTTTACAAATTTAACCTCATTTGAATCAGCATTTTCCACCATATGTTACATTTATAAAAATAAGACTAGCTTTTTGTTTATATATCACGTTTTGATTGGGGAATTGTTTTTAAAAATGTATGAGATACCAAAAAATGCTGTTTAAGCATTCTTACAGATGGCTTTCTTTAACATTCAGTCTTTTTTTTCCGTGACCTAGATGATTGTAGCACAAATAGGAATATCTGCTGAAAGCATTGACATCAGCTAACATGCCGTTGACCGCTAGAAATACGTTTTAAGTCTCAAACCTCTTCACCTTTTGTCATGTGAAAGGGGTGCTAAAGTGAATCTTAATCTGTACAAAACCTATAAAAGAATACGCTGTGACTTCTCTGCATATCTTCACTATTCTGATGTATTGTTTCAATGTCTAGCATGGTCTGATGCCAGCGAAATTTACTGTACAATACCAGCCGTGTTGGGGTTTTACGCTGGGTCTGCGATGAACATGCATTACTTGAGAAAGTCGGCCAGACAAGCAGATTAACATATTAAACTAATGCATGAATGTACTTGTGAGAAAAATCAATATTCCATTCTTTGATAGTGGCTGTAAGCCTAGAAAAAGCCCAGCTTTTTCTGTCACAGGTTGTGTGATATTGCTGTTTTGTGCATGTCTTATTAATGTTTTCGCATGTTTAAAAACTCTTATTGGTCACACATATAAATTGTTGACATCTGTGTCAAGTTCATAGCAGTACAATCCTTTTGTCTGGTTCCTTTCAATTGCTCAGTCTTGACCAAGGGTATTCATGATGCTGAAATCCACATTGGATGCAGCCACTTAGATGACTTAGCCTATATAGAAATCATTTGAAATAACATTGCATGCAGTAATATTATCAAAGTTATTGGTCTCGGCATGAATAAACTCACATAAAGAGTGTTTATTGATTGGAAACACACAGCTCAAAAGGACAGTTAAGTTCAACTCAATCATGTCTTATAAATGGGAACACAGAAGAATACCGCTGTATTTTGTATGTGTCAGATGTTTTTAAACATTTAGAATAAAGTTTTGTTGAATAATTTTGTTTTTATCTGTGAAGCCTGTGTGGTTCTAGATAGCCAGCCCTGTTTCAGCATGTCTGGATGCTTCAGTTACATTGGCCTGCTGGTGGCCCTCTAGACGGTAGTGTTTACATTGCTCCCTAGTACGAGAACAGCTTTTGTTTTTAACCAAATAACCTTGGACCAGGCAAGGGACATTGAACTCTGGGCGACTGTGATCAGTTTACAAAATATTCTTTTTGTTGGGGATAGGCATTGCTGCACCACTGGGTATATTTCCTTTGACTGGTATATTTTTGAATGTCATGTGGGGGGGGGGGGGTTCCAGTTACCAAACAAATAGGTTGTTGTTTACTATTTGGGTATGACTGAAAATGTTCATGTTGGAACAAATTCAGATGTAACTAGTGCTGCAGCTTTTGTACACAAATATGTACTGGATGAGATCAATTAATTAAAAGTTTTAAGACTTAGAAAACAAGGCATGCAGATAAAGTTAAGTGTGAAAAGCTGTCTTCCTAAGCTCGCAAAAGATCTGTACATTATCAGTGTTTGTCATTAATATACAAATTAATTCAGCACCACAGATAAAGTCGGTTGAACACAGAGTATTGGTGAGGAGATGTTGGTTGGTATGATGTGTTTTGATGTGTTTTTGTATAATGAGAGCCCATTGAGAAGCTCGTTTATTGACCCTCCACGTACTTAGATAGTTGTTTAATCTGTCTGGTGAGCTGTGGTAGTCAGTAGTACTTTTTTCTCGTCTGTGTTGCTAGCTCACTAACAATTGTCAGGTGCGAAGAATGACACCTGCGAAATTGAGTCAACTGGCCAATCACATTAGAGGGCTCAGCATCGTTATGACATGCATATAAGAACTTTTTATATTGGTGTTATGTGGTGCATGTTGTTTTTATCCCTAAAACCTGCATTTTATGGTTGAGAGAGAGAGAGAGAGAGAGAGAGAGAGAGAGAGAGAGAGAGAGAGAGAGAGTTGAAAGTTTTGTTATAAATGTAAATAAGGGAGACTGATTCTTCAATGATTTCTAAAGATATTTTAATATTAGCAGTTAAAGTTTATATCCCTATTATATTTGAAATTTCATGAGGTTTCCCATTAGAAATTATCACTTTACTAATGTACATAAGCCATTACTCTTCAGAGGTTTTATAAGTAACCAAGTTTCCAGTGTCAATGTCCATATTCCAGTGTCATGCTTTGTTAGTTCAAGAGATGAATTAATGTCTGTTTTGTTTTGCCATGGAGAGTTTATAGCTGTATTTTGTTAGATGAACCAGAGGAAAAGACTTCAGTTCCATTTGATACAATTTCCTTGGACTTGATAAAAACATCTTTTTGAGTTCTTTATGAATGATTTTTAATTGACTGAAATAAAGTTATACATCTTGTTATTTCAATTGGAAATTTAATAGAGGCAAAATAGGGAAGTGTAGTCGTAAAGAAATTGAAAGCTGTTTAGGAGGCATGTTAAATTTTCAAAGTCAACGACAGACCAAAGGAAAAAAAAGTTGTCTAGAATTCCTCTATTTATGTGTCACTGCCTGCTGAGAACTGTCAGACATAGACTTGTAATGTAAATATTTAATATTTCAAAGGTAGTCCAGCATAAAATATAGGGATCTGGTGTGAAGGGATGACCCTTACGTTGCCCATCCATCATTTTGTTGTTGTTTGGTTTGAATGGACAGATTGTAACAACTGAGAGTGAATTCCTGTCATGAGATTGTCACCGCTGGCAATTTCTTGACCTTCTGTATTGGAATGCCTCACACCTTGGGAAAGAATCAAAGCAGAGCTCTAAAAACACCACACAAAGAACATCCAAAAATTCCTCATTCCTGGCTAGTTTATTTAAATAGCACAATCTCTTTGGCTAATGCCTGATTAAAATCTATCAATATTTTGTTTATTTAATTTGTTTTGATTAAACCCCTCAATCTATTTGGAAATGTGTTAGGGGTAGACAATAGGATTTGTCAGTAGAAGTATTGTCATAGTTGACCTATCTTGCACTTCAGTGGAGTGCATAGGTCTGACTCTGAGGATGCCTTTCACAGCAAATCTAGTGGAAGTCTTTGTTCAGGTATGCTTGTGTTAAACTGATGAACAGATAACCCAACTTCTTCATTGATACAGTATCAACTATATGGTGTCCTGCTTCCCAATAGCAGGTTCAGTCAAACGATAAGGGCATTTCCTCTGCTCTTTGTTCATCATGCGCTCTGATGTACATTGTCACCAGTATTAAATGTCTGTCGTGATAATCGGACACATTAAATCTGATCTTTAACTAGATTTAATAGGTGAAGAAAAGACAGAAGCCCATATTATGTATGCTCTGTTCACAAACAAGTGATTGCACATAGACTCGAGTGTAGGTTGACTTGTAGGGTATATGGATCCTCTCTATGCTATTTTATCAGGAAGCAAGACTTATAATTGTAAACCAGGCTAAGAATTAGTGGGTGGTTTTACGCCTATCCCTGGTGATATCTAGGTTTACAACTCTCTGTAGAGGGAGTGGTGAATTGTTTAAGGGACGAAATGAGAGCAGGAGATACTGACCTGACCTCTCTCCTGCCATGGACCTGACCTCTATGTCCATCACAGCCTTTGTTCCTGTCAGACCATGGTACAATCAATCATAATTTTTTTCCATACAATTGTTAACAGTATACACACAGAAATTCATTTCTTGTATGAAGATGACACTGATAAACGAACCTTCTTGGATGACCCATTTTAAATTTATTAGTTGTGAATACTTTGAAGCAGCATCATTTCTCTAAGTAAAGTCTTATGCAAAGGTCAATTAAGGTTTCATAATTAAGGCTAGCTGCAGAACTGTAGCTCCATGGAAAATTCGTGTTGACGGACCGTGGAGCTACAGGTCCATCCATATTAAAAACTGTATATTTATTGCGCACAAAAAGTTGTGCATGGTTTTGGACTTAAAATACTTTAGGAATATATTCTGTGAAAATTTCAGTACTGAAAAATTTCTGAGACATTTTACTTTAGATGTCATTACTTTACTTGTCTCTGAATATCTTTTAAACACTCTCATAAGCCCCATAAAGTGAAATTATTGGTAAAAATGGTGACTCTTGATCCCGACGTAAATTTAACATACTTCACTTTCCGAGGTCAGTTATAGTGCTTAGGAAAACGTTTGAGGTAAGTAAAGTGGCGAATTAGTAGTATTAATTTTCTTAGGAATTTTTTTAGTATTGAAATTTTCACATAATATATTCCTTAATTAGGTTAATAAGTCCAAAACCGCGCGCAACTTTTTGTGCGCAATAAATATACAGTTTTTCATATGGATGGGCCTGTAGCTCCACAGTCCGTCAATCGAATTTTCTGTGGATCGAGCTACAGTTCTGCAGCTATTAAACTTAAGGCAAATGATCATTCACATAATGAGCTTTAAAAGTCAATGTGTTTCTTTTTCATTGATATTGCTAGATTTTATATAAGTATGCCTTGTTATGTAAACATTACAGTAGTTGATTTGCTATGTTATTTCCCAGATACAAGTGTTAAATGATCACTTGGATCATGTCAATAAAGATGACCTTCCGAGACTCTTCACAACTCTTCATGACTGACCGCAATGACGTTGATGATGGAGTATTGCAATGTTTCTGTTAATAGGAAGCAGTTCCAAAAGAGTATACTTATAGAACACCAGTTGCTTCTTCTCAGGATAGCTAGAACCAGGATTTAGTCAGAGATACTCAAGTGCAAAGTCCGGGTTGCTGGGAAGACACTGAAAACTTTAAAGTACCAGCCTTGAGAGACCTTCAACTTTGTAGTAGTACGTAATACCACAAACAGTGCTGTTGTGGTTATAAGGCCTTGTAAGTGGAATAGACGCAAGAGTGCACATCGGGAATTGATACAAGACTCGTTAAGCATTTAGGAGTATTTAGTTATGTATTGACGATTAATTTCATGACAATTGTTAATAATAAGGCATAATTTTGATGGTACCTTCTTGGTATACAGAGGCATGCAATATCTTATAACAAGTTTAAATATCAAAATATTGAAAACTGAATTAGCATTCCATCGATCACCGTTTAATGTGATTCTATTAATTACTGTTTGACAGATTTATAATACACATTGAAGAATTTCATTAAAAATCAGATAAGAAGCAAATTGTGAGTGTATATATTCAAATAATTTGTGGCATTGATATTGCCCATGCAAGTATTTCTGTAAGTAATATTAAGATTTTAAACATCATAGTAGATTTTAAACAGAGAAAGTAGAATTACCAAATTTCTTTGTTGAAGAAAATTGTATATTTAATTTTTCAAGTTCTAGATCAATTGTCACGTTTTTAACCTGAAAATTGGCCAGGTGTAGGTAGGTCAGACTTAGGGTCACATTACCTCTAAATTCAGACCAATCTGGACACTTCCCATCCCCCTGTCACTAGGTATTGATAAATTGTTTCTCACTTAAGACTTGTTTAAGAGATTCTCTGTGACTTTTATGGTTTGCCACTGTTTAGAATATATGGGTTAACATTTAGGTTGTATTAGCCAGAGTGGCCTGATAGTAAGAGATAGGGTCTTGTTTTTCTCTGTGTAGGGTTTAGTGTAAGTCGGAGGGGACACGTTGTGAATGCACACAGGTATGATTGACGCCTGGGTTTGATCATAATCTACAGGTTCTTCTCTACATACTTTGATCAATTTATGTCACATTTCATAAATCCCACTTCCTTCCTGCTGCCAGTGAATTCTCTGGCTGGAGGTGTGCAAGCAATGATCACTCAGACATTAAACCTACAGTCACCGCATGTAAGGTGTCCCACAGCTGAGCTACAGCCAAGATGTTCACCTCCTCCCTACAACACAAATACCTGAGATTTGTACATGTAGAGACAACTCGGGATTAGTATGAACTTGTTTGATGTCAACATACAGATGCTTGGCCACTTTGATGATACAACCTGACACATGCATCCCCACATAACCTTGCAATTGAGTACTGGTAGTTTTATAATCCCTGTAATCTAAGATATTTTTTTTGTTAAGGAGATCACATTCCATCATTACTAAGAACTTTATGATGTATTTTGATTAAGATTCGAAGGAGTTTATGATATTTTAAAGATTAACCTTTAGTCATTATTCTGGACTTAAACCATGGGGATTACTATGATCCAACTTTAATCATCAACTGGAGATGATAATTCATGTCAAGTAGCTATTATTGAAACATAAAATACAGATATACTCAACTGTCTATGTACAGTCACAGATAAGCAATGCAGAGCTGTCATTAACCAATCATGCATGTCATCAAAACAGAGATTATATCAATGTGAACAAATTATACTCAGTACATGAAAAATGACAATTTTCAAGACACAGATAAAGAAACCTTACTCACAGCTAAAAAGTTTCAAAAAATACTCTCGTCTAATTATTCATATTCAAAGATGTGCCATTTGCTCAGTGTAGCAGTGATTAGATCTCAATGTAGCAGCGAAGATCCATGCGTATTACAAAATGAGTGCTTGTTGGGCTTCATGATGTCATTATGAAACTGCAAGAAAAGTTAGAAGTGATGCCCACATTTCATCAATATGTATGAACATGTATTTGGTCAAAGGTTCAATTTTGCTTTAGAGATAAAAGAGGGTTTTTAATTGTGGTTGATATTCTTTTATTATACTCATGTTTCATTCTAAGCTTTTCTATTCATACACCTGTGTCATTAAAAAGGTCATTGATTTAGCTTAAGCATGTTCCAGATTAGAATTTGCAATGAGATTCATGAACTTTGTCTGTTCACATAATTTTTGCATAAATGACAAATAAAGTTGTTAAAATGACACTGTATTCTGCATAAAACATATGACACCTTTGCTAGCCTTGATTGTTTTGCATTCATCTTCATCATTCTCTAAAAATTAAAATTTGAATATCCAAATATCTTATTTAAAACGAGAGAGAGAGAGAGAGAGAGAGAGAGAGGAGAGAAAGAGAGAGTGTGTTTTGGACATGAATTTACACCCATGAGTACCCGTAAAGGATAATTTGCTGTGATCAAATGCCTCATAACAGATGTGGAGTTCTGAGCAGGTGCTTGGGGTAGACACACTGTAGCTGAATACACTGGGCTACAGGTGTATTGCAAATTACCTCAATTACCATGAACAAAGACCCAGGCTCTTTATACCACCCCACGAAATGACACTCTACAAAAAAAACGCATTTTGATTTCTACATTTAGATAATTTTTTAGTCATTTATAATTTACAAAATAAAAACCAATATTGTTGTTCCTTTTTTCTCCACTGTAATTTAAAGCCTTTTATTGGATCAGATAAAACTGTTACTTTTTCACACATACTGCCGTAATTGTCTCTGTGTCCTGTGTTTCATCATGGTGAATGTCTGGTTGGCCAGACAGACATTGTAATTATATGTGTACATGCCAAGACCTTATCAATCATATCCTAAGCACCTTATTAATTAATTCTAATATATCATGATCTTTTTTAACAGGATTGGCCCCTATCAGCTATGACCTAATCAAACCACTTCACTGAGTAAGGGAGATAATCAGCTGTTCCCTCTTCTGGTGGCAACCCTTATCTTATTCCCTTTACGGACCTGATAACTACCATTGGTAAGCTTTTGAATCTTTGGAAGTGACTTTGGACTCCTAGATAAAGATGTACAGTTTATAGAACAATGAACAACAAAGAATTTAGTCCTAATCTACATAGCAAGATAATGTGTCTTGGTGCTAGAGAAGAGGGCAAGGGTCTGGGACATTTTTATGGGGCCACCCCCTGTCTTGTTTTCAACATAGTCCAGTGAGCAAAGGGCACTGACAAATTCATGTTCTTGGAAATATATCTAAAGGAGTTGATAAATTTGTGGTCAAATTGTGATGTGAATAAAGCATTTTGTTGACCTTCACATTCCCATTTTGTAGAGACAACACTGACAAAGATTAGAATTTGTTCTATCGGTCTATTTTTGTTTAATTTCATTCACATGCAGGTAAAATACTATGGGAAGTTGATCACCTGACATACTACACATGTACCTAATACATTTATAAGTAGATTATATTGATAAACATTAATGATAACAAGTCTTAGGTAGATTGTCATTAACAAGGGCTTGACATTTTGCCATTTGAGTAGTGCATATAAAACTGTTTTATAATCAGTTTGGAGGCCATGGGCAGTTTCACTACAGTTTGTACACTAATTTATGTAAATCGAGAATGCTGGAGTCTGAGGCATGATAAAGAAGATGAAAATGTGTTTCTACAGAAAGAGCATTGATTATATGAGTGTGTGCATGATCTGATCCATGGCACAAAGTGACACACATAAACATGGTGCCCTGTCCGTGATTGACAATCAGGACAGTGGAGATTGTTGGGTGTTATTGTGTGTTACTCTGATCCCACTCAGACCCATAGGACCTGGCCAGATTTACTCTTGATATTTATAGATGTCTTTATTTTGGGGGGTCTCTGAGCAGCAGCTTGGGAGAGGCATTGATTACTATACAGTGTATACACTCTCTCGTACTACGTCTCCCCCTCCACACTGCCATCAATGCATACACGTCTCTCTGTGTTGCATACATTGTACAAATCCTGAAGCAGATGTCACAGGATCGACTCAGTCGTACCACACACTCTCACCTCACACAGCTGTTACCCATAGTAGGCTGGTGGGGCAATGACGTTTCTGTCTGACTTACAATAAAATCCTTATTAGCTATATTTTGTGTAGATTGTTAATGTGCATGATATTCCCTGTCATATTAATCTGTATCGTAACCACCGAGTCTGGCTCTACATCAGTTAAAGCATCGATTTTACTTTTACGATCTGTAGATTAAATATGAGTTGAAATTCATGAGGATATGATATTATAGCATGTCTTTTTTTTTTTAATATCATATATAAATGTATATTAGTTGATTCAATGTTCTGATATATCTCATGGTAAGATCCTCTTTAAAAATCGAGATCACGTTTTGTATTTTATTACCATTTTCAGTTAACTCTCATTTGATTTATCTTACCCATACAAGACCAAATCATGAAAAAAATATTGTTCAAGAGTTGTTAGTGAATGATCACTTAAAAAAGAGTTATGTCAACTTGCCAACCTTGTTAAAGTATTGGGTAAATAATGGGTATAATCTGTGAAGAGAAGTTTGTCTTCCCATTAAATGTAAGTCATGTCAATAATAACACTGCATTGAGCTTTAGTACAAGCTGACATACTAGTCCAACGAGATAGACGTTGGTCATCTGTACCTTTAATACTGTGCAAACAAGTTACTGTCTTGTCTGCATTGGGTTTAAGAAAATTCTTCACCTAGACAGGTTTTCACTGTTTAGACCTTTATTTATGTCCATTTTTTTCACAGAAAACCTTTTATCTATAGAAATACTAAAGTTAATATAGGCATTCATCACGAACTGGAATATTTTGAAAGGTGGTTTTTTTTTTTATGAGAACAGTTACCGGTACATGGAAACTCTGTATATATAGGTACATAATTGTGTCTTCCTCATTAGAAGGCTCAACATAAAAACTGTAGGCTTTTTTGTCCACTTTATTATCATTTTTATAGCAGCATTGCATGATTGTTGTATATAATTAACCTAATGAAACTACTAAACCAATGATTCTCAGAAGCTGCATGATTAGGATTAATGTTGAAATGATTTAGCTTGCAACTGTGTTAATGGATTTAGGCAGTATGTACAAACAGGCCTGACGATGAGACATTGTACCTCACCTGGACCTAGATTCAAGTTAATTTTTCTTATCACTTGTTTTAACTTGTTCCCTTTTGTCTGTCTAGTAAATTTTTACATTTTCACTTTTTCAAAACCTTGAATTTAATTTTAACCAAACATGATACATGTACATGCAAGCATCTAGAGGCAAGAACTTTCTTTTTTTCCGTATTATTTTTTTTTAATATTTAAGCCAAGGTCTCCTCCCAAGGGGAGATAATAAGGAGATCAAATAACAACAAATAGCTTGAGCAATATCGAAACTTGTGTGTATTAAACTTCTAAAGTTTGTTTAAATAAGACTCTTAGGGCAGAAGTAAGGAAAATAAATAAAACTTTCCAAAATTCTTCCTCTTATAAACTTGTCTATTTGAAATGACCTCAGCAGCAAGCTTTTATAAAAGGGCCACAAGGTGGTGTTTTTCTATATAGTTTTTCTATATACATATGTATTATATTTCTGGAGAAAAAGTGGTTTGGGTAGGTGAGTTAACATGGAAGCAAGGTAGTGTGAAGACTTTCCAGTTAAGTTTAGTCATACTGTAAACCCTGTGGGTCAGAGAGATACTATGATATGATGGCAAGTTTGTTGAAAGAATTTTAAGTTTTATATTTATACCATAAATCCCAGGGGTAATGACCAAAGCCTTTAAGATTTACATGGACTGAGATAGATAACATGCACTTGCCAATCAAATCGGAGACATTGGCCTTGACAGTGACTGACAGTTTCAACGAATGTGATAGCTAGCTGAACACCCAAGAATAAATATGTTGGTTGCAATTATCTACCATAGAAAGAAATTTCATATGTAGAAACATGAATTGTAGATTGCTCGAAAAAACACCTAATTAATTACATGTAATTTCATTTTTAGTTTACATCTAATATCCTGATGTATAATAATTACTTTCATCATTCATTATAAAAAAAATTAATATCAATTTAATCTTACTTTACAGTCCTTATTAAATAAGATTTAAAGAGACTGTTTTGCAAAGAAGAAACAATTTTTTTATATTAGATCCATGAATTTGTAAAATGTGTCAAATCTCTATTGAACAGAATGACTGTCATTTGACGATCTCTTTGTTTGAAGATTTGAAGATGTCCTTTAAGAAGGATTTAGCAGCAAGACTCTATTCCATTTAAAGATATAATTTTCACCAGTAAACTATAATATTCCTAAAATATTATTCAGTATTCAGCAACAAATTAAGGGAAAATGCACCTGATCCCTAGATCATTATAAATAGTGTTTTTCTTAACCCTGAATTGTTGCTTTGAATCTAGGTTGACTCAAAAGGGGGACATCTTCAATGGCATCCTGGTTTTACTTGCTGTAATGAAACTCAAAAGACATTAAAGAAGGCTAGTCCATGATGCAGAGACCAGATCATATGTATTGCTAATTTGTGACATATATATCTCTAAGAGTTATTCCCAGTACTGTTGTCCATCACAGAGTATGGCAGTTTTGTTTTGTTTGTTTGTGTGAATAGTGATCTTAGATAGCAGCACATGGTGTACTAATTGTCCAGTATTCAGTGCTGCTTAGTTACTAGTACAGAAGTACAACCAATGTATGTTCAGAAACTTTGTCTGAGTGACACTCAACGCTTTGTTATAGGTCTGTATATTTACATAGATTACTGGTCACATTTACTTTGTTTTATCCTTGAATCAATGTTTTTATACATTTTATTGATATTGTTCTTCGAAATAATATTAAAAGTTGATAAGATTTATATTATTAAAGTAAAATGCTGAATATAATTAATCCAAGCTGTTCAAGTTTTAATATCCCTTTCCTAAGACTGTTGTAAAAAGCAGTACTGTGCAGGTAATTACAGATAAAAAAGAAAATGAGCATAAATCTTACAAGTGTAACATCTGGTCATAAAATGTTGTGGCCAAAATATTGAAATGCTTCATTGAATGTGACAGGAAAATATGACAGCTTGGGCATTATTTCAGGTATGATAACTAGAAAATCCCAATATATTTTCCAGTGTCCCAAATCTGAACAATCAAGATAGGGTGTATATGCAAAACATATTTCAAGATCACATTTAACACCTTGCTTCACAATTGTTGGCTTGGCTGGGTGACTTTTTGGTGAAATCTGACTTTGATATTTAATCTGATTTAATGGGTAGATTGGATACCAAATCAACATTCCACTCCCCATGCTCAGAATCTGGTCGTGAATTTGAATGGCCGATTTTACTGGTTCAGTGGGTCAGGTGAGAGTGATGGTATCACCTATTTTCTATAAGCATTCATTTTTGTAACCCAGTTAAGAATGTGGATTAACCCCACCAATTCATTTGGATAACTGGTGTCTGGAAGGCATAGAACTCATAATGGTCCAAAAATCAAGACCTGTCATGGATGGTGGTCTCAAGTAAAAAAAAATTGTGAGATCAGCTTCTGTATTTAGAAACTGGTTCACCCCTCCATCACCCGAACAGAAGAGAGCTATAAGACTGATGATTTCAATTCTTGCTGTTTGAGACATAAATACTTTGAGATTACAATACATTTCATGTTATAAAATTTATTTTTTTTAACTGGAACACAGTTACACTCTTCTGAATGTAAGTGTCAACTCGCTGCATTTGTCAGATGTATACATTATAGACAACACAATGAGGTGTCATTTTATATCATTGGCACTGTCGTTGGGTTATTCTTGTTTTATACGGTATTTGCTATGTTTTTGAAGATAAGAAATAATCGGAATATGAAATGGCTCTTGAGATTTACCCTTTGTTCGACTGAAAAGATTTCAGGTCAAGTTTGCATAGTAAATATATAAAGTTATATGATATTTTGTGTATATATATGCCTAGGGTAGTCAACCCACTTTACGCAATCTAACGTTAGAATGCAAATCTAGATATTGACCCCTTTGCACTTTTGAATACTGTAGATAACAGCTAGAGGACTTCAATTTTTTTCTTACAGAGGTAGCAATTAATGGAACATCAGATTTAAAATTAATTCTTTTTATATGCTAAATATTTGACTTATGTGTGTACTTTGTTTAATATATGAACAGACAAAATATATGGGTATGCTAATTTTCCTTTTCCATGGTTTCGTCTATCCTGCTTGTTGTAGCAGGATTTTCTTTTGTTCTGAGTAGATTCCGATGCATCCTTTTTGTGTTTTATGATTCATTTATTCCTTTCATGATGCACTGTCTGTGAAGTAAATGTCAGTCCTCCGTAATTGTATGTCCAACATTGGTATGTGTCCATTATGTATTGGTGGCTCAGTGAATTCCCAATCTGATTATAACCTCACAACATGTGTGTATTTCATCAGGCTTAAATTAGATCTTTCTTGTCATTTACATGTTAAACACCCCCTGTTGTTGGGGGTTTGTGTCGCTAAGAATTATTCCTGTTGCCTTTATCTGAGAGAATGCCTGTTCTGAATCTGGTGTACCCCACGTAATGGTCCAGAGGAAATGGCTTCTGTCTGATTTGAGCTCTCTAACAAAGCACCTCTCACTTCTTTGCTATTTTGCTGTAGTTGGTCATTCCAGTTGGTTTTAATTGGCAACTGGCAATTCTCCTTTCTCATTTGTAAGATAAACTGACCATTGTCAGAACTGTTCTACATGCATCTCAAAGTTGAATTCATGAAATAAGAGGGAGAGGGATTTATTTATCTATTTAATACAGGATGAAGTAAAATGTTGTTGCCACAGTTGGTCCATGGCTAATGCCATTGGTGTTGATATTCAGTCTCCTGAGAGCTAGTATAATTTGTACTGTAATGAATTCCACATTCTGTAAAAACATCCTACATACATCATTCTAATGTGAAATTGTCTTGCAAACACTGTCATTGAAGGGTCTGTATTTAACCTATTGACCCCTCATCTTTATATTTCATTTGCCTAAAAAGTATTTGCAGTCAAAATGGTTTACAATGGTCAAAGGTGTAATGAACAAACTTCTAATGACCAGATCCTGCTTGAATTGACTTGGTGACGGTATTAGCAAGTTAACATTGTTATTTTACACTGTTATATGTTACACAAAGGTAATGGTTATAGACTCATTGATTGCTCTCACTGAAATCTGATATTATAGTTTTTGTTACATTTAGAAAATTTAATAGCAATCATAAAGAAACAACCTCCCATTGCACTAATTTTAGGTCATGCTTGAATTTAAGGTCAAGTCTTTTAGCACATGTTTTTGTAATATAACATGCAGTTATTGCCTATGCAGTTCTTGACAAGAATATTGTTCCAAGACTTCAAAGACTGTATTACAAAACTTTTGTTTTTCTCTTTTCAGGTAGAAAAGAAGAAACACAGACGGACGTGGGAAGAATCTTGCATCAATGAACTTCTTCTACTAATATCTGAAAAATTCATTATCAATGTATTGTGTTGGATTTGTGAATGGAAATTGCAAGTTTTCTGATATTCTGCTGCCATTATACATACAGATAGGAAATCTGGTTTTCATTTGAGGTTTCTAAGAGGTGTGGGAATATAGTGGGATAGCCAAACCCTCACACTGGTTTAGAGCATAACTTTTTAGATTTAAGCCATTGCTCTGACATTCCTTCATTAACCATTATTTGACAAAAAATTGTTGTAAATTTAACTTATTTTCTTAGGCATTTCTTTACTTCCTGTGCCCTTTATCATGGGGGCAATAAGGGAGAGGATTAAAAGCTGATAAAATGTCCGAGTTTGACAAGCTACTTGTCATTGTAATCCTTCAACTCTTAGTGCTGGAAATCAGACATTCTCTGCTCTATTAAACACCAAATGCTATTAATTTTAAATTAATATTTAGAAGCACTTTTGCACAGTAAAATGATTTGATAATTTAAGGTGATCTGCTCCACTGGAGATAAGTCCAGGTAAATTCATTTGATGTATAGTGTTTTGTGCTCTGAATGTCATTCTTAAAGCACAAATAGATATATAAAATTTAATTTGTATATTTAATTTCTTTTTTTGAAAAGATAGTAGTTTTAAGTATGATATAGAGTCATTTGTTAGGCCGCTTAATCAAATGAGACTTTGAAAAAAAAGCCCGGGTTTTTTATGCTTTTTGGTTTGTCAAAAGATAACAGCGTTTCTTTTGGAAGTCAAGGTAAAACAAGGCTTTGAGTTATCTTTGTGACATTGTAATGTGTGTCATACAGTCTGTTAAAGGGGAGATCTACTGGTCAGAGACCCAGGCAAAAACCTCAGCGTTAGGGTACAATTTGGGGTGACTGACCCCCGTCGAATTTCAGAGATAAGAACCATTGATCACCATTTATTTTCTTGATTGTAAACACTCTCTTTATTCCTTGTACCGTACTTCAAGGTTTCTCTTTCAAAATTACTCTGTATGTTATGATGCCAAGACAGTTGTTTACATGATATTCTGTGTATGTAAAGATTTTTATTTGAAAACATCATCTTTGTCATCAAAATAAATACAGGTTTAAAGGACTTTGGTTTGTTTTTCTTTCTTGTCACCATGAAATGATTGTACCTTAGGCAGGTTATTGTTTGCTAAATCAGAAAGAAGACTGAGAAATTTGGTGGTTGATCCCTAAAAAATGACCATTTTTATTCAAAAACTTGTGATATGGGCTAAAGATTCAGATCACAACAAAGAAATGTCAACCAAACTGTTCGTATCTTGAATACACATCCTAACAAAGGAGTTGCTCATATACACCTGTTGGTGTATTACCAATGAAAACCCGTAGATGTGTCAGATGGATTTTCAATTTGAGACAAACCTATGCATCACATTCGGGTATTACCTGTTTTTGGAAATTTGTTTCATCTTTCATGTGGTGATGCCTTGATTTGGTGATAAGTATAATGTAATTATGTATGCCAAACGACAGGTGAAGTGGATATATGTTAAAGAAATTTGTCTTGGCATTATGCCAGCTTTGTTTCTTGGGCACGCGTCTTACCCGTGTCCTTTTTTTGTGTCATTTAATGCCTTATTATGAAATTTGATCAGGTTGTATAATTTTCATAGGAATAAAGCATTGGATTCTACAGGTTATACATATTATTATAGGTTATATTGCACAAATTTATCTATACTGGCATTCAACTCCACTGTAGCTACCATATACTGGACGTCTCTCTGTCCATTTCGTCTACTTTTAATTATTTTCTATTGATATATGGACCAGGCCAGCTAGGATCCAAGATTTTCTCAGGGAGTTCCAAGGGAAGTCCTTGTTTTTAAAGATAGTCCAATGTCTAGTTTTGGTGACTTTATTTTATGAATTTGAATAACTCAATTTGCAGGGTAGGGATTGGATTCAATCCCCCAACCCCCAACTCCCCATTCAAGACCATCACATGACATTTTAAGCAATCAATATTGAGTCTTCTGACATATTCAGCTTTATTCTTCAGGGGTGGGAATGGGGAGGGTAGATGCACTGGCGGATTTAGGGGGAGCGGGCCCCCCCCCCTTTGTGATCAAAATTTTAAAAAAAAATTAGAACTACAGAAAATCAGTTTTTGTTGTTATTCACTATCTTATGATATGTCAATTATAGCTAGAATAGCTAAAAAAAATGTTTAAAACCCTCCAAAATCTGGGAGCTTCCGAACCCTAGTCTTTAAAGCCCCCTTTCAACAAGTCCTGGATCTGCCAGAGATGTATCAGCTCCAAAATTGGGGGAAGAGTGATTTTTCTGAAATTCAGGTGATATGCAATCAACAATCATTTGATCAGAAGAGGCATATGCAGAAATCTTAAACATAACAAATGTATTTTGACTTTTTGCAATATATACATGTAATATAGGTACCATATTATCTTGACTGTTGAACTGTTGAACTGTTGAACTGTTAATTACGAACATATACACCAGATATATTTCATTTGATATGGTTAAGACATTTCTTCTTCAGTGACCAGATACAAAATTCTTTGCTAGTTTAACTTAAAATCCACTGGCCTTGCAAATAAATTTCAATTCCTTCTCTCTTTTTTTTTAAAGAATAAGTTTTGTCTTAATATCAAAGGAGCACTAAAATGTTTCAGTTTTCTCTGAATTAACAAAAGCTCAAAATTAAAAAAAAAATACCCAATGTAAAGCAATAATTAAAACTATATATTTTTTTTAAAAAATTTACTCAAAACATGCTTTAATATATTTAATAAGTTCTATTGACACAGTTCCACTTACTTAATAATTGAACAATATTTGAATGATACAATATATTATGCATAAATAATTGTACAGGATCTGCATTGTGTGAAAGTTAAGACTGGAGACTTGCTTTCTTTTGGGTGCAATTTGTGACAATTTTTACTTTGAGAAAACTCCGCCCCTTATTAATTTTCCCGCGTCTTTGCCTAAGAACGCTGTCTGAACTTATTCCTACGCCAGACGAATATAGGTCAGTAGTCTGATATTTGTTTTTTAAACTTGTAATTTTTTTGTGATGTATCATTTTTTATTCGACTATTTTGTTGTTTTCATTATGAAAAATAAAAATTGATTTGTTGGTAATTGGTATTATTTGAATGCGTAAATGTGACCTTGAATGAGAATAAGTGATCGGTGTATGAATATACATTATGCATAAAATGTGCTTCGGTTCACTTTATGAAGGAGTCAATTCTTGGGTCTAAGATCATAGTTGCCAAGGATTCAACCGTTATCATTACACGCATACAATTATTACACTGTGTTGGAATTTTTAAACCATGTTAATTGGTAAGTTGTACATTTTACTTCATGTTTTCTCTCAGCAGATATGATTATTCATTTTAAAATGTATTACTGTGAGGATTTTTCTGAAATGGAATGTTCCCTGTCAACTGTCAAATGTAGAGAAATTGATTAATGCGAATAAACTGTGATATTTGGAGGATATGTGAATTCTCTCTAATTCTATATTTTTAAAAAGTCATATATGAGTTGTTTTATTTATCAAGTTACAACTAAACTTCTATACTTTTAGCTGTCATTCGCTTTACATCAGAAATTTATACCGGCATGGAATGTAGGTCACCATGTTGGCCAACTCACGTGGGTTCGGCATGTGTGAAGTTGAGCAACATATTTTGGCTTCGTTATTAAATTTTATGCTATGACACTATTTCATATGTTTATATAACATATGTTGGTATTTGTTTAATATAATCCCCTTTACCATTTTATTCTTGTTATTAAAAAAACTAGTAAAACATACAAAAATGTTAAAATGGGCGGGGCTTAGACACAAAGATTGTAGCGTTGCCGACAAATGGCATTGCTATCTTAATATATTCAGCGAATCAGCCAATGACATTCATTTAGTATTTGACAACTCTTGAATGGGGCAAGTTGCATGAAGTTCACGTGGATTTACTATTTACTCTATTTTAGGTCGGAAAAACGAGAAGACCGCAATAATGGACTACGAAATGTTTCAACCCTGTTTTTATGAAAACGAACCAGAGACCATTTCACCGAGCTCTCTGCCAAATGAGGATATGTGGAAAAAATTCGAATTGCTACCGACGCCGCCTTTGTCACCAAGACGGGATGATGACTACGACATGAATTCATTGGATCTGGAAGATTTTAACCTGATTTTTGACGAGTTTTTTGAAAAAGAGAGTGCAATTCCCAAAATAATGACGTTATCAGAGACTCCACCGAATTTGAATTCCAACCTCATTCAAGATTGTATGTGGTCTGGTGATTCTGGAAGGTATCCTACTGGCGACAAGAATGCTGCTTGCCCTGATGTCAACTCTGCTGACTGTGTAGATCCAGCGGCTGTCTTCCCCTACCCCATTCACAGTTTAAACAGCATTCACAGTGAAACTAAGCTCCATAGCTTGGGGACAGAAACACCATCAGACTCTGGTATGTAAATATTGGTCAATATGTTGTCATTTCACAGATGTATTCATAATATAAAATTAGTTAAGATGTATTGCATGAAATTGGGTTCATCTGTAATCTTTACTCTCATCTCTTTTTTAGAAGAAGAAATTGATGTTGTCACTGTAGAGAAAAAGCAACTGCAGCAAGTCCCAGTTGCACCAGCAAAGAAGACTGTATTTACAGTACAGAGTGTGAAAACTGAAAGATTGGAGGGACATGATGAAAAATTTGGTGCTGCTAAAACAACTGTCACTGTTAAAGTGAAAGTTGACTGCCCTACAGATGAACATCCATACAGTTTACCAGTGTCATCACTCAAACGTGTTCGGTCTCTCCCTAATTCTCCCTCAATGTCGCCTTTACCATCAAAGAGGTGTAAAAGAGAACTTAGTGACAGAGATATGAAAAAAGTGTGTCATAAACTCAGGGCAAGTGGAAGTAGCAGTGCTTCTTCAAGTCGGAATTCCTCAGACTCTGAAGATTACCCTGAAGGTAAAAGGACTCAACACAATGTGTTAGAACGTAAAAGAAGAAATGACCTCAAATTCAGTTTTTTCAGTCTCAGGGATAGTGTACCAGAACTTGTTAAGCAAGAACGTGCACCAAAAGTTCAAATTCTCAAAAAGGCATCTGAGTACATCCGAAAACTTACTGCTGATGAACGTAGACTAGAAAGTGAAAGAGAAATGCTACAGGAAAAACATGAACAGCTAAGGCGGACTTTAGAAAAACTTCATGCTAGAGAGTTTTGATGTGAGAATAGCTAATTTTGCTGTTAAAACGTGCTAGAATATTAGGGCAAATTTGTGTTCTCCTCATATATAACCCAAATTGTGTTCAAATGACATGTTTTTATCGTGTTGGCATTTCATAAAGCACTGCCACAAACTTTGATGCAAGTGTTTTGACTATTTTGCTAATTATTCATTCTTTTGTTTTCTAATGTTATACACATCTATATATACCTATATCTTTGTTAATACTGCCTGTAGAGAGAGTTGTACACGGGATTTCTTTGTTAATGATATAAATTTTTGTTGCTACTCAAGTGATTAAACTTCTTTTTTGTCTGTGTAGTTCATGTAGATGGCACATAAAAGTGTTCTTGTTTTGGACATGCCAACCATTGAATGTGCATTGTTAAGATTTGAAAATTTTATTGTAAGATACGATTTTGTGTTGCAATGTCTGCAGAAAGCAGTTATGTGGTTTCTTAGTATATGTTTGGTTGATGCTTATTTTAGTACCTTTTATTTGTATAAGTTTGTTACCCAATATTGTTTGATATTAATTGTACAGTGAATTATGTTGCACATCGATTTAATCCAATGAAAATTGAAACATGACACTCAAAAGTATTGGTTGTATTTCTTGTCATATGTTTCATAGAAATACATCCTATTGCATTTATGGAAACTGTTTTTGTTTTATTGAGCAATGAGGGATATAAAAGTAAAAACTATGTGATTCAGATGGTGTACATGAATTGTGTTTTATATTCATCTAGACCTTTTCAACTTGTTCTGTAGAATTCATATATTTTGCATAAGTTTTCATATATGTACCTTGCAGTGATACGAGTGTGGTAACCATTTGATTGGCTTTCATCTTTATATTATGCTACCTGCACTTCTCTACAATCTTGCTTCACCTCATTTGGTCTAATAAATTCAGAATACCCTTATTTACCTTGTTGTTTTCAAATTTTGCAAAATAGAGGCACTGCAGACAGCAGTGCAAGGAAGTAAACTACTGTTGCACAATATTAACTGTTGCTGCAAACTGACAAAGGTGCATAAACATCCAGATGTTGACTCTGGAAGTAGCTTGCTACAATTGATACATAGAGAAAATGCTTAGAACCAAGATCAAATCAAATTTTGTATAATGTAATAATGTAAGCTGTTTGTGAGATCTCTCTCTCTATATATATATATATATACAAAATCAGCGGTCTTCAGAAAAGCAAAATTACTTGGGTGACAGGAAATGTCAACAACCCCCCCCCCCCAACTAATTTTAGGTCGTTGATGGCAAGCCAAGCATAATTATGCAAGAAGGGAGAATAAATGGTCCAAATAGTAATAATATTTTTATTTATAATTTAAAAAAAAATGAGAAAAATGCCTTTAGAAATGATTTCTAATGTAATAATAATTCATTTGTGCAGTTTGCTTATGGTTTAAATGCCTAGTCTAATTCACAACAATGATTTCAATTTGATATAACTGGAATCGCTCAGCACTGGAACATTTTAGACCCAAAGAATTCTGTTTTCTTGGTGGCTTTGAAGTAAAATGGCGTAGTAAAAACTCAAGTAGAATTGAAACCAACAAAACAATCATGTGTAATTAATTTATATCAGTAAACAAGTAAAGTAAATATTCAAGATCATATTATCCTTGCATATTGATCAAATATAAACTCCTGCAGACAAATACGAATAATTTGAAGTACGATATAACTTGACTATTCGGAGACTCCGGATTTGGTTCAAATATTAGTATTATTCAATATGGCAGCCTCCATCAGAACACCTTTTCGTGTTCCAGTTGTGTTTATACTTGGAGCTACTGGTACTGGAAAATCAAAATTAGCGTTAGAAATAGGAAGAAAATTTAATGGAGAAATCATCAGTACAGATTCTATGCAGGTGATTTTCATCCTTGAGCAATTTTTTTTTCAACAATGGGTTAAAGACCCAACCACAGGGGCTTGTGTAGAAAAAAAAAACATCGTTTAAAAGTGGGTACCTCGGAGGAAAAATAACAAGGGAGGATGCCATCTTGGATACCGCTAATGAGAAATTAGCTGATGAAGCGAAGCGGTATCCAAAATGGTGGCCTCCCATGTTATTTTTCCTCCGAGGTACCCACTTTTTTAACAATGCTTATTTTTCTACACAAGCCCCTAGCTGTGATCTACTGTACTAGGAGCCCCAAAAATAAAATTCTAAAATTCAGGTGTGATTACTGTATACAGTCCATCTTAAAACGGTATAAGTATCGCTTATATTCTGACTTCAACTCACTCACAGAGACTCTTACAATGGTTGATTTATTGAACTGTTGAAGTTAGGGTTGGGTGTAACGGGCATCAGCAAGTCCTTCTTATTACACCTTGTTTTGGCAGCTTTTAGATCTAATAGATTGTTGCTGATAACTTCTTACCATACTGTGTTTGCAAAATCTTAACATACTATGTTTACGATGCTACCGTCATAGCTGCAGGTCTGTAGCTCCCGGTCTGAAAAAATTGGATGGACGACCTGGGAGTTACAGTGCCTCCCATAGTAAAAATCTGCAATTTACGGCGCACAAAAATTTGCGCTAGTTTTGAACTGATTAACCTTATTTTCACACAAATTCTGTGGAAAAAATTAGTACCATTAAATTCTTCTGTCAATTTACTACTGATATCGGTACTTTACTTGCCTCAAACTTTCTATTAAACACGCTAACCGACCTCGGAAATTGAATTCACGTCGAGATTGAGAGTCACCATTTTTACATGTAAACAAACTGCACCACTTCACATTATGGGGCTAGTGATGGTGTTTAAAAGAATATCAGAGGCAAGTAAAGTGTTCATATCTGTAGTAAAATGTCCGAGGAATTTTTTGGAATTAAATATTTGTATAGAATGTGTTTGGAAATAAGGTTAATCAGTCCAAAACTAGCGCAAATTTTTGTGCGTCGTAAATTGCAGATTTTTACTATGGGAGGCACTGTAGCTCCCAGGTCGTCCATCCGAATTTTTTTAGACCGGGAGCTACAGACCTGCAGCTACTACCGTCAGAGCCAGCACAGCCAAATGTGTATAGGATGGAAGATGTCCATCTGTGTAAGGAAGAAATTGAATATATTGTTTGAGTGATGATAAACATTGAAACAGTAGTGTATATGTAACCTGAAGTTATTTAATCAATTAAATTAGAAATACAACAAGCAACCTAATATTTCATTCTTTATGCTTTTCTAGACAACAAAAGAAAAGATTGGAATATCAGAAAGGGGATATGAAAGAGCTCCTAATGTTTTAATAATGCTTGAGTGATACTCTAAACAATATATCTATACTTTTTATCGTGAAAGGAAATTCTATTAACATGTCTTGTGCAATGAGAATCTAGATAAGCTCTCTGTTTATTGTAATTACTTTTGACTTACAAAAGTTGTTTAACTTTATTATATCATGTTCCAGGTTCCATTTTCCATCAATTTTTTACTATTAATTAAAATATTACACATACCTCTTAAGCATTATTAATGAGGGAAAAATTGTAAGATGTCTTCATTGAAACTTAAAAATAATTTCTTGTGTGAGTTTATAGTGGGAAAATCTGACATCTTTGGTCTTTTCAGAACTCCTCAGAACTCTGCGCACAATTTTCATTTTGTTGTCTGGGTTCTTTCATGTTTGTAATGCAAATGCCTTATAGATTTTTAATTTGAAACACTGTCTTCCAACCTGATGAGATAGATGGGGTGTTTAAAAATATTGGGAAATGTTGGGAAAATATTCTAAGGATTGAATAGAGTTTGGACACCAAGGTATTTGAATAATAATGATGATATTAATAAAAAAGTCTTTTATTTAGACAGGAAAGCACAATTAGTAACAATGTACTAGTTTACATTGTGGTCCTGTATAAAACATGTGTACAGAAAGAAGTATAAGACACATATATAAGTGGTATAAATAAAATATACTCACACATCAATAAAAAGATATACACTGATTTGATAATCTATAAAATTAAAAAAAAAAAAATTTGAAAAATTAAAGTGTTGGAAAGGAGAGCCTAAAACAGTGTTTTGTGACTTGTAAAATACTAGGTATTGCAAATTCAGATTAATTGAATAAATGACCAATGGGCACTTTTTATCTGTAAGTGATAAAGACCACTATAACATACATGTATCTAATCAAAGGGATGATGATAAGGTAGAAGAGCCATATTGTGAGTAGATAAAATTTCATTAAAAATTATGTTTACAAAATACTGTGAAACTTTTTTATCTAAGGAATCAAGATATAGTCTTATAGAGGTTAAAATACACAAATAAACAGAGACTGGGAATTCCAATTCACTTTAACATTGTCTGAGATAGATAGGGTAAACAATACAGTGATTAGTAGACTCAATTTTAACACTTAGATGGAATGTTTTGAGGTATTAAATGAACAACATGGGGATAATTGCAGATATACAAAGGCTTGGACATTGTGACCAACAAGGTCACGGTGGAGGAGCAAGAGGTCTGTCCTCATCACATGATCAACTACCTCAGTCCTCTTGAGGAGAATCACCATGTCCACCAATTCAGAAACAAGGCGCTTCCAATTGTATCCTTGATTTGCTGTTTATACATTAATTTTATTAAAGTAATTTTACCTTAATCTGAATCTTAAGAACAATTTACTTTTTTCTGAGACCTTGGGTACATGTATTTGTATCTGGGTAGTTTTGAGTTAGATTCTAGTAAAAAGGCAGAAAATTGCAGTTTGAACATTAAAGAAATTTATATTATAGGACTTTGATAATAATGTCATTTTTATCCAAATCATTCAAAATACATACAATAATAGCATATTAATGCATTTCCCCTTCCAAATGATTGACCACTGAATTTGATTCAATTTACTCAATCTTTGTTTAATTCTGATATTTGTAACCAGATTTCTTCAGGGCTGTTTCACAAACATAAGTGTTAACAATTATTAAACATAAGTGTGTTTTAAAGAATGGACCATGCAATATAATTGCTCATTCAATTGGGAAATTGTTAATTCTAAATATATGTTGCATATACCGTATTACAATTCCCAAATGTAACAAGTCATTCAACATTGCTCATAAGTACATGTAATAAATCTCAGATACTTATTACCTTGGACTCCTATAATCCACTACAGTTACCAGTAATATCATTGTATTTCTGTTTTCTGTATGGCATTATGATTTTTCTGGATAAAATCTCTTTTCTTCATTATTGTTATTAACTACTGTATTAGATTGAAAAACTGTTAAATAACAAGAAAATGCCCATTATAGTAGGAGGAACAAATTACTACATTGAGTCCTTGCTGTGGAATACATTGATCAAATCCGAGGTAAGTTGAGAACACATAAACATGTATATGTATTTCTGTCATATAAACATGATAGATTAGGATGGACTTGGCTTTATGGTGTGTTACTGGTAAGTTATCCAGTTGGTACAGTTTCTTTCTGTTCCTGCAAACAGGACAGAGGTGGAAATCATATTTCAATGAAATCATAAATCCCCTCCCCAAAAAACCCACAGGATAAGTTTCATCCTGATGATCATTATTCTTGATTCTGCCCCAGTTATCATAGAAATGTATCTGTCATGATAGAGAAGTAGTCCTTAACATGAAGTGCTCATTAGAAAGTGAGGTACACACTTGACGTCATTTTCTCAGTGCATCTCGAGGGTCCAGGAAATCTTTCCTGGAGATAAAGATTTCAAATTAGGTTACCAACAGAGAAAAGGTGGTATTTTGATACAGAGGGTCTTTTAAATAGCAGGTGCTATTGCTATTTCAATACACATCTTTAACTTTATTATTTTCCCTGTTTGTATTATGCAATTGTGTGTGTTCAAGGAAATAATATAAGGAAGTTTAAGGTTTTCCAGCAGATGGCTTTGTCCATATAGTACTCAGATGCAATCTCTGCTTTGTCATCACTGTACACATAAGATAATTTACTTTGACTGATGCAGGGTCATTTCCCCCAATTTTTTTTGGCTTCACTTTAAATCGATGCATATTGAAGTTTTCTTTCTTGCTCATAATAATATGCATAATTTAAATTGTTCATTACATGTACCTTTAAACATTACAAAAAGTTTTGGAAAAATGATTTTTATAAGTGTACAACTTTTTAAGATTTGCCTTTTAGGTGTGTTATTCAAATACATTTAGCTCATAGGTACATATATAGTGCATACTGATAAGGGATTTGAATTAGTTATCCATGCCTATTGTATGCATTAAAATAGATATATACAATTTACATAATAATTCAAATAGATTATGCATTAAATCATTGTTTCAGTACAGTGGTGGCACAAATATATACATAGGAATGCTCTTATTTTGTGGATCATATAATTAAACACAGCACTGTCTGATTATTGTGGGAAATCATTTTCAAACCGGTCGGGAAAAACAGGACAAAGTACATGCATGAATTCCAATGAAGTTGTAGACAATGGATTCATCTTGTGCTAATATGCAGGAGGGATTTGGAAATGTGTCTAGCAGTATGTCTCTCTTAATTTGGTCACTGAATTATCAAGTCTCTGCGTCATCTAAATTGTAATGGTAGCAATTTGCTTTTCATTCATAATCATTCAACTCAGTGTATGTCACTATAATAGGGGTTGGAAGTGGCATATGAACATCTCATTTTGTTAGTGTTTCATTATCCTATCAGTATTACTCATTTTATCATTAGTTTTCTTAATTTTCTATTTTCCATCTTAATTTAACCAAATAAAAAAAATGATATTCATTCCCTACACTAAGCCATGTTTTCAAGTAGCCTGTAATTGTAGATATTAATTACCATAACAGTAATTCATGAGAATTATCCATTCTTGTATTTTTCCAAATTAATGAATACCCCCTCTCTCTCTCTCTCTCTCTCTCTCTCTCTCTCTCTCTCTCTCTCATACAAGAGGTAACTGCCATCTACCATCTATTTTATTTATAGCAATTTTTAAAGGATGTGAGTAGAAGAGTGACATTTTTTGAAAAGTTTTTAGGATAAATCAGATGTCTGGAAGGAGACTTGTTGAATGTTGGAAGCCAGATGAAGCTCTTTGTGAATGAAATAAAAAATGTGTGAGAAAATCTGAAAGTGGCTGCCTCCCAGGTTGGAACCAGTTGAGTACAAATCAACCTGAACATTTGATGCTCAACACGGCAGGGGGTTTAGCACTGTTTGCATGTGGTTGCTGTAAAAATACACAACTACCTGACACTTAAAAACATTGCAGGTCATTTCAGTCTGGTGCACTAAGTTGTTTTACATGTATCCGTCAAGCAGAGGGCATTTTAACTTCTTGTTCTGGAGAGAATTAGTTGTAATTAGAGAAAGTTAAAAGTCATAAATGAATAAAACTTGTTATCAGGAGAACCATCCCCCAGTCACTGTGGCTGCTAATGAAGAAGCGATTTCTTTTTCTCAGAAAGGATGGATGGAAGGACAAGCAACCTGTGAAATCAGCAGCCCAGCTCCTGGTGAAGGATGGGCCAGCTGCTGAACTGCAATTAGAATTGACGAGGGGATCTGATAGTCATACTGAAGTTGTTAAAGTTAATAGGGAATTAATAGTCAAGCACTTGGAGTCAATTTGCAGAACTTGTAATACACTTGTCAGGAAATTTGTATAACCATGTCATAATTCCCTATTATAAACCCCCAAGATGTGGGCCATGTATAATGAATGGACTCAGTGAGTCAAGGAGAATCCAGTGAGTCTGAGATAGCATAGGGGAGCCAGAGGAAAGAAGGCCCTATTTATAATATCTTTTGTTCTATCTTTACAATGAGGCTTAAGTATTTTTTCGAAGGATCACTTCCATAACGGGAAGCTGTGACAAAAGGGATTTTAACCAATCATATTTTTTCTGGAGTAAGAGATGTATAAAGTAGGTCATAGTGGGCTGCTGGTTGTTTGAAAATTAGACAATGGTTTATTATTCCTTGTTTAATCTGCAAGAAAAAATGTGTTAATGAGAAGTACCTCTTCTCCCTCCCTCATCTAGTGTTAATACATTTTGATCCATAAATGACCCACATTTTTATCTTTGAAATAATGTCTACCAGTAGTACTGAATGTACCAGTATTAATGTACCAGTACCAGCTTGATCAGAATGCCTATAGAAGAATCAGCTTGATTGCATCAGGTTTGTAATAAGCTACAGGTATCTATCCCCCACAGGCACACCCACAACCCCCAAGCTCTCCTGGTCTACTTTGTTGTCCTCTCTAGATTTTCTACGATGCCTCTGTCCTTATTGTCAGTAAGCTATTCGAGGGATTATCCTAAGTATGTAATGACCCACTAGTGGTCATGCTGACTCCAGGGGTCAATCTTCAAAGCCCCTGCCCCTCCTTAATCACTTTGATAATGGAGCCTTTGTCCTGACCATCAGTTTATGGTGTCATGCTTAGAACCGTGCATCAATGGATTCTTCACACTGACTTCAAGAACTGCCAACTCAGGGGAATTGTAATCACAGCCAAGATCCCTTACACTCACCCTCCTCCATTCATTTCCATCAATTATTCTGTCTACTGTTTTAAACAACATATTTTATTTCATACTGCATCATATACTGTCTTCTTTTAGGACTAAAAATCATTCATTGATTTGAAAATAAGACTTTGGTTAAAGACTTAAATCCATTATATTTAATAAATAATTTACAAAGTTATATTGGTTTTCACTGCTTTTTGATTACCTTAAAATTGGTTACTTTTACCAGAAAATACAAATTATATGAGAATTTTTAGTACTACTACATCAAAATTAGTAGACCACACATCTTTGATCCATTTTAGGAATGCCAGAGTACAATATTTGCATGTCTGGGATTAATTAACCTTTTTTTTCTCTAGGACAATTTTAACCCATTAAAACAAAGTTCTTTATCAATCATCATTTAAATTATCATGCATATATGCATACAGTTCTTATTGTATGTCAGAAATATTCATTAGCTTACTCTCTGATAAATGATATATGTTTCTTATCTGCATTTTTTATATCTATGGTAAATAAGCTTAAGGGGAATAACTTTTCAAGGCTTTTTTTTTCTGTTAAAAAAGGATGTCGAAAGAGTCAAGCAACAGCCAGGAAACATAGAGCTTGTGAAGGAAGCAGGGGGAAATAAAGATTCAGGTGTCACTGAAGCCGATGAAGATGGTGAGGAGACGAATCGTCCGAGGATCGAGAGAGATAGTGTCTACCAAGATCTGGACACAGAGACTTTATACAAGAGGTTACAGGAGGTGGACCCAGTGTACGCAAGCCGTACTCACCCAAACAACAGGCGCAAGATGCTAAGGTACTAGCAGTCAGATAGGGAATGCTTGTAGAAAGATTCAGGAATTCTTTTCTGTGACAAGAATGAAATGTTTGGGTTGCTTACTGACGATTGCAACTCTTTCTCTTTTTTTATTCGATTTTCAATATTTACAAATATTTCAGTCTTTCTTGTTTTTAATTGATTTTTAATAGTGAATGAATGGTCATTATTGGAGGTGTGAAAGTACTCATGACCTTCACGAACCTATGTAGCAATTAATTCAGTGAGGTCAAATACAAGTGTGGGAGTTGATGTATTTGATTTCAGTCATATTCTTTGATCATAATATCTGATATCTTGACCTTTATCAAGGATAGTATAAGGATGGTCAAAGAAAAAATGAATTAAAATTATCTATTATAAATTGAATGTTAATAGTGCATTTGTTTTTCAATTTAAGATCTTTCACAGTTCAGTTCACAGATTTAAAATGTGACTTTCTATATGTTTAAGCTGACACTAAGAGACTGGGAGATTTAATTGATGCTGAAGCATGATTACGCATTGTTTATCAGTGAGCAGGTTGATTTAAACTGGCACGAAAATTGAAAATGCATTCAGGTTGAAAATGCTTGTAGATGACGGAGATAAAACTGGGAAAGGAAGATGAGATTGAGAAATTATGTGTAAAGTGCACCCCCTATGCTTTGGATTCTTTTCCATTACAGTCTCAAACCTTTGATTTCACGTTCATTTCAATTGTCTTGAATTTTAAATAGAAGAACCAAAGGCTAATTTATGGTAATGTTATGTCATTCAGAGAAATAAATGTATCAAAATTATTTTTGTGACGGTAAGGGATCATTCAGTCATGGCTCTGTGTGAGTTATGGGCAATCGGCAGATAATTAGCATATCAATGAATGAAGTTTCCTTTCGTAAGACATGGATCGGACAAAAATATTCTTATTTAGAAATAACATCATTATGTAGGCGTCCCTGCAAAGACAGTAGAGTGCACCTAACGACAAGCGGGAATAACCAGCACTCTTACAACTCGAATCAAATTCATTTTTTAAATGAACACAATTTAGTCATTGTTAAAGTCAATCCATGAACATTTCATTGGCTTTATGACAGGTTGTATGGCCATCAGTTGATATTTTGTAGTTATCAAAGGTTAGATGGTGCAATTCATAAAACTTTTTTGTTTTAAAAATTTTAATTACCCGGTACTTTTTTTATAATTAATTTTTAAGAATAACTTTACTTAGAGATTTAATTTTTATGAATAACTTTACTATAGAGATAATGTCAAGTTAAGAATATCAAATGTTAGAATGTTAAAGTATGGACACAGATGTGTGTATATATCCATGTTTAATATAATTTTAAGTATATTTTATATCTAGTAATACCGTATGTAGCGGTAATTAATTTCTGCTGCATTGGTAATGAGAAGTGACAGACCTGCTATCCCCTTTTAGTGCTAGACTGGGATGGACACATTTTTTTCTAAGCCAAGGTCAAGAGTCTTACCAGACAATACCACAAATTAGCAGTAGTTCTATTGGTAGAACACTGAATACATACATTAGTCTATTTGAATACATTTTACATTAATTATCTGATTTTACTTGAACCATCATTTTAAAAAGGTAAACTCATGTATCTCTTAATGAAAGTGAAAAAAACCAGTTTACTATTCTCAGTACATGTATTTCAGTGTTTTTTAAACTTGTTAAAAAATGGTGAAACATACATTTGTACTAAGTTCAAATTCTTCATACTTTTGGTGACCATGTTTAACTGCAGATTTGTTGCTTATACTTTTTAGAAGTTGTTTCGATCAGGTTATTTTTTTGTGAACTTGTATACTATTTTTAATGACAAACTGGTATTTTAAATAAAATAAAACATTTATTTCGTTGAATTCCTATCTATGGGAGTAATACCAACTAGGTACAGTGCATTCCAGTTTAATGGTTATCATTTTCTCCGCTAGAACTCTCTCTTTTATACTTAGGATTAACCACCAACCTTTACCTGTTAAAAAACCATTTCATTAATGCTCTTAGTAACAGTTAAATGATTTGTATAAAAATAAAAATACAGAAAATAACTTATGTAAATATTACATTTCATAATTGGTGTAAAATGAGTTTAAAGCTTAAATGTTGACTAGAAAAGGTATATGACTAATGCCAGGAGACTGATAAAGATGAGGCCTTTGAACATCACTATTTTAACTTCAAACCAGGAAAATTTGCATATCATCTTGAGTGTAAAGCATTTTATCACAGGCTAGAGTGGGACATTATACTTTTTATGGGGATTAAGATAATCATTTGCCTTTCCACCGAGAGCCGTTTTAATTTTTTTATGTTATTATGGCTTCAGAAATGTGAATTTATGATTATAAAGCATGAAAAATAAAATTTTATCCAACATCAAACAGATTAAATGCTGTACTAAGGACATCTTTTTCCGCCTGTTTTTCTGAATGTACAGCCAACCACACACACTCCACTGAAAAATGTATTTAATCATTTTAATTGTCTAATTTGCATCAATATTTCATTTCCAGTTAAGGAGTGCTATAATAATAGATGAATATACTCCTCTTTGAAATGTAATACATGCTGTTTGATTGTGGTTCCAGGGCCCTAGAAGTGTTTGATGTCCATGGTACTCCCATGAGTGAAATCCACAAGGGCCAGAGGATAAAGAGCTCCTCTGGGGTGGGGGAGCTGAGATACCCCAACACTTGTGTGCTGTGGGTCCAAAGCGAACAAAGTGGTAAGATCAGAGACAAGGATGGAAGCACTGAGACAGAAATTTTTCTTCAAATAGATTTCCAATTAATATTATGATGGTTCCTCACAAAAATCAAATATTAATTTCAATAAAAGATACTGCTTTTCTTTGAAATGTATGGCTTTCTAATTTTGAGCGACAGTTTTAGACATTTTGTGGAAATATTTTGATCCATAAATATTATTTTCACAGATGTCTTGCACTGCCCTCTCCAAATTAGAAAGGTACACAATTAAATCACCCTCGACTTCCACATATTTTCAGTAACTTTCTCCAATTTTCCTTCTGATGTCCAAACATTCTGATTCTCTACACATTGCAACAATCAATAAGATTAATTGGGTAATCTTTTACCCTCATTTTATTTCACAGTTGCTTTGATGGAAATTGCAAGTGAGATGTCAAAAGGACGCAATGGAATATTTGTATTAAGGGATGCTCTAGAGTTGATCAGATTTCAGCAGGTTGAATATTGAGACAAATTGTACCAACTGAACACTATGATTAATGCCTTATTCATGTTTCTTTGTTGGATGGTGTATTGCATTCTTTCATGCATTCTCACAGCTCACTCCTGCTATCTTCATGCATCAATAGCATCTGTGCTATATGGACAGCAGTTCTGTTGTAATCTATCAATCAGCTAATTCCATCCCAATATCCGGAAGATGTATCATCTAGGACTAATGAAAATGTAGCAGGAGAAAATGAAATTAAGTACCGGTATTCATTTGACCTTTACTTCTTAGCCACTCCCATAATGAAGGTCAAGGCCAGTGCAGTACTCAATTACCTCATGGAAGGAATAATTGTAGATGTAGAATTCTTGTAGGCTTCAAATGAAAATTTTGAAATTTTGGGCAAAAAATATAGCAGGATATCACTGCAAATCTATTGATATTGTAGAACTTGGTTAATACTATTTGGATAGACTATTGTGATATATTATGACATTGAAATGTCTGGATTAATTTTATGTGATACTTTCAGTTTTGGATGATCGTACAAACAAGCGTGTGAACAGCATGATAGAGAGAGGTTTGATCCAAGAGTTACTGGACTTTCACAACGAGTTCAATGCCAAAAGGACACAAGAAAACAGGTCAAAAGTCGCACAGTTTTACATCGAACTTCATTACATTGTTCATACAAGATCATTCCAAGGTCCCAAATATTTCTTTTAATGATCGGTCATTCTTTTTTACAAAAGTACATTTTTAAATCAGAGTTTTAGTTAATGAAAAAAACAAATTACAATATTATTTAGGGGAGGAGGATTCAATAATAATGATTAAAAGTAGATGCAGCCATAGAGAAAAAATTTGAAAACAACAAAGTAGAAGAATAAATTGTTTACTGGAATCACAGTACTTTTCAGATGAAATGATAAGAGATGAGTTCAGTCAAATTTTTGCAGTTATAAAATAATAAATTTATCATTTGCAGACAATAAAATATTTCAGAAAACACAAAACATGTTTATATTTTGTAAATGCTAGAAAGAAGTGAAGTTTGAATAATAATGTATCCTGTGTATTTGCTATTGCAGAGAGTTGGACTACACCACAGGGATATTTCAGAGTATAGGGTTCAAGGAGTTTCATGAGTATCTTATCCTATCAGAAGAAGAGAAACAATCTGAAAAAGGAAAACTTTTATTTGAGAAAGGTTGCTAGTTTTATTATTCATTGGAACTACAATTATGTACTGATATTTAATTACATATTTATTGTGATGTTTTCTTGTGTTAGAAAATGTTAGAAAATGTTCCTTTTACAAAGCCGAGCAAATTATCCAATTTTCAGCATTTGGTTGACAAAATTGAAAAAAAAAATTGAAAGACAAGCATATTTGCAAGAAAAATTATTAAATGGCCACCTTCTCAATGATGTTTGATTAGAAAAATAAAATACACGTTTTACTATGAAGTTACTATTTTCCAGGTGTTGAGAATATGAAGATTGCCACAAGACAGTATGCCAGACGACAGATTTACTGGATAAAAAACAGACTATTACGCAGTGAGCATTGTTAATTAACCAGACATCAATGACAGAAATTTCTGTGCTGGTTCAGTTTTTGGACCATCTAATCAAATATTTTAATGAATTTTTTTAGACAAGGGACATAATTATCCACCTGTTTATTCTGTGGACTCGACAGACGTCAGTCATTGGACGGAAAAAGTTCACGACCCTGCCGTACAGATTGTTCAGGATTACATGAATGTGAGTTTATATAAAATGAATGCTGACATGTTATAGTTTAGTGTCAGTTGTTATTAATCAAAAACTAAGTTACTATTAATGGAATGTATTGTAAAAATTGTAGAGATTTTTTTATAAATGCAGAATGAAAGAATGTAAAATGAAAACTATTCTAGTCAATTTGATATCAAAATATTTAGACTCAAATATTGATTATGCTTTCTATGTGAAATTAAATAGCCCTTATTTCAACTCTCTATTGAACTTCTGATATTCTTTGTCTACTCTACATGAAAGACAGCGTTTAAAATAAAGGAAAGGAATAATTTAAAAAAAACCCACATTGCTTGTGTAACAGGTGGTGAAAAGTCAGGTCTCAATCGGGACTCACACCCAGGGTCTTTTGCACACCGGGTCAATAACCATACCACTGAGCTAGTGAGACCCAGACCAGTACATATTGACTGACAGTCACACACCTGTCAACCCTGTAAAACTTGTTAATGTAGATTGCATAATATGTATTGTGTAGTTGAATTATTAAATCCATTTTTCCTTCCTGTTTTTCAGGGTGTTGTTCCCAGACAGGAACCATTGCCACTCGGAGAGTATGACGATGGGGCAGAGTTCAATGAGTGTAAAGCTTGCAACAAGACGTTTGTGATGAGGAAGGAATGGAACAGTAAGACCAGACACTTGTTGTGTCAATCATTCAATGGTCCTGATAGAGGACTCACATGCAGCAGATTTAATTTTTCATTGTTTTTTAAGTAGATATTGGTAATAACTCATTTTGAATCCCTTCAGATGTAAGCAGATTTTAATACACCTATAGATATTGACATTCATAGAGCTTATGTGTAAGCATGTTCATGTATTAATTATATATACATGTATGTGATATGTACAGCTGTATATGAAATGTCACAAAGTTTTGACCCCACTCACAGAGGTTCACAGTGGGAAAATTTGTGAGAAATCAAAATCTGTCCCGTGTATTGAATTGTTTGACGTATGCTGCCATCATTCTCCAGTTTACTTCAGTTCTCACCACACCAAAAATTGTTCTTGATCTGGGATTTACTGCACACCAAACATCACATTTAAAGGTGTGAATTGTCTCCTAAATGGTTTCTTATTTAAAAGCATCAAAATCTCTAAATGAAATTCTTATAGTTGCTTTAATACAACAAGTATTTTTAATGCCCCTGTGCTTTTTTCGAGTCTGAAACCTATCACATGTATGCATGTACATGTATTGACATTTATTAAAAATGCTTATAAGCAGGATGTCATACATGTGTTTATGTTCAGAGAGCTCAGATATAAAGCAGAGTGTAATATATGTATTGCTCAACTCATACAAAATTACCGGGGTACCTAATTCTAATTACAGTTTCATACTTTTACAATATTGGTTATAAAAACTGTATGCTTGAACATGGTTATCATTTTTTTTCCAGTTCATATTAAGTCAGCGAAGCACAAAAAAAGACTAAGAAGTTTAAGAAAAAGGTAGAGTAAAGGTTTTTCTTTAACTTCAATTTGGATTTCTATTATATGCACAGAAAATGGTGCATTCCCACAATTAGTACATCAGTGACATGGTCTCATTTGTTTTCTCTTTATGACAAAATGGGAAAAAGTAAAACAATAGTGTAAAATAAACCCTAGAATGGCTTACATTTGATATACATCTCACATACACAAAAAGGCCGTTTAAAGCCATTCACTTGCAGGTCATAAAAATCATGGGAATTAAATATTGAAAGCAGAGGCCAACTTCCTTCTTCCCTGATGAATGTGCGCAGCAATTTTTGTCATGACTTTAGGTTCTAAATATCCTTCCTTGATGATTTTAAATGGAAAAAAATGAAAGAATTTTTTTTTTTTATGTTGCAGGTTTCATGAAACTTGTGATATTCTTGACCAATTTAAAGAGATAAAATCAATAGAAAGAGAGACAACTCTAACAGAAATGACATCAGGGACAGCCAGAACTGCTGAGGATTCTGTGGATGGAGAGATAAGTGACTGTGTTGATAATGAGGATTCTGAAAAGGAAGCGGGGCACAGAGACATAAAACCATTGGACACTGGTGCAGGGGTTGTAAACTTGAGGGACACAGTGGCGACTAGTAATATACAATCTGGGGACAAAGATATCAGGGACAAAGTGATATTGTAGTTGAGAGATACAACCCGATGAGAGAGAGAGCAATAAAGAACTATAACCTACAGACAAAAGTGATATACAGTATTTGAGGAATCATCAAGTTAAGAAGAATCCCTGGTTTACAAATGGAGGACACAGATACAAGTACCGCCCATTACGAAGCGGTGTCATTTTGTAAAGAAGTGGTGACGAAGTGGTTCAGTGTGTATAGTGTCAATGTATAGACTCCTAGTTATAACTGAATCATGGCTTAGTCTACAATTGATGGCATGGAATTACAACATTAGATTTGTAAAGAAATAAAATATAAAGACAAATCAATATTCTAAAGGAACAAAATATACACTGTTATGTTTTGAATTTGTCCACTGTCAATTGAGGGCAATGCGGATATTTTCTGATTTCATATTTGTTACCCTTTCTTAATCATAAAAACAACTGTAAGCATGCAAGAGAATATACCATGGATAACTTTGTTTATGGATTGATTGTCACTTCATCAGTTCATATCTTGAATAAGAAAAAAACTATGAAACAGACATTTGTACCTTTCTAAGCTGAATTAGAAGCTACAGTGTAAAAAGTCGCTATGACCTGAATGAAAAACTCTTTCATGTAAACCAATGACAATTTTGTAAATGTTACAGTAGCAAATTAGAAAGTTATAAAGGGTCCTTTAAACCACATAAATTATACTTTTTAATGACCTTAAGTCACAAACATGGATATCTAAATATCTTATAAATTTATTTTAATTGATGGATTTATTTGTCTGACTTCGTAGCTCACTTGATAATGCATTAGGCAAGGACGCACAGTTTTAAATAAATCAATGAGTACTCAACTATTGCTTGACTCAAGCCCCCTATTATTTGACTAGGCTGTCTGAGTAAAATTGACATCCCTAATTAAAATGCATGAAATTTCTATATATGAAATGAGGCAAAATGTCTAATATTTGGTGTGTGTAACTTCGGTGTTTGCACAGGACTAATAAAAAGATGTATCAATACTGTGGAAACATCATTGTTCATGGGGGACCAATGTTCATAGCTTTTGTGGGTAACCCTTGCCCATGAATTTACATCCCCACAAACATATACACAATCATTTGTTTAATTTTGTTAAAATTATCCCGATTACACTACCAATGAAATTACGTCCCCACAAACCAGAAAAATTTAGGCTACCCACGAACATTAACCCCTACAAATAAAAATGATTCCACAGTAATGCCTTTATTTGTATCTAAAAAAGTAAGCTACAATTATGAATATCCAAATTTTTTTCAAATTGAAGCTAAAGAGAACAAATGTGTCAATTTACTTGGAAGTTTATTTTTGAATAAATATCAAATAAAGTTCTATAATTATATATTTAATACAATTGATACATGTCACCATATACAATATTCACAATAAAATGATGATGATGCAATAAAACAATAAACAGCAGCTTTTAGTATGGACTAATGATCTGAGATCTATAGTTCCATGAGTCAGTGTGAGATGAGGAATTGATGAGTTATCACATATATGGGTCAGTTCTCTCTGTCAATGTATCTGTCACAGATATGAGTCAGTACTTTTTGTCCCTGTGTGTATCGGTGGTCAGATACACTTTGGTAGACTTTCTGTCTCTGTATCAATGGTCATAGATATGGTATGGCACTTTTTGTCCCCGGGTCAGTACTTTTTCCCCTGGGTCAGTACTTTTTGCTCCTGGGTCTATCAGTGGTCGTGAAGTACAACCCTCAAGGTCTCCAGCTGTACAACCAGCCCCACCAAACACAGCACCGCCAGCACGGACAGACAGATTATGGGGTCCCGCTGACGGCCCCGGAGATAGGAGGCTGTCATCAACATCAGCACCACCTGGTTCACTGCAAAGACCAGAGTTCATGTGTCAATCTACAGAAAAGATCAGTTATTGCAATCTTTACTGTTTTGTTATATATATTATTCTTGTCATTTCTTTATATTTTTATAGGTTTAGTAGCATTTGTTAAAATAAATATCTCATTTCATTACAATTAACTTGACTGGTCATTGTTTTCACGTTTTTGGGTTTTTTAAGAAGGGTAAAACAGAACTACCTCAATTTCTCTTGACAAAAAAATCAGCAACAATCTTAATACCATCCAAATCTCAAACCCAAATCAAGTCTCTGTTTCCTGAGGATGGGTGGGTTGGGGTAGAAATCAGTTGTCTTATATCATTTAATTGGACTTGAATACATTTATCAACTTTCAATATGTTTTACACTGTGCCAAAAAATAATGAGAGACGACTTAGCTTACAAGCTTTATTTCCAATATTAGAAAATGGTTGGTTGACAAAAAAGGGGAAAGGCAAGCCCCCCCCCCCCCCGGATCCTGATGCTACGTGCCTGCGTTGGGGCACATAATGTTGAGTTTATTATTTTAAAATGAGACCGTACTTCTGTGGTTGGTCATGTTCTGTACAATTTTCGTCTTCTGACTGGCTGCCACACAGTGTATTTCTTTAGCGTTGTCTGCAGTAATGTCTATAAAATAATTCTGTAGTCCAATATATTTGTCTGCTGTCGTCTACAAGAAAAAAGAGGGTTTTTTAAAATATATTTTTTGTCAGCTCTTTACTCTGGATGTTTCTGTCCTGTTTGGTTTTTAAATGATGAACTAAAACACACAGAAGAATCGAAATGGTCATTTAATGACAAACTGACGATAAATTTTATCATATATACAAAATATATACAATGTTCAGGTAAAAGTAATTTCCAAAAACATATGCCTAATACTTTAACATGGTTAAAATTGTGTCCCACTGATCAGCCTTTGCAAACATTTTTTACATTTTTAATGAATTAGTACACAACATACATGTACCTTTTTTATAATGGTATTTTTCAAGATAATATAAATAACCCACAAAGGTGTTATATAAAAATCTAAGTAAGAAATCAGCATGATCTAGAGAATGTTGTCATGAAAACTGTGCATATTTCAAAAACTGATATTTTTTCATTTAAAGAGATTACTGTATTAATACAAAAATCTATTTTAATAGCACATTTTCGTAGGAAAACATCGGATTTTCGCGACACATAACTTTCGCGAAATAAAGCGAAACTATCGCAATTAAACGGGTAACGTTTGCGAAAAATTAGCTACGAAAATGAGCTCAATAGGCTTTCGTATATTATTTGATATTGTATTCACTTTTAATTTTCCAACCACAAACGTTTCTTGTTTTCACCCACATTGTTGTTTCAATCCATTTTAGTAACATTCCTTGTTGCTATCTGTTTAAAATTGCCGTTTATGTCTTAAGAATCGAAGCATAAAAGCAGTGTGGCTATGAAAATTTTATTTCAATAAACAATTCGATGCATAACTATTCTAAACGCCCAAATCGCGGATGCTGCGATTTGGTGTTTGGTGCATTTTAAAATTTTGATTTACAAATAAACTATACACTGAAATACCGACATTTAAGAAATCCGAGGTATTGGATATTTTCAATTAATCCAAATGTAAATATTAGAATATTAAATTGAACGAGCTTGTAAATAGTAACTAAAAGCAATAATTGTCTGAATTTATAACGAATTTTTTAAAAGATGTCTGCTCTTTCTAAAACCTTTGCAACCTAATGCACTTCCACATTTTTAATGGTATACAATTACTTGTGATCCTTGCCAATTCTTTTCGTTTATTTGTAGGCCTATATATTTATGTATAACATGTACATGTACTAAGTAATTCATACTCCTGACCTGGTTTTGAGTGAATAAAGGATTTGAATTGAAAACAAACTTTATTGTAAATAAAAACATTTTTGGGAACAAATTTTGTAATTATTCATAGGATGTATGTGTCAATTTTATATCTCTTTGTAAATCAAGCTGGCATTATAAATGTATAATAAGCAGATATACGCATGCAGGGGGTATATCCATTAACACCCATGGTCAAGATACCCAGGTTGTTTGATAGTCTGTAATTTGCATTTGCGCACAACAGGGTCACCGAGTGTTAGGTGCCACGAATGTTTTCATCTTAGTTCAATTACCACGTCTAGCATCGAATCTCATTATGTAATTATTGTCGTAATATATCATGTCATATGTGAATATTATCTCATTATTATTTTCTTTGTTCTGGCTGCTGGACGCAAAAAAGATTCATAAACTTTGTTTAACCCGCCCACCCACATCCCTTTAAACATACGATATAGTATGTAAGACTTCATAATTTTTCCCATATTTTCATATGAACACTGTTTATTTGTGAGGTGGCGGTTTTTAACCCCACCTTTGCAAAATTATAGTCATTTATTCAATGATTTTTTATTATTTACTCAATACAAATGTGGTTCATTGAATAAACGAACTTTAATGCAATAATTTGTTCAATTTTCTTTGCAAATAAACTTGGACTCATTGGATTGTGATCATGTACAAGTTATTTGGTGTATGGTGGATTTCCTTAACTGGAAAAATTTGGTTGACAAAAAGACTTTTATTTATATTTGCACCAATATGATTGTACACTGTGGCCAACTGTATTCATTATTTGAGGATAATTTATCATACAATGATATGTTATATCTTTATTTTGAAAAACTGTTGTTAGAATAACGTACTAACTTGAACTGAATGAAATAAAATATTCTGAATCGAACTGAATTAAACAAAATCTGAATCGTTCCAGCCAGAAAAATGTGTGAACCAAAGAAACTTACTGCCTTTTGGAAAACATCACAACAATGGCAATTCTTTTTGAAATTCTTATTCAATTTTTGAAAATCATTTAATATGTTTGAAAATTAAGACCATCCCTTCTAAATACTTTAAAAAATCAGATAACTTGTAAGATTCTATCAAAAGTGTCTCAAATATTCAAATCCCTAGTTTTCAACCATTACAATAGGAACGGTTTTCAAATTCTACATATATTTCTTTGTTACATACAGTTACTCAATGGATAAAAAATATTCCACCAGATACTATTAAGGTTTGAATAAATTGAAGAAACAAATTATATTTTTTGAAATGTCATGCAGTTATCAAGTAACGCTATTGAAATTGAAATGTTTCTCTACTTTTCCCTCTACGTTGATGTTTTGGATCGATGTAGATATTTTAAAGAATTTACATGTTTGCGCATATTATCGCTTCAAACAAATCATTTGAGTTTGTTTCTGTTCAAATGCATGTTTTAACTCAGTCCAGTTTGTCCTCAAATAAGCTTATTAAAATGGTCATTTAGCTATTTCTTTACATTTTTAACTTCGTTAATTTCCGATAGTTTCCGTAATATCCATGGTATTTGGTTTACTTCAAGACTGGTTATTTCAAGTGCGAGCGCTTCCGCGCCCAGTAAATATAGATTTTCTGAGTAATTGATGAATGCGACGTTCGTTACAAAGCATTACAGGTTGTGTCTTTGGTTTTCCCTACCCGCCCTGACCCAAATATATGTTTTTTGAGATTAACTAATATTGAACTGTTGTTAAATTGTTCTTTTTGTGTTATCCTTTATTTGTATGTTGAATGAATTTTAAATGCGATTTGTAACGAATGCACCAATCCTAAAAATCTTTTTTATTTGTCAATAAATTAGTCAAGAAAATATTTATTTTCGGAGAAGTGAAACGAGGCAATCTGATTAAAATTAGATCCTCGATCCGCTCCTTGTTTCTCTATTGTAGCGACGAGAAACAAGGAGCGGATCGAGGATCTGATTTTAATCAGTTTCTGAAACGAGGGAGAAAATAACTCCACCTTCCGTAAATGGGATCGCAAAGCAAAGGATGACTGCACTTAAGGACATGCGATATTTGCGAGAAAATAAAGTTTTAAAAAAAGAATTTTTCATTCAATTGCAGAAATGGTCCACATCTAAACTGCAACGTACTTTACGTAATTGCGTTACATAAAAGTATGTTGTTACCAAGTACGAATTTGTTTTCATAGGCGGGGGTCATCACGATTTCTTGAATCTCCATACAATAATGAGGACGCCCACTTTTAAACTGACTTCGTTCATAGTCAGCGCATGTTTGTCTATTGTTCTCCGTTTAACAGTAGTTGTATATTTGCATTATCAAAGTTATGTCAAAAGGAGATTAATAGACAAACATGCGCTCATGGTTAAAATGAGAAAAAACTGTTTCTTCTTACTTTCGCTTTCCATGTTGTAACCAAGGGTTGATGCATGTTGAATATTATAATTCACCACGTGATTTCTCACCTCAGGTAACTTTGTGAATACAAAATTCTATCACGTGGCGTGTAAGGTAGCGTGTTATGTGCTAACTAGGACAATGTTTTCGAACACGTTAAGTTGTCAAGCATTGATTTAAAGACTTCGGCGTGGTCAAATTGTTGAAACCATAGTAAATAATATACTTGTACCATATGGAATAGATAGAGTTATGATGAAAGAGTGATCACATAAACTTTTATACATAGCATTGTTATTCATGCTAGTCTAATTCTAGTACCATTCTGATAATGTCAGCTCCACCTCTCATGCATATTAATATCGATCTAATGTTTGGTCAAGGGCAGACAAGCAAAAATTCTCCTTTTTTCGAAAGTTGTAAGGAGAAAAACATAGAATGAGCTTATTGTATCACAGTCTAAAATCTTAATTCATGTTGGAAATAGACTAGACTCTTTAAAAAATTAACAAAAGTGATATTAGGTTAAGAAATAAACGCAACAGAAGCGACCGAAAAGGGCCCAAAACCTGTCGCTAAGTGCAGTCATCCTTTGCAAATTCGCAAAATTGATCGGCATGCAAGGATCCAGAAAAATTTTCCGAGGGGGGGGGGGGGGTCACGAGGGATAATTGGGTTTGCCGAGAGGGGTGGGTGTGGGGTCCGAGGTCTATTTTGGGTAAATATTTACTATGTGGTTTTTTCCAGGGGGGGGGGGGGCCCGGACCGGAACCCCCCCCCCCCCGATCCACGCATGAAGGGTATTTATATACATGTAGATGAACTTTTTTGCCATTGATTACTTACCTGAGTTGTGCACCACAGGGCTTTGAGTTTCTTTACGTTGGAGAAGATGAGATAGATGGCCGTGAGGTGATACACACACATGATGGCGAGGACGATCAGGTTAGCGACATTGATGGAAGTCACCTCACAGAAACAGGCAAGCTAAAATCACAGTACACAATGGATCAATGTAACGGTAAGAGACACATCTTAACGGTTTTAAGGTGTAATGCATGGTTTATAGTCAACGTCACTTTACAAAGGTCTGACACTTTCAAATTATGTGAAGAATATTATGTAGGGCTTTAAAGGATAAAAGTTTCCAGAAATGGAACAACACACAGAACGTGATCAGACCACTGATGGCCAATTTGTATCATTTAACGGATCCGGATTTTAAAATTTTGAACGGACATTTTGATCTGTTTGTCTCGAGTTCGTTAATTTCCTACAATACTTATTTCCAAGTCGGTTTGATTGCATTTTATACGAGTTTCCTAACAAAGGATGACTGCACTTAGCGCCGGGTTTTGGGCCCTTTTTGGTCGCTTCTGTTGCGTTTATTTCTTAACCTAATATCACTTTTGTTAAATTTTTTAAAGAGTCTAGTCAATTTCCAACATGAATTAGGATTTTAAACTGTGATACAATAAGCTCATTCTATGTTTTTCTCCTTACAACTTTCGAAAAAAGGAGAAGTTTCGCTTATCTGCCCTTGATCAAACATAAGATTGATATTAATATAATATGAGAGGTGGAGCTGACATTCAGAATGGTACTAAAATTAGACTAGCATGAATAACAATGCCATGTATAAAAATGTATGTGATCACTCTATCACCATAACCCTATCTATTTATATGGTACAAGTATACTATTTACTATGGTTTCAACAATTAGACCACGCCCGTGTAAGTACAGAATACTTTAAATCAATGCTTGACAACGTGTTCGAAAACATTGTCCTAGTTAGCACATAACACGCTACCTTATACGTCACGTGATAGAATTTTGTATTCACAAAGTTACCTAAGGTGAGAAATCACGTGGTGAATTATAATATTCTACATGCATCAACACTTGGTTACAACAGTGAAAGCGAAAGTAAGAAGAAGCATTTTTTTCTCATTTAAACCATGAGCGCATGTTTGTCTACTAATCTCCCTTTGACATAACTTTGAAAATGCAAATATACAACTACTGTTAAACGGAGAACAATAGACAAACATGCGCTGACTATGTATGAAGTCAGTATAAAAGTGGGCGTTCTCATTATCGTATGGAGATTCAAAAAATTGTGATGACCCCTGCCTATAAAAACATATTCGTACTTGGTAACAACATACTTTTATTTAACGTAATTACGTAAAGTTGCAGTTTGGATGTTGACCATTTCTGCCATTGAAAGAAAAATTCTTCTTTTAAAAGTTTATTTTCTCGCAAATATCGCATGCCCTTAAGTGCAGTCATCCTTTGCTGATATTGCAACTATTGAATCAGAAAATCACGGTTACAGTTAATATTCTTAAGCCGAATTCACATTTACAGCGCAGTCTATTCTATTTATTCTAACCTATCTGACCTATCGTTCCTGGCACTTGTCCGTAAGCGTGTTCTACTGTACAGCGTATGGATTTGATGATATGTTCTTTCTAGCGACATAAAAACCATGTGATTATATGTTCTTTCTAGCGACATACAAACCACTGTACAGCGTATGGATGTGATAGTGTGTCCTTTCTAGCGACATACAAACCACTGTACAGCGTATGGATGTGATAGTGTGTCCTTTCTAGCGACATACAAACCACTGTACAACGTATGGATGTGATGATGTGTTCTTTCTAGCGACATACAAACCACTGTACAGCGTATGGATGTGATAGTGTGTCCTTTCTAGTGACATACAAACCACTGTACAGAGTATGGATGTGATAGTGTGTCCTTTCTAGCGACATACAAACCACTGTACAACGTATGGATGTGATAGTGTGTCTTTTCTAGCGACATACAAACCACTGTACAACGTATGGATGTGATAGTGTATCTTTTCTAGCGACATACAAACCACTGTACAGCGTATGGATGTGATAGTGTGTCCTTTCTAGCGACATACAAACCACTGTACAGCTTATGGATGTGATAGTGTGTCGTTTCTAGTGACATACAAACCACTGTACAGCTTATGGATGTGATAGTGTGTCCTTTCTAGCGACATACAAACCACTGTACAGCGTATGGATGTGATAGTGTGTCCTTTCTAGCGACATACAAACCACTGTACAGCGTATGGATGTGATGATGTGTTCTTTCTAGCGACATACAAACCACTGTACAACGTATGGATGTGATGATCTGTTCTTTCTAGCGACATACAAACCACTGTACAGCGTATGGATGTGATGATGTGTTCTTTCTAGCGACATACAAACCACTGTACAGCTTATGGATGTGATAGTGTGTCGTTTCTAGCGACATACAAACCACTGTACAGCGTATAGATATGATAGTGTGTCTTTTCTAGCGACATACAAACCACTCACAGGGATAGCGACCGCAGCATAGACCAGCATCAAGTACCAGGCGAGGAGGGCCAGGACGTCCCCCCGGGAGTTGAATCTTCCCCCGAGGGGGAAGATTCGCCACACATTGTATTTCCGACCTCTTCCTTCGTTCACTTTCTTCAGGAACTGGACATGACTGGCGATGTAGTTATGGGTGATGTATGGGCTGAAGCAGACGAGAGTGAGAGTATAAAAAAATTATGTCTGAAACATGAAACCATGTCGGTATGTCTTGAATATTTTAGAGAAGTTTAGCATTATCACATCACCGAAACAACAACTATCCTTGGGCAACCACCGACACCCTCCCTCTCTTTTTGCGGGAACGATTTTTTGGATATAGAACATAATGTTAAGTGTAAATTCAGAGTCCATATCAAACAAATGTGAATTGATTATAATTATGAAAAAGGAGAAGACATGTCAATGGATTATACATGTAGTATGTAAAACAATGATGATATGACTATTTATTAGTTCACGTATATGTGTACACAATTTACAGTGGCAGAAAAGACGCTAATCTCCAATCTAGTTAAAATTAAACATTTTTCTTGATGCCTTTCATATGGAACATGCACAAAATCCTGGAAATAAAGCTTTGATCAAGCAAAATTTTTGTTTGTTATTAGTCTTGGGATAGATATATCCTTGAAGAAAATATAATGTTTGTTCAAACTTGCGCTCAATGTTTTGTGGAAGAATGGGGATTTTTGTGCAAACGTCTAGGAAAGAGGTTAACTGTATTGCGTCATATTTGTAAAGTAATGACATTTGAAACAAATTCGCGGAAAATCATGAATAAACTTCATAAACTTCACTTTAAACCTGTGTACACAGTAAATAAACACGTTCATTTTAATGGCCTTTTAGATCAGTATCTCATATAGTTATTTAGTCACAAAATTAAGAATTTCGATGTATATTTATATAGTTATGTACGTTTAGAGTCCATATCTATATTTTTATATGTTTTGATTTATTCAACCGTTTCATGCTTTTTATTGACCGTGAATTAAGAGTGCAACATATGATATCCGGTATTCCATTTATTTTGCTTCTGTCTTATGGCCAGGTGACACATAACAATAATACTTATAAAACCTACAAAATAAACAACATAATAATACCAAGAGGCAGTTACTTTTAAGGCTCACTAAGGGGAACGTAGCTGTATGCGCACAGTGACACTATAGTGACGATGCAACGAGGGGACAGGTGCTAGCTGACCCCTCCACTTTATTTCGTAAACGAAATTGTTCCTTAAAAATTGCTCTTTTATCTTAGATATATCGTACTTGTAAGCCATTAGGGCCCTCCATATTTTGTCTCCCCCCCCCCCGAAAAACAATGATACATGCTTTTACACCCCCTCCCCGTTAACAAATATTATAAAAAATATACAATGTGAAAAAACCCCACAAATATCTCAACCCTGTCTGGGATCTTTTAATTATGACACTTCTCGCACATGGTTTTATCAAGTCGGTGGTTGGGACTTGTCCAAGTGCATGCCTACTGCTCACACACAACTCAACACCCCTCCCTGGAACCGTCTTATATACCGGTATTTACACGCTCATGTGCATATGTTAACACGATCTCTCAACCTAAGCATATAATGTTGCTGGGTACCAGTATATATATGATATCCCATCACATCCCCCAATCTTCTTTTCCGGGCCAACAGTTGGTAATAATTGATATACATGATTAGTCTAAGATATATGCGATATACTCACCCCTCTCTGATATTGCTGACCAGGCCTCTCACACGGAGCTCGAGCCGGTGGGTGGGGCGTATCTGGGGTGTATACTCCTCATCCATTGCTCTTCATATACATCGCTAACGGAAGAAATGGAATACAGTGTATGCATATAAAAGAACACAGTTTTTGACTTCGTACGTGATATCCCCATAAATGAGAAATGGAATATTCATGCAAAGAAACCCAGCTTTCGATGTTGTACGTGATATCCCTTTTGTGTTGGGTGGTTATTGCTCAGGGGGGAACAGAGAAGATCTTTATATTTCATTACCCATAAATGTTTCACTGAATAAGGACGTCAACTGTATATTATTATTGGAGTGTGACAGTTTGTTTTCAACTGCAGATAGATTTAAAACCAACACGTTATACATGTATGTATGACACAAAATTGTCCGTAATACTTAAGTACCCATGTACCCAATGTACTGAAACAATGCAAGATTCCGAAATCATTGTCTGCATTGTGACATTTTTGCAAAGGATTTGATTCTGTAAAGTGACAAAGTTAAAGTATAGCCTACCTGGACAAGTCTGTTATCAGCTGATTCCACACCTGGGCCTCTAGGAATGTCCATAACAAACTAAAAACTGCTGATTAGGGAGTTTAAATGACAATATCCGACTAACTTAGTCATCCGTAATATAACGTCAGCAGACTGAAAAACACGTACGCTAGTTTTCTTTATGTTATGTCATACTCTAAATGTACATCCTTAAACAACGACGTCTACACTGAGCTTCAACAGTACAAACATTTTAGTCGGGTGACAGAATTTGATATGTTCTGTCTATATTAAACCCTTTTAAATTAAAGTGTTTATCATGAAATCACTGTAGAGAGACGGACCTTCTAGAAATCAATGCTGTCGTCAGTGATCTGTAGCTGATGGACAGGACGCCGGTACAAGCATGTTACACCACGGAGTTAAATATCAACAACATTTTCCTTTAATAATTAGGAACATATAGCATACAAGCCGTATGTAATTGATTCTACAAGAGGATCTTAAATTCCAGATATGTTTGCAAAACCTCAAAGAGATTATCGTAAACATTTTAATTTAGGGCTTACTAAGACATTACAAGAACACCACAAATTATTGCAAGATTGCAGCCTTCTCCAGAGACCCAAAGATTAAAGCAATGCATTGACACCTAGTCATGGTTGCAATAGGTCTAAGAGTTGGCTGCAACGACGTCACAAAATAGCTGCGAACTCTGCCTCGAAATACAAGCGTCGTTCATAAATGATTGCGACGACTTGCAGAGGTTATTGCAACAACTTTAAAAGAAGCTTGCAACGGCTTCCAACTACAGTTTTTATGGGTGACTGTGACGATTTGAACGGATTTTTGCAACTAGAAGATAGCAATAATTTCCAAAGAAAATTAAGGCAAATCCAATACAGACTGACTTCAATCGTTAAACGTTAACACTTCCAATGTCGTGTTGTAGTGTTTCAGTCTCCCTGTTACTGTTTACCTGTTACACATGTACATGCACAGTATTTCTTTACACAACAGGTTTACAAACGACTATTATCATTTATTTTGGGAAATATTTTGAGCTTGTGAGCTGTTAAGAGCTGATTTAGAAAGTTTCAAAACTACCATCATTTTCAATATTGTAATCATTTACTAATTTCCACCGCAGGAAAAAAAAACCAAATCGAGGCCCATGGGCCACATCGCTCATCTGGACAACATTCAAAACACAAATAATAGAATCAAGTGGATTATTGTTCAAACATGCTATTTTTTTATACCAACTTACTTCCATATCACCAGTAATTTCACACATATTTTATCATGTTTCACCATACAATTCAAGCCGGCTAAAGAGTTAACAGTGTTTTTTTAAGTAACTAAGTCACTTAGTTAAATCAAAAATTCAAATTCCACCCTTTCGTACCTTATACAATTAATCTAATATAATAAATATGTCTATTGAAGAGAAGTATTTTATTACATTTGTTAAATATTTTTTGGAATATCAAAAATATACAAAGTGCAGAAAATCTATGTGTTTAATGGGAGCTAGCTGTTAGTTTATGACATCAAGATGCCACCTAACACAAAAGAGAGTGTGCATTCACAGGAAGCTGACATTATATTTTTTTCATAATAAAAAAATGTACCTCTTAGTCCTACCTTATAATTTTGAGAAAAATACATAATGTCAGGTGCCTGTGTGTGCATGTATCTCAGAGAACATCAGGATAAAGATGTACTTTACACAACAAACTCATAAGTACACAGGAAAAATTCATCAATTATCAGATGAAATGTCTAAGTTACAAGTCAAGTTATCTTGATAAAATATAGGATTACTGGTAAATGACATGTAAATTTCATATTTTCCTTTTCTGTTAACATATTGCTACAAACTTCATATACAATGTGCATTTAAAACTAAACTAATTCTTGAGAAATCAACAATATTAATGTCATATCACAGCTGAGAGAGGTCTGATCACATCCTGATGACTTGAGCCTTTGGTTGGTCTCTTTGTCTGTATGCATTCACAACCTCCAAGCACTGTCTAATAACCTGTAAAATATCAAAAAATCAATAAACTTATGCCATATTGGAGTTCAGTTAAGTTTTAATAAGCTATAAGCTTGGCTGAACATGTTTGGTTATTAAATGATTTATTTACCAGCATTCTGCACTCTTATGCAAGTATCTTACATGCACCAATAGACAGTAAACAGGAGTTCCGTTGTCTTTACCTTGCGTGTTTCCTGAGGTAAAACTATCCCATCATTCCATACTCTTGAGGCAGCATAAAATGAGGTGGTCTCAGTGTTTATTTTCTGAGAGACCTTGACCTTTAATGCCTCAACATCTGCCCCAGTGCTTGACCCTGCCTAGAAAAAAAATTAAGAAAAATTAAACTAGGAAGAAAAGGAAATAAATATAAACGTTTGTAAGCTTTAATGTCTAAAATATGATTTTTAAAAATCAATTCTAGTTATGAATTTTTGGTTAAATATGAAGTAAATGAACAACAAGCCTATATCTTTTATGAAGCTGCTGAAGCTCCCCAACCTTTAGTGATTATTATGTGAAGAATTTAAAGCATACACTCGACATCTACTTAATTTTATTCCACATGATTTTTTAAATATTAAAAAATGCTCTTTATCCAAGAGTTGGCTTAACTTGCATATATGAATTATTGTAAGACAACACACGGCTCTTTTTCATACTGTGTAAAATGGTTGGATACCAATGTGTTTGGGGAATATAAATAATGAAACTAAGATTGATATGCAAACAGTGGGTGTATTCTAGTTGATAGACAGTCTACCAGGTATTGTATTGAAGGTTTAAAAGGTAAACAGCTATTATATGTTATATAGTTAAAAAGATAAGTAAAGCACTCACTTGTAGAATGTCTTGAGTAATTTTATTTGGATTGTCTATACAGAACACAGCATTTGGCCAGCAAAACAGGAAGTTTGGGCTCATGGATCTATTTGCCTGTTAAATAAACAAAAAATAGATTTTCATGTAAAGTGTTCTCTAGTATTGACATATTATAAATACAATGAATATGACAGATGGGTATGGTACAGGGGAGATTAAGGTAATGATATGACTCATTTTGAAAGTTAGCATGTACATTAATTAGTTAAAAATAAATCCTTCTCCGTGGCATGAAAGCACATTAGACCGATGCTTATCCCCGGTTTCCATTGAGCTATGCGGATGAAAGTCATTGACTCCCCCTGGTTGAGACACCAGTCCATCACAGGATAACTCCCAGTGTAAGCTGGTACCCAATTTCAGCTGGGTGAACTGAGGCAATGTCTAAGGGCACAACAACATAAGTGTTGACAGCGGGATTTGAACCAGCGACCTTTCAGTTACTGGCCTAACACCTATGACCACTTAGTCATGTGCTCCACATAACATTAGTTAATGAGAAATAGTTCTGATCTAAGTTTATTTTTCTAAATCAGCATACATTCATCTAAAATTTGAAACAAATTACAGTAGTAAAAACAAGAGGCCCATGGGCCACATCGCTCACCTTAGGAACAATAGGTATGATGAAATCACCTTAAAGGAGTCATAATACAAACTATCTGGACAATGTAGTATAATACATGTAGATCCTGTATAAATGAAAATCCATTTTCCCCCCTGGATATTCTTATTTTTATTATCATTAGTCCCTTTTCTAACAGGATGATTTTATAGTCATAACACATGTTGAGCATTGCAGTTCTCAGAAAGATTCTAAACAATTGTTTATGTATGGGATATAAACCTACATCAAACTCTGAACCCCTTGTGAGGCCCAAGAATCATCAAGGGGCCAAAGTCTAAACAATTTTAAAGATTCACCTGGCTGATTAGTTTCTGAGAAGAAGATTTTTAAAAATTTACTCTTATATTCCTATGTAGAAATTCAATCCCCAATTGTGGCCCCACCCTACCCCGGGGGATCATGATTTTCACAACTTTGAATCTACACTACCAGAGGATGCTTCCACACAAGTTTCAGCTTTCCATACTAATTAGTTTCTGAGAAAAAGATTTTTAAAGATTTACTCTATATATTCCTATGTAAAAATTTGAACCCCCATTGTGGCCCCATCCTACCCCCGGGGTCATGATTTTCACTACTTTGAATATACCCTACCTGGGGATGATTCCACACAAGTTTCAGCTTTCCTGGCCAAATGGTTCTGGAGAAGAAGATTTTTAAAGGTTTACTCTATATATTCCTATGTAAAAATTCAACCCCCCTATTGTGGCCCCATCCTACTTCCGGGGGTCATGATTTTCACAACTTTGAATCTACACTACCTGAAGATGCTTCCACACAAGTTTCAGCTTTCCTGGCCAAATGGTTCTTGAGAAGAAGATTTTTGAAAATTTCTCAATTTTTTAAAGTAAATTCTAATTATCTCCCCTTTGAAAAGGGCGTGATCCTTAATTTTCACAACTTTGAATCCCTTTGCCTAAGGGTGCTTTGTGCCAAGTTTGGTTAAAATTGGCCCAGTAGGTTTTGAGGAGATGTCAAAAATGTGAAAAGTTTACGGACAGACAGATGGACAGATGGACAGACAGATGGACGACAGACAAAATGTGATCAGAAAAGCTCACTTGAGCTTTCAGCTCAGGTGAGCTAAAAATAATTAAGACTGATACCAACCATGACATAACTAGTTGGTCCAATGGCATTACCAATGATGAAGGTGATGAGAGGAACACAGGAGCAGCTCACTGCTGATATCATCTTGGCGTGAGCTCTCAGCTGATTGCCATACATTTCCCCTGAAATTATTAAATTATTTTATTACATGTACTTCATAAAAATGAAAGTTTAAGTTGTTGCCTTTTATAATTATGTGTGTGTGCTTCTTATGAATACAGATGCATTTTATTAAAAAAGATTAGTGCTGGCATCATAACAACACAAGGAAGTAAAATAAATGATTAAAAAATAAAACACAGCTTCATGCAGCATTAACACACTATATTATACATCAAAATGGTCTTGGTGCATGTTCCTGGGTACTCTACAGAAATATCCGGGAGTATGATCTGTTTACATCGCATTGAAGATTACCTGACAATGGTGGGTCCGGGTTATCCTGGGTGTTCTGTAGAAATATCAGCGGTATATTACCTGACAATGGTGGGTCTGGATTATCCTGGGTGTTCTGTAGAAATATCAGCGGTATATTACCTGACAATGGTGGGTCTGGATTATCCTGGGTGTTCTGTAGAAATATCAGCGGTATATTACCTGATAATGGTGGGTCTGGGTTATCCTGGGTGTTCTGTAGAAATATCAGCGGTATATTACGTTCACAACACAGCTGTACAAAGTGAGCTCCCTTGTCTGCAGCATGCTCAGACAGCCAGCCATTGTTTCCCACAATTCCCACAAGGCACCTGCGCAGTCATTAATCATAGCGTTATAAACAATATGTATAATATGAACATTCTTAGACGAAGTTCTAAATTATCCAAAATCACCAACAATTAGTGCTAGATTATCAACATTTCTAATATTTGATGATTTTTTTATGATATTCTTGGTACATACAGTTGAACTTTGATATCTCGAACACTGATATCTCGAATACAATGGACATGTCAAAGTGATTTGTAAGTCTCAACCACTTATTTTTTAAGTAGTTTACCCTCGATATCTCGAATACTTGGATATCTCGAAGTTTTTAAAAAGTCCCACCTAGTTCGAGATAACAAAGTTTTACTGTATTTAAAAAGAAAATATTTTAGCAAACAGAATCTGACATAATTTACCCATGAATGTATCCAAAGCCAGTGACTAGTGTTGGCCCAAATTTCTTTTTAAATTCACTGAACTGGCTTCCATCAATGATTCTTGATATGATCTGTAAAATAACAGCTATCAATGTTCTATGCATTCAGTCATCATCAACAGCTAAAGAAAGTTGTATAGATGTATGGATCAAGAACTATTTTTGTACAGTATCAAAATGAACACTTGTAAATACACATTGTTTGTTTGTTAAACAGAAACACTTAATTCTGTCAATTGTTTATCAAAACCTCACAGTTTAGGTTATATTTTGTTACCTGGTAAATATCAATGTTGTTTTCTGGAGAAATAAGACCTGGTATTTCATTAGCATTATAAAGAGGGGGTTCTGACTCTGATGTACAGGAGTTATGGGATGAAAGAGTTTCAGCAATGTCCCGACCAATTGCGAAAGCTTCAGGTTCATCTTCAGCAAAATAATCTGTGCAGCCACTCACACTAATTGATGAAAATGCAATTGTAACACGTCTTTTTAATAATAATTAGCTGTATCTATTGTATCAATGTAGAAAAAATATATTTATATTTAAGTAACTGCCACGACAGGGCATCAAACCGCGGGCCTGTCGGGTGTGAATCGGGTGGCTTAACCACTAGACAAGGTGTCACTCTTATTAGAGTAGATGTTATATATATATAACCCATTTGTCAATCGATGTTTAAAACATTCAGAAAATATTTACTTTCACTATCAGCAGAGAGACATTATATTCCTGTAAGTAAGAAACAGAGTTGATATTTTATATCTATATGTATATATAAATAATAAAAATAATATTGGTCAAAGAATTCCTTTAAAGGAAAAAAGTATATGTCTATTACTGGTATGTACAAATGTAACCAATCTTGTGTAGAAGATAAGTGTCACTTTCTTACCGATTGTCCATTGTACAAGAGGCCCATGGGCCACATCCCTCACCTGAGGAACAATAAGTATGATAAAATCAGCTTAAAGGAGTCATAATACAAACTATCTGGACAATGTAGTATAATACATGTAGATCCTGTATAAATAAAATCAATTTTTCCACTGGATATTCTTATGTTTATTATCATTAGTCCCTTTTCTAACAGGATGATTTTATAGTAATATCACATGTTGAGCATTGCAGCTCTCAAAAAGATCCTAACAAACTCTGAACCCCTTGTGAGACCCGATCATCCAGGAATCATCCAGAACCCAACGTCTAAACAATATTAAATAATCACCTGGCTGATTAGTTTCTGAGGAGAACGTTTTTAAAGATTTACTCTTAATATTCCTATGTAAAAATTCCACCCCCATTGTGGCCCCACTCTACACCCAGGAATCATGATTTTTACAAATTTGAATCTACACTACCTGAGGATGCTTCCAAAGAAGTTTCAGCTTTCCTGGCTTATTAGTTTCTGAGAAGACAATTTTTAAAGATTTACTCTATATATTCCTATGTAGAAATTCGATCCCCAATTGTGGCCCCACTCTACCTCTGGGAGTCATGATTTTCACAACTTTGAATCTACACTACCTGAGGATGCTCCCACATAAGTTTCAGCTTTCCTGGCCAAATGGTTCTTGAGAAGAAGATTTTTTGAAAATTTCACGAAAATTTTCATTAATTCCTAATTATCTCCCCTTGTAAGAGGGCTTGGTCCTTAATTTTCAAAACTTTGAATCCCCTTAGGCTAAGGATGCTTTGTGCCAAGTTTGATTGAAATTGGCCCAGTGGTCGTTGAGAAGATGTTGAAAATGTGAAAAGTTTACAGACGGACGGACAGACAGGCGGACGGACGGACGACAGACAAAATGTGATCAGAATAGCTCACTTGAGCTTTCAGCTCAGGTGAGCTAATAATGAAGAAATAAATTCATTTTTTCTTTATATCTCAATACTTCACAAAAATTTTTATGTTATTAACAAAGAAAGAAAAAATAATTTGGTTAATGTCCAATAAAGACAGAACAATAATTACTAAGTTACATGTAAGTGAATTTCTAATTAATGCTTTCTAAAAAAGACAGAATGCCTTGAGATTTAAATGACTATTGAAATACTTATACATGTCATTCTAAATGTATCATCTTAATATTTGTATTAGCTATTATTCTGACTACCGGTACATAGATACGTATTTCTGATATGTTGACTGTTTTCGTGCAACATTGATTATATTGGCCCCCGAGGGATGAAATATTGCCTGACGCGAAGCATCAGGCAATATTTTGTCCCTCGGGGGCTAATATGATCAATGTTGCCCTCAACTCCTATTTAATGTCTCCTTTGTTTTCAGCTATTTTTATCATTTTGTTTTAAACTTTACAGACAAGAAGTCTCCCCTTATCTATTTCCATGTTCATAGATTTATAGATAGAATACATTTTATAAGGTTGTTTTATGACTTGCCAGAAATGCCATAGAAATTGTGACTGCAATAATATTTGTAAATGAAAAAGACTAATGTAATACCTGCAGTGTAATGTTGCACCACCTAACTCTTCTGCACTGATCACTTCCCCAGTAGCTGCCTTCACAAGTGGTGGTCCTCCCAGGAATATGTAGCCTTGTTTATGAATCATCACAGCTTCCTCTGCCATTGTGGGTATATAGGCACCCCCAGCTGTACAGTTGCCACAGACTATTGCTAACTAGATTACCAAAAACACATCGAAATAAGACAACAACTAAGCAGACTTATGTTAAGAGCATTGTGGTCTTTGTTAAATGCAACATGCAACAACCTGAGGTATTCCTTGTGAAGACATCACGGCTTCATTATAAAACGTCCTTCCTCCAGGTAAAAAAATTTCAGCCTGAAAATAAGATATACTGAGTTGATCATAATTCATTAGAAACCAAAATTTTATTGGTAATTTGGGAATATTTCTACTTTTTTATTTTCTTTTTAAGTTCATATATTTAGTATAGTTCTAAATTGCTCTGTGATAAATTCAAACAACTTTTTTTTTCTGAATCTGAATGTTACCTGAAGAGGCAGAAAGCCGCCACCAGATTCAACTACATAGTAAGTTGGAAGTCGGTTCTGCTCAGCAATTTCTTGCACTCTTAACTGTTTCTTGAGAGCAACAGGGTAAATAGTACCTCCCTTCACTGTAGCATCATTGGCAATAATCATGCATAACCTTCCGTGAATTCTTCCAATACCTAGTTTTAATAATGTCAAACTTGAAAAAGAACACAATTTCAAAAATTATGTGAAAAGTAATACTTATAGCACAAATGTATTCAGTTATCAAACCTTTGGATCATTAATTTAATTAATAATGATAAGCCACTGATTACTGTATACAGAGTTAGTTTTGCCCAGTGTTCTGTTCGCCCTTCTACCATTGCAAACAGTTTCGCCCCATCTTGAATTCGCTCAGACACATTTGTGTTTAAAGATTGATAACTTGAGACATTGGAATTCGCCTTGTCATAAATTCTCTCGCTGACAACGAGGGTGAAAGGGGATAAAATAAAACAGGGGCAAATATTTCCCCGATAAGCGAAGTGATCTCAAAAAGTAAAGCTGCATGGTCAACAGATAAATGAAATATGATTATAATTTGACAGTCAGACTGGTTCATTCACAGATGCCAGATAGCTCAGTTGGTAAACTTAGATTCAGGGGGCTTAAGTTTGACTCCTGGACTTGTCCATCATTGGTTCTCCCATCCCATTACATTTTTTTCATCCCCAGGTTCTTTCCCCTGGCAGAAATTAAACTGTCAGTTCCAGGGGTTGGTATGCCACCAAATGTAACAGGATGGGAGAAATAATGATGAACCAGATTGAGACTCAAACTTGGGCCCCCTGAATCTCTAGTCAGGTGCACTACCAACTGAACTACCTGGCATCAGTATTTGAACTGGTCTGACCATCACAAACCTAAAACCAAAATGTTTTATGATAAATATATACAAAATTATCAAGTAAATTTAGTAATACATTAGATAAAATACCAGATATCATTCCTGCTCGAGGAACATCACCATATGGCATCCCCAGACCTGCTGACAATCCCAGTTCTAAGAAATCATCTTCATCATCCAATAGCAACCGGAGTCTATCAGTAGCTAGAAGTTTCTTTTGTTTTAGTGTGTGCCTCTGAACAGCGGCTTCACCACCTCCCGATTTTGCAAGTTCAACATGCTTTGTATATTGATCTAACAGTTGTTTATAATTCTTTTCATTTCTTTCAGATTCGACAGGATCAATTAATGTGTCTTGGATCACTCTGAAACTACTTTTGAAGGTCCGATTATTCGTTGAGTTTGAGGTTGTGATGAACCTTGTGCTTGATGTCTCTATTATTGGAAGACTTTGTAATAATCTTCTGGCATATAACAACTGACATATCGGTTTAAGCATGATTAATTCTATTTTTACATAGCCCAGGTATAAACCGTCTCGTCAGTCCATGGACTTTGACTTACTTTCTCTTTGTCGAATTTAATAGACAATTTTAGCTTTATTTATTCGTTCGTTTTGTTTATTGAATGATTTTGAACTGACAAACGATTTCTAAATTGTTATAAGACTTATTGTTACATTGCTATGTATTGGATAAAAAGCAATACTATAGTTTATTTACCATATGCATGACCTGCTTATCTATCACGAACGAACTATTAAAATAGCGAGTTGCTTGTGATCATACAAACGTTTTAACAAAAGAAATATTTCGAATGATTTTAGAAGTTGCACCTTGGCATTGAACAAAAAATACTTGGTGGGAGAGAAAAGCCAAAAGTATGTATTTATTGCATCTATTGGATTGGGCATATAAGTCTAAGATAAATCAAATAGTTTTAAAGTGTTTTATCAGAATAACTTACATAATGAAATTACTTTTAGCTGTAAAGATGGCAGCTGGAATGGATGTTAGAGATATCTTGGAATTAGAAGGACCAGAGCAACAGTTTATCACAAAAGATGCTTTGATGAATGACAAAAAGGTACAAATTTAATTGTATTAAAGAAAAAATCGCATCAAAGTCTAAAAAGTTTGAATAACTGTTGACATATATATCATGTATATGACACAATGATTTGTGTGTTTATACATATTTTCTACATGATATTGGAAAAAAGGTCAGACTTTTTCGTGTATTCTTGTAGAAAAAGGTTGCAAGGAAATCCGATGTGTCATTCAAGCGACCAGAAGGAATGCATCGAGAACTATGGGGGCTTTTGTGGACTGATAATAAGTAAGCATGAATATGTAATTAGGTTAAAAAGGAGTTGCAAAGTCACATGATACAGTACCCGCAACGTTATTTTTTACAATCCTATCCTATCGTATCGTGTATCAATCCTATCGTATCGTGCATGTATACTGTTCAATCGTGCGTTAATGCTATCGTATCGTGCGTGTATACTGTTCTATCGTGCGTTAATCCTATCCTATCGTGCGTTAATCCTATCAGGTTTATAGTTCAATTTTAAAAGTTTTTTCCGTTTATTCTATTGTGTTAATCGTTTCGTGCCTTTTCCTAAGCAAGTAGATTTATTTCAAAGTTGCAAGTCGTTCAGTGCGCCGTATAAGAAAATTTATCAAACAAGAATTTTAAAATCCTATCCAGCATTCTATCATGATACTAATTTCTTAATTTTTAAGATCAAAATTAACCAATATTACATGTAAATCATATCTGTAAGCATTGGGGAAAAAAATGTAAACTATCGAAGTTCTTAGGAACAAGGTAACATATTTACCTGTATATCGAATATATTAAATCGTAAACGAAGTCTATACCTGCGTAAACATTAACTTTTATGCAATATAATTCGTTTTTTATGCATCATATTTCACAGAAACAAAAGTATTTATGATATAATTCGCTTTTAATGCATCATTTTCTTATACAGAAAGAAATGTATTTATGATAGATTTTATATTTACTTTAAACAAGAGCTGGATTTTAATAATTGAACCCGCTATGTTCTGTGTGATTTGATCTCGGGCTGCAATATTCGCGGCAATCGGCTAGGGTGTTCGGTAATGAAAGCAATGTTAACAATACAGAAAGTTTATTGATCATTTAAGCTCATAAATTTTGTTAAAAAAAATTAACAGGTCATTATTATACATTCTATAAATGATGCAGCGATGATTAACAACTCGGCAATTGTTACTAAAAAGAAATTCCACATAAAGCTTTATTCGTACATGTTTTTTCCCAAATTATGCCATTATCAGGTTATTCATGAAGATTGTTTAAAGCGATTATACCTTTATCATGAACATCGTTTATCCTTTCCTATCGTGTATCAATCCTATCCTATCGTGCGTGTATACTGTTCTATCGTGCGTTAATGCTATCGTATCGTGCGTGTATACTGTTCTATCGTGCATTAATCCTATCCTATCGTGCGTGAATCCTATCCTATCGTTTATCTTGTAAAAAATAACGTTGCGGGTACTGTATCATTGTTCCAACTGTAGACAAAGTTTAATTCCTTATTACCATACACTTAACGGTACTAACTTTCAAAAGAAACAAAATGTGGTAATGATTGTGTTTTTTTGTAATTTTTTAAATGAGTTGAGGATGTAGTCATGACAAAATCATTTCATAAATAGTTTATCATTTTGATAATTTGGTCTTTCAGAGATGCACCTCCAATCATACCTACAGACACAAACCAAGGATATAAGCAAATGAAAGCTAAAATCGGTAGCAGCAAAGTCAGACCTTGGAAATGGATGCCATTCACAAATCCAGCAAGAAAGGTATGTATTACTAACTTATACAGGAGTTCCTGCATTTACTAAACCCATAAGATGATTGCCATTTATTTATCATAATAGGATGGTGCCATTTTTTATCACTGGAGAAGAGTAGCAGATGAAGGAAAAGATTATCCATTTGCACGCTTTAATAAGGTACGAGTATAAATAGGCCGGGTTTTTAGCTCACCTGAGCTGAAAGCTCAAGTGAGCTTTTCTGATCACCCGTTGTCCGTCGTCTGTCTGTCTGTAAACTTTTTACATTTTGAACTTCTTCTCTAAAACCACTTGGCCAAATTCAACCAAATTTGGCAAAAAGTATCCTTATAAGAAGGTGAATATAAATTGCAGAAATGAAAGGCTGATCTTTTTTCAAAATGGAGAAAACCTCGAAACTGTAAAAAAGGGGGGTGCATTTTTAAAAATCTTCTTCTCAAGAACTACTGAGTCAAATTCAATGTAATTTAGCATATATAATCCTTATGGAAAGGAAAATATAAATTGCAAAAATTATGATCTAATTCAGTTTCAAATTTGAGTAATTTACGTAACTAATAATAAAGAAATAATAGCTGTCAATCAGTTTATAACTTCGGGTTCGGTATTCCATACCTCGAAATAGAAAGTTCTTTGTTTGAAGCAGCCATGTTGAAGGCATGACACACGGGTTGACAAAGATAATTTGCTGGTTGTGCAACACTTTACATGCGAAGAGAATATTTGAAACATGCAACATAGATTTGTGCCGATTTTGTGTAAGTAAGTGTGTAAGTAAATTGAGGTTAAATATTTCAATGCGTTAATATTTGCACTTACAACATATTATAAAATACTATACATTTTATTGGTAATTCGGTACGATATCTACGGAATGGTTGATTAATGCAACGTGTTTTGTTATGATGCTCAGAATTTTCAGTATAAACGGAGATTGTTTTCGCTGCTAGAAATATATAGATATATATGTGATGAAAAATAAATTGTGATCTTTCTTTTAGTGCACGTTTTTTCTGTTTTAATTGTATACAATTTTCTATTTACTTTCCATATTTGAGTGTCAAACTTCGAATTATAATCAAGATACAGAGCTTTGCTCACAATTTTCTGTTTGCACACAGAGCTGAGGCCTTGCTTTTGTTCTTTTACAGTTTAAATGCTGAATAGGAAATACCAAGCTTAAAAATCTAAAGTTGAATGTAATAAACTCTTCTGAACAAAAATATTGACTCAAACCTAGCAGAATTGCGAGCTCTACACTTAACAAAACTTCTAAGTGTTCACCCTAATAAATAAAATAAGTTTGAAATTATGAAATAAAATGATGTGAAATTTTCAGCATTTCGTAACTGATGTGTCTTCTCATCAATTGAACAGATAAAATAAAACAACACCGATTGAAATCATCTACCCGTGACGAAATGTCAAAACATGAAATTAGTATTTTTCTGCTCATGCTTAATATGATTGTCAATATTTTGTGATTGATTTTATTTTAGTGTTTAGTGATAGTTTATTAAGAAAACCACTTAACATGGCCAAAATGATCACTGCAAACACAGCCAGAGCCGTTGGAATATTGGTGTCTGCATTGTTTTCACAACAGATCGTATTCACATTAAATTTGCTATTTGTTTTGACCTCGACATTGTTTCAAATATCAAGTAATCCGAAGGAAACGTTATTTTGATATAATATTTTCTATTTCATAAGCGTAATATCATTTTCACCAGCATCTTAAAACAATTCAAAAGCTATGAGCAAAATTGATCCAAACCGGAAGTGTTAGTGATATTGAGCAAAGGTCAACATCTCGGGTCGCAACCTTAGGTCAAGGTTAATGCATAGTTCTTAACAATTTGAAAGTTAAGTGGAAATCAATCACCATGACGGCAAGACAAATAGATGTGCCTATTTCATATAGGAAATACATTATACTGGGTGAACACTTAGAAGTTTTGTTGAGTGTATATCTTGCTAATAATTTTATGATTGACGCTGAAATTTTGATTGAAATTTCTAGCTAAACATTAAATACGTGTCCAGAAAAATTAAAAGAAGATATGCTGTAGCTACTTTCTTGGGCCCCCTCCTAATACGATGTATTATATGAAATCTACACCAACCTTGATGGTTTTCTGACACAAACATAAACGATCGCTTTAAAACTTTTTCTATAGTTATGACTAGGCTTGAGTATTGCCAGTGACCTCATGATACGATACGTGTCACAATATATTAATGCGAAATCCAATCCAAATCCAAAACCTTTTTTTCCGTTTTCAAAAAATCGCTGACAAAAGTTTGTCGAGAATAATAATAATAATAAAACATCACAATAACAATAGGTCTTTTCGACCGAAAGTCGAAAAGCCCTAATAATGGGTGGGCCGTGGTAAAATAGAGTGATATTCCTGTCAATACATTGCAGTGGTGTCCGAAGCAAATTGAAAATGGATTGGGGAGGCTAGACCTTATCAGAAATCTTGACAAGCAAAAAAAAAAAAATAAGGATTTTGAGTTTGGCTATGTCTAACTTTGCAAAAAAAAGTGGGGGGCTTAGCCCCCACCCACCCCGTTCCGACGCCTGTGCATTGATTAAAATAGCTCTTTAACATTTCACAGGACACCATTTTTCATTCGAGTGTATTCATCGATCAAGTAAATAAGGTTGTAAAACATCGCATGAATTCACGCCAGGTAAACAACACTCGTTTATAATGCTGAAGACCAATTAAGTTTTTTTTTATTTGAGCGCATTGAGGTACAATTTTCTTTTTTCACATATAGGATTTTTTAAAATAAAATACAATAACTACCGGTAGTAAGAAGTTGAAGAAGAAAATGTACCTATATGCTCTTATATATTTTGAACGCTTTATAAAGTCTGGGGAGGAGGGGGCAGAACTGAAAAAAAGGTACTTGGAAGTTAACAGTGTACCCCTACCAAACATTTAGTTTTATATCTTGCATAGGATCTAGTTTTTGGTAAAAATGGTATCTCACAAAGGTACCATATCAAAGATTAAGTGTATGCAAAAATAAGTGTAAAATTTGAATACTTTACGACATTCTTTTTGTTATTCTACCGAGGGGCCATATGGCACAATATCCCTTGAACACCCACATAAAGCCATTGTTGCTCAGGTGAGTGATGTGGCCCCATGGGCCTCTTGTTTTTTTTTTATGGAATGCGAAGCATTTGATATATTTGAACACATTTTGCGATTATCATGCAGTTTTAGCAAATATTGTAAATAGAGAACAGAGGAACAAAGTTTTATATTTAAAAATATTAGAATAACAAAATGTAAAAAATTTGTTATTTTGCGATACATGAAGGCGGTAGACATTCCTGTATACTCTGATCTGGAGTACCAGCAACATCTCCATGATGACAACTGGACGAGGCAGGAGACAGATTTCCTGTTCGACCAATGTAAACGTTTTGATCTACGCTTCATTGTTGTCCATGATCGCTGGGATAGAGGCAAATTTCCTAACAGAAGTGTAGAGGACATCAAGGAGAGATACTACAGCATATGCAACACACTGACCAAGGTACTCATATTGTAAAAATCTGTGCTATAATCATTCTTCATCAATGTCACATAAATCGATTGTATTTTTTTTATGAGAAAAACAGTTTCAAGAACATTACTGAAATTATGATTAATTTCTCAGTATGTAATGTATATGTCTAACAAACCAAGGAAAGAATATGTTTTACTTGGAAGTATGTTAAAAATCATATTTCAAACAACATGTAAATACTCTCCAATGTATTTGCCTTGGTTATGATACATCAACAAAGCTATCAATATATCTGATTTTGTATTAAATTTATATGTATGTATACAGGTGAGAGCTCCACAGGGATCAGAGCCAAAAATCCGAGCCTTTGATGCCGAACATGAGAGAAAACGAAAACTTCAGCTTACCAAACTGTTTGACAGAACTCCTGAACAGGTGGGTGTTGATGTATTGGTACATTTATATTGAAGTCAACTGTTTGTGTAAAACCAAAACCTTTGATCTTAGTTTTTTATCATGATTATATTATTTTGTCTTTGTCAGTGTATAATGGAAAACACTATGAATGGTTGCATTTAGAAATTATACACACCGAGTCAAAACTTAACATCAATTCTCTGTAAAGACCAAAATATTACTATAGGGTCATGGCACACACCATCTCAGATTTTCATGAAACTTTCTCAGGTGATTGATACTCATAAGGTATGATATTACCCACCATCAAAATAATGCCCATTACCTTGGTTGCCATGGTAACCAATTTCATTCATTTAGGGCCCAAATACACAGTTTTTAAGATGGAAAACAAGGTAAACTTAAAGTCACAGGACAGGTTTTTTTTCAAAATTTTCAAGATATTTCACACATAATATACATAGTACAAATATAGATGTTCATGATGCAAGAGAAAAAAAATCTCAATGTCCTTGTTTATTTTAAAGCTGGTGGCTCAAATATGGCCAAAATTTCTAAATTTTAATATTTCAATTTTTACCCTGTGTTATCAAAAGTCTCTCAAAAATTGCAGGCGAAAAAAAATAAATCAATTGCAATTTTTAAAACATCATACTTATATAAAATATTATTTATAAAAACCAGAGCGGGTATCTTTTTCGTTTTCGTTTATTTTACTTCCAAAATTTGGTAATTTCATCCCTTCCCACCCCCTAAGAATATTTATAAAATATTTTTTTAACAATAAGTTGATCATAAAACTCCTTTAAAAATACCTTTTCTGCTTAAGTAAATGAGAAACTGATTAAATATTTAAAAATATGTTAAATTAAATGTATCAGGATAATTTAATCTGGCTTTAAAAGAATTGTTTCTATATATTTTTTGCAAAGGGCAGATAACTCCAAGCAAGAAAACCCTATCAAATGAGTCTTAACAAATAATGATACCATGAAATTTTGTTTTTTGATATTTTCCATTAATGAAATAGGTTACTGCTTCAATAGATAACAACATTTATGATTTTTACCACTTTAAGAAGGCTTTAATTGACTTTTTTGTATGACAAAGGGCAGATAACTCCAAATATCAGCACAAATGGAAAATGATATATCTTTTCAATGCAATTCCAGAAATAAAAATCAAAACTTACCTAAAAACTAATGAATAAATCTTCAAATAAATATTCAAAATATATTCCAAATCATGAAAATAAAATAAAAATACACAACAAAGTGACAATTAATTAATGTTGGATTGCTCAATATTTTAGCGAGTTCAGTTTGTTCATTATTTGTTCATCTAGCACTGTATGTCTGACTGTCTTGCTGGTCTGGGTATTCACTGGACTGGTCTGATCATTTTCCTCAACACTCTGCAATGTTGAAAAAGCAAAATATTACATGTATGGATCATTAAATAAATTAAATCATATACATGTATGCATTTTACAATACCAAAACAGACATGTTCAAATGTGACTGATTGTTGTTTTTTTTTCAAATAAGAAACAAAACCCTGATGTGTTTATGTTTACATGTAGTTGTACAAAATGAAATGGCTTTTAATTAAGATCTCAAGTTATATTGATTAATGTTATTTTCACTTGGAATCTTAGTCTATAGCTGTATGCACTAATTAACAGCTGCAACTAAATTAGATATGGCATAGCAGGGCTCAACATTAACTAAAATATTAACCTGTTCTTTGGGCAAGTTGCTTACTTGTGTAAATGCTATTATAAATTGTAATTTGAAAAGGAAGGAGAATTATGAATGACATAAATAAATGATAGAAATTGATAAGAGTATGGTTGGTCTCCACATAATTTACTGTCACAAAATATTTTATTAAAAATTATCTTTATTGCTATTGTTATTAAATACAGTGTATATCAGTACTGGGTATTTGTCAGTATAAAAAAAATCTTCTGAATATTTAAAAAAAATTATTAATGTTTAAAAAATATCTTACTATTGTATATACATGTAATATCACTCCAGAGAAGAATATTCTACTCAATCTACTGGTGTGTTCTAGTGATATGACACTGACAAGTAGATTTAGTACACTTATTCCAGTAACTTAGCTACTATATACATAGCTAGGATATAGGTTTTCAATCTTCCCTGAAATTTCATATTTTTTTTTTATACTTAAAGTATGATCTGATCTTCTTTCTGTTTTATTACAGTGGAAATAATTGTTTAATTTTTCATGATATTTTATGAATCCATCATCATATTATAATTGTTTGAGAAAAATGACTTGTCAACCAGACAAGTGTTTGTGTAGATTGACTTGTCCGAATAAAAAATCAGCTGCACACAGCAACTGGACAAGTGTTACTGTTGAGCCCAGCATGATAGATAATATACATGTACTATCAGTTGATTTGAATATCTACATGTGACATCACTTTTTGCTTAATTTTGTTTAAAATTATCAACTCACATTTCCTGTTCTATGTCTTCCTTTTGACATACTCTGTTGTGGTAATAAGGGCCAAAGTCATTTATTTCTGCAGCATACACATAATCCTACAATTGTATTTTTAATATATTTACAGCAAATTTGTAATAAAATGAAACATTTTAAACATTCCCAAATTACCTTTACCTTTACTTTAATACTGTTAACTTTACATGTATATTATATAATCTAAAGTAAGTCTGTTCGAAATTCTATTTCCATCACTCATCACTGTTTGCTTAATTAAGATGGCTCAAATCAGCAAAAAAAAAAAAAAACCCAAAACAACTTAGGTATGAAATATAACATGATGCAAAAGAAGTAAACAAATCAAAAAGGTGAAAAACATTTTTTTTTCCGGGGGCGGGGGTATTTTCTATTACTGTAAGTATCAATATACAGCTAACCTAAAATTATCAATAAAAAAAAATAACCACTGAGATTTCGCATTGCGAATAACATGAAAGTGCCTGGGTGATTCTGTAAATAATTGGAGAGTGGTGTTTAGGGGGATAATTTTGTTTGCCAGGGGAATCTGATGCCTGATTTTGTAAATTTACTTTTTACATTTAGACCTGAGGTGTATTCATTGAGAAAATCAACTAAAAGCGATGGAAGCTGGACCAGGCTATAGATTGGTTGAAGCTTATTTGATTTGGATGTGAATATACATACCTTGACCAATTGGAATAAGGACTGCTATGGACTGCATGTTATCTCCATAAACTGCCTTTTTATGATCCTGTTTTTTTACTTGTTCATGAGGGTTCTCAAAATGAGTAAATCCTACATAATGGGGAAATAGGTCTGGTATTTTACACACTGCGATTCTTAATTTCCATCTTCCACACCATCAGTCCGGGGTAGGGGTGTAAGTCGTATTGCATTCCTATATAAGTGTTGCAGGTTGGTAGCTCATTAGCTTCCTTGGTTGAGTGCTGGATTCGTAAGTCAGATTACCGAAACTCAAGTAGAGGAAATATCTGGTTGTTTCATTTGATCACAATTGTTTTAATTGTACAAGACAGTCACATGTTTACAAAAGGTTTAAATACAGCCCAGGTCGGTAATTAAGCTAAATTCCGATAGAACATTGTTCATTTCATATTCAGCAATTCATTAGAGACTTACTCTAAATACACTTAAACTCAAATCCCATGCTTTCTCCAGCTCCACCTTATTTGATCTGCTTTTGCCATGTTGTGACGTCTTTTTTGTACTTCAATACAGAAGAGTCAACAAAGGGAAGTAACTTTAAATTGAATTTTGTGGAAAAGCGATAACTTCAAATAATTGTATGTGAAAGCCAGTGAATATACCCAAGCCAATTTTGGTTGTATTTATTAGACCAAGGTCTCATCTTGTTAAAAAAATGTTTATTCCAGCTTTCAATTGCCTGCTTAAAATTAAATTGATATCATTTAGTGTGCCTGTTTTTCACTATTTTATAAGCTAAATCTATGAAACACAAACCGATGGGATTGTTATCTGTACATTTCACTTAAATCAATTTATGTGTACATGTACATTAATTACTTGTTTATAAAATTAAACAAATGTCATGATCAAACCTTCATGCATTTAGGGAGCATACCAGTTATTTATATGATGGTACTCTATATGTCATTTTGGCCATAAGCAAAATGTTTCAATGTCGTTGCTATGGAAACTGAGTATGTACTGTCAAAAATGTACCCACAGAGAGTCTTCATATGGAACACTCTTTCAAGTCAGAGAGATAAAATTCAATTCCATGATAGTGCGTGGCCACGTATTTTTGGTCTTTACAGAGAATTGATGTTAAGTTGTATGTTAATATTTATAAACGTTTTACTTAAAATGTGATAAGAAAATGAATTTCCTAGGTGGAAGAAGAAGAGCATTTGATTGCTGAGCTGAAGAAGATTGAACTGAGGAAGAAAGAGCGGGAAAAGAAAACACAGGATCTACAGAAGCTGATCACGGCAGCTGACAGTAACTTTGATGCCAGGCGGTCTGAAAAGAAGCAGACAAAGAAGAAAATACACACACCTAACCAAAAGATCAACCCAACAGTTGTAAGTGTTGGAGTAAAAATATCACACTATTAAAATTTAAGAGTAATTGTTCAGAAACATTGTGGAAAATATATTAAAATAGAAATTACCTATACAATTTTCATGTCAAATTACCTATACAATTTTCATGTCAGAAACATTTTTATTGTACCGGTAAGTTGAATTATTTCTTGCATTTTTCAGTCTACACCAGAACCCAGTGGAATTAAATTTGCAGATTTCAAGACATCAGGAGTGTCATTAAGAAGTCAGAGGGTAAGATATTTGTGGATTATTTTATATTCAATTATAGAATTGTGGGCATGTTCTTTCAGAAGAAACGGTTATGCTCTAATAACGTACTTCCTGTATTTTCAGATGAAATTACCAGCATCAATAGGCCAGAAAAAATTAAAAGCAATAGAACAAGTTCTTGAGGAGCTTGGCATAGGTAAAACAGCTTAGTGTGGAATTCCAAATATCTTCAATGAATACAAATTATTATATTCACTGATTAAATTTACCGAGTAAGGAGGGAACAAACATGAAGTTTAAAGTGTATGTAATATTATTTTCCCAGATTTTTATATACTTTGTATGGTTTTGAATATCTGTTTGTAGAATATAGCCCAATTCCCACAGAAGATACAGTCACACATTTCAATGAATTACGACAAGATATAGTCTTGCTTTATGAACTGAAAATAGCATTAGCAACATGTGATTATGAACTGGAGTCTTTGAAACACAGATTTGAAACATTAGCGCCAGGAAAGGTAAGACATTATATGTGTGCTGTATTTTTTCCCATTTAATTTATTATAGTTTCTAAATCATAGACTTTAAATTATAGACATCAAGTAAATGAAAGAATTCCTGGACATGCTGGAGTTCTTCCACTCTTTACATTTCCCTGTATTACTATAAATGTAATTTTTTATTACCTATTAGCCCCTACCAGTGGAAACATGTATCAAATCGGAACCAGAATCCTCTGTGTTGAGTGCAGAGACGACGGGATCTGTAGTCAATCTCAACCTCTCCCCTGACTCCCCCTCCAAACAGAAGAAGCTCGCTGAAGCCATAGATGTTCTCAATGCCAACCCACCAGGAACTCCAAATGTAAGAATGATAGGCTTTTATTTCTATCACTCATATGAAGTCATTGCAGTTAGTTTATTTTTCTTTTCTTGTACATGTAAGTCAGATTATATTCACAAATGAAACCAAGGTGATTTACATGGATTTATATAATAATTATATATTGAAGCATTTGTACTGGGTTTTCTTGAACATGCTTAATATGTTATTTGAGCTATGAAATTTCAGTATAGTGGTTTTAGAGTGATATATCATTCTTTTTACATTAATTCTATCAACTCATTGTTACCAAAATGCATTTACAATGAGAAGTTATGTAATATGCACAATTATATTTTCAGAGAAAAAGGAAAGCAGCATTAGAACTTCCAAATATGCTGAAGAAGATCAAACAGAAAATGTGATTCTGAGATCCTTGAAAATTCTGTTGTTAAAATGTGTCTGTATTCAGAGACCTCAAAGCTTCAAGAGGAATGTTTTCCATTGGGAACATATACCAGTACATGTGCTGGATATTGCAGTGACAATGGACAGCTATTGGTCCCTGGGCCGACTTTCTTTTATAAAGAATGCTTCTGTTAGGGTCAGCTAATACATATAAATGTATAAATACATATAAATGTATTTGAATTGAAGAACAAAACTAAATTGATGTACAGCACCACACTAACACATTTTGCTTTAGTATGGAATATGAAAAAAAGTTATGTTTTTGGGTTTTTTTTGGGGGGGGGGGTCATATTTTGAGTATAAAGTACATCTTGGCAAGATTAGTGCTATCACACATCAGGCAAGTTTCTCAATAAAACCAGCAGACTAAACAAACACTGTCGCATGTTTCTTCCAAGTTTAATCAATAGCATTTGTTTGTACATGTATGTAGATCTTATAAATAGTCAATTGTTTAGTATCACAGTCTGTTTACAAAAATATGACAGCAGTGAATAAAATAATATAACAATGCAAATCTTAGCCTCTCTATACCACCTAAAGTCAGTCGTTGATCCTATAACTCAAAAGGACATTAGTAAGAGATCTAAGTTCGCAGAACACATCTACTGAACTTAACTTCAAAAAAATCTACTGATGATTAATAAATTAAAAAGGATGAAATAATATGTACAAATGCTTATAAAATCTCTATTGATGAACAACTAGAATATATGGATCATGAATAAACATTTAGTATGCTAGGGAGAAGCAGTAATGGTGCTTACTACACAAATATCAACATCCTGTATATCATGAAGGCAGAACATGGGTAATATTAGTTAATACATGTAATTTTTGTCTTCACTATGATAAGTTTGAGAATCATTTAAAAATTTCATGCATACTAAAAAGCCTTCCATCTTTTTTATGTACATTGATTTTTTGTCAATAAATTATGGGTTAAACAATGAACATAAAAATATATCATTTAATAAATAAATTAGAACAAATAAACATTATTATCTAAGATAAAATTTCATTGTCATGGTATAAGAACATAATTTAAGCATATTGGCAACATCTGTTAATGTATAGGCTATTCAATAAATAATATACAAGCATAGTTCATCAGGACTGTAGTAACAATTGCAAGTGATTGCAGGTGATGTAAACATACATGAATTTTTAAATATACATGTAAAAACCGGGCATCTAAAATAATTATATACCAGTACATGTATTTATAATTGGCACTGGAAAGCTTGTACAGTACATGATTAGATAAAAAAAATCTGTGATTATTGATCACAACTACACATACATATAATGCACTAGTGAGAATTCTTGTTGCACGCTTCAGTCCTGTCAGAAAAAGCACACCATATGATCTATGGATGGTTGACTTCATTTCACATTTCCTTCCTCATACAGTTTGTAGACCAACTGAAAAAAGTAAAAGATCACATCAATGAAATATTGATAAGTTTGCTAACAACTTTCTCAAATGATATAATAATGATTTTCATGAATCAAAATAAATGTTTTTTTCTTATTTTTAAAACCATTTGCTGGTTATAATTTTGATTTGCTAGAACTGGAAAGTATCTGGAGAGTATCTTTGGACTTATATAAGTCAGATGACCCCCATCTTTATTAATTTAATTCCAAACCAACTACTAGAAATATACAAGGGACATATATGTTTCAGAGTGACAAACCAAAAATGTTACTTTAGATCAAAATTGCCCATGTACCGGTAGAGATTACTTGTAAACAATTAAAGTTTGGATTACTGATTAAAGTGCATATGTTTGTTCATGTTTGAATTGTATGTGCTTCGACTAAAAAGAAATTATTAATTTTACATGGGCATTTTTCTCCAAAAGAACCACATATATTTTTCCTTTAATGTAGCTTTCGTACATTCTTGAATTTGATGGCCAGTCCATCAACAAATTGTTCAGCTGTTTTTCCAGTGGGAACCATGGAGTCCAGAGGTTTTCCTGATCGCTCCCTGGCATATTTATCCTCCCACTCAGGGGGAATGTAGTCAGTGTTTACCTCAAGCTAAGAACAAGATAAACAATTTAAAAACAGTAAGATTCAGACAGTAAATTACCTTAAATAAGATACAGAAATCTTATTTTGAGGATTTAAACAGATATTTTAAAGTGGTCCTACACCAGTAGAGGTCTTACCAGCTTGTCACCGGGAGCATCTCCTGCCAATTCATCATCTCTTCTACCATCTGCTAGACGGACATACACAGAACCTCCCTCCAATAAATGAATCTACACAAAAAGAGAAAAAAAATGATAGCTTTGGGAACTTTTACTTATTATAAATGAATGCTTAAGAGACAATAAAAAGACAGTCTGGTTTGTATTCTATCATTCACCCAATCACATTTTACCTATTTTAAATTCAGTAAAACCCTTACCGTTCCACTGCGGATGTTTCTCTCCATCCAGTCTTTACAGGGTTCTCTGGCCAACTGTTTGAGCATCTGAGGGGAGGGGGATCCATCATACAGCGGGAGCTGGAACGTGGAGGTGTAGCAGTAGTGGTCGGTGAACACCTGGAGAGCAGTCCATGCCTGGAATCAAGGTCAAGGTGTGAATTAATACAATTAACATGTACTGTCTTTATAGATTATAATTTTTTTTTTAATTGTGCATAAAGCAAATGCATGAAGAAAACAAATGAAATTCATCATTTCAATGATCTGAATATATTTATCTAAGGAAGATTAAATACAACAGTGTTATTTCACTGTTGAATATTTTGCATATATGATATTATGCATATTATAAAGGCCCTTATCATTGCTGACTGTTAAGGAAGCAACTGTCTACCTGTTCCAGTAAGTCGTATTTATAGTTCTCTTTGACCTACCTGTTCCAGTAAGACGTAATTATTGTTCTCTTTGACCTACCTGTTCCAGTAAGCCATATTTATAGTTCTCTTTGGCCACAGAGACCTGGACTTCCTGTAGGTGGATGATGACAGTCAGGAAACGATGATAAGACCTGGACGGGAAGTGCTGCAAGAAGAAGCCAATACGGTATGTTGTGCATTCTATTCAAATCAATCCAAATACATGTACCGGTACTTATCACTAAACCAATGCTGGTCTGTACCTTAAATCCGTCTCTCCACTGTGGAGATGTGTTGGTGGATTTCAGGTCCAGAAACTCTGTAAACACCAACTTGTCATAAGTAGCATGTGGAGCACCCTGGAAATTGGAACAAATTGTGAGAATAGATATACTTAGTATTGTAATATCTATATAAACCCAGAAAAGATGTTGAAACAACTATCTAAAAGTAGTACCATGTAGAAAGCTGCTGGTGGATTGAGACAAATGTGAGCATGAGTAAAGTTTGTCCAAGGTAAGTTTGTAGCACCATCAACAGCAACCTGTCAACACAAATATACAGGCCGTGCTTTCAATAAAGTCAAACTAAAATATCAGTACCTGATTAATATGAGAACTAGGTCATTGAGTACCAACCTTTATTCCCTGTTTAGGATTGTACTGACATATAAAGGTCAAATCAATATCCATAGGTTTGTTGTCTCCCTTGGTAAGTTTGTTCTATAATAAAGAAGTGTGGAAATGTTATCTATTAAATGCAGTTGTTTTGTTTTTATTGAAATGCTTCTAATGAGTATCCCACACCCTTTAAAAATATTGCAGTATAAAACTGTATTGCAAAACCATCAATTCCTGACCCTGATGTATTCCTCCAGGTTCTTGTCGCTGCGGTAGAAGCTCTCCTTGGCCTGGGCAATCTTGGCCACTGCATCTCGAACTTTGATGGCCGGCCTCCTCATCATGGAGTGGAACAACTTACTCTCTCCTTTAGATGGCATGCATTTTGTGGAGAAATAAATCCTGTCTGTGTATCTAGGTCTTGGCTGGTACAAGCCGAGTCTTAACCAATCAGCTTGAGGAACTTTACTTTGCTGTAGTAAACCATAAAACACTGATATTGATGCTATGATGTTGATCTCTTTTACTAGTAGACTCTTAGCTATATAAGTTATTACAACTGTAAAATAGAAGGATATTACTTTCATCTTCGTGTTTACTGACCTCCAGGGCTTTTCCTGATGGCCCCTTGGCTACTCTGGTCAGTCTCACCAAGAGTGAGGCACAGGGCACGTATCTGACCCCCGAGTCCCTGATAACAGACTCAGTGAGGGGGTCAACCCCATTGGGCCCCTGGCTGTACAACCTCAGCTGATGGGCTCCCTCATTGAGGGACACCTGTAGCAATAAACAACTTACTAAATACAGAGATCCACAGAAATACAATACATGTACATGTATATTTCTACCTTAAATTAAAAAGTCTTTTTTAGAAAAGAAAGTACAAAATACACATATTATATTGCTCTGAAGTATACATCTTTAATGCCAATTTTTTGCAAGTAAAAACTCCCAGTTTTGTACAATTAGGGTAATTTAATGGTGAAGCAATTCTTTCTTGCAAGTAAGTAATCTGTTTTGTACAATGTAATTTTATGGTGAATCAGCATGGTTACCTGAAGCCCTGGTTTGTCTATGTTAGGTTGCCTCTCTGTTCCAGATTCCACAAACACATTTAGGGTGGCATACCCAATCACAGTCAGCTGTTTGTAGAAGTTGTCTACTGTGTACACCTACAATGAGAACAGTCCTTACTTAACACTGCCATCATAACTCATTAACCTACATGTACGACCACATGTATGACCACATGTATATTTAACATGATATGGTAATTAAACACAAGGAATGAATATTTGCGTAAAATTGCAAGAAGCATCCCCTGTAGATTTCAAAATGTCCCTTTTAATTTTCTGACAGTTGTGAACTATTTGAAATCATAAAAGTTTGGCGGTTTAATACAATTTTTATATTCTTGCAATTTGATACAAAACAGTGGAATTGCAGATTTAACCACTGTAAAATAATTAGGAATCTAAAGCATTTGAAAAAATAGAAAAAAAATTCTCAGTGGAATCCACGGTTTTGTTTACCTTGAACATGATGGTAGAGGAGGGTGGAATGTTGTTTTCTCTGAACTCTGTTTTGGTCTCATAGACTGGGTTATATATGTCACTGTCCAGGTTAACAGTGGCATTTATATCCTTCCCATGTACCTCATACTTCCTGTCCAGCACTCGCCCCGCCACCTTATTGGTTATAAAACAGTGCATTAATTTTCTTTCCAGAAAATGTCAGTTATTTAACTGACTTTTGATAAAATAAACCCAGAAGAAATGTTTTGTTATACACTGTTTATGTGAGAATTCAATTAACGGGTGCATTTGTATCATCATTCCACCGAGTTGCTTCTGCAACCAATAACAGTGATAAAGATTATTCCAGTATCACTATACTATACATTACTCTGTATACAATAGTCAATGACATTGTGAGATTGGTTTTTAAGAACTTAATTCTTAATGTACATGATTTTATAACTAAAGAAAGAGAAACTTGTTGCTTACCTTGCTAAAAGTTACAGAATCCGGAAGATATCTACAACCGTCCACATAGACATCAAACCCATCCCCAGACAGGAAGGGGTCCCTACTGGGCTTGCTCCGTTCAAACGGCAGCCAGGAATACTCTGGGAGGACATCCTCTCCGTCTTCTGACATGTCACTGGGGGTGAGGGAGCCCGGGCGGGGATTCCCTTGGAAGATGTGGATTTTGAGGGTGGCCTTCCCGTACCGTCTCCAGTCGTTGTTTCCCGGGATCTCCTCCAGTGGGACCTGACCAGGGTCAGGGACTGGGGGAGTGTACAGCTTCAGGGTGTGGGTCCCTGTGTTTATCTGCATTGTCTTAGGGTTGAAATTTCTCCTCCCTCTAACACTCAGATCTGCAATAGACAAGCATGTGTTAGTATGTAACTCTGAGTCCTCTTCCTCAAATCAGAGCATTGCATGTCATTAATCGAATATGTGTATCAATGTTCATGGAATTGTTTACATTTCCTAATGCATTTTTAATGGACTGTCTGAAGTATTTAGGGTCATAAGAACACAATCTTCTGTGTTAACTATAACAGAAATTTGTTTTTCGCAATGATTTACATTTTCCTCTGTTGGCAAGAGTTATCCACAGAATCCTAAAATTTAACCCCCACAGGCTTAGGATGTTTCCACAGTTTCAATATAAGGCAATTTAATTAAAAGAGAAAAGATGTCAATTATGTAAAATACATAAATTAGGTCCTTCTGCTTACTTTCTGTACACAGCACCAGGGGAATGGCAGTCCATGCAATCAGAGTTTCCTCATCATACAATGTGGCTTCATTTCCTTGGTCAGCTTCAAAGCCGGACGGTTCACTCTGCCTTTTCCGCAGGTAAAAGCGTGCAATAAGAACCATATCACCTTGCATGTCTACATCATTAAATGTGGCTTCTTGTTGTCCAAATACGTGATAGTTTTGCTTATAGTTTGATTTGACTGCAGTTGTACTGCAGGTTACAGGACTAATAGATGACTGTACAAGCTGAAAGAAAAGTCGGTCAAATTCATTAATGATTATTCAGAACTCATATGCAAGTACAGTAAACTTGAATATTATTTACAAGGCAACATTTTGTGATACATGGTATAATAAAATTCCAAAGAAATTCTATCTTATTATTTTTAACCTATAATGACAAATATGCATTACAGTAAAATACCTCACAAAATGTGTTTGATGTGGCACAAACATTTTTTAATACAAATAAAGGTAACAAATTCTCTTTGCCTTCATTCATATCTATCACCATCATACATCCCAAGGAGTTACCTTACCCCCTCCCCACTCTTGTAATGTTACAGTGACTTACCTTTCCCCCTCCCCACTCTTGTAATGTTACAGTGACTTACCTTTCCCCCTCCCCACTCTTGTAATGTTACAGTGACTTACTTTTCCCCCTCCCCACCCTTGTAATGTTAGTGACTTACCTTTCCCCCTCCCCACCCTTGTAATGTTACAGTGACTTACCTTTCCCCCTCCCCACCCTTGTAATGTTACAGTGACTTACCTTCCCCCCTCCCCACCCTTGTAATGTTACAGTGACTTACCTTACCCCCTCCCCACTCGTGTAATGTTACAGTGACTTACCTTTCCCCCTCCCCACTCTTGTAATGTTACAGTGAGTTACCTTACCCCTTCCCCACTCGTGTAATGTTACAGTGACTTTCCTTACCCCCTCCCCACTCGTGTAATGTTACAGTGACTTACCTTTCCCCCTCCCCACTCTTGTAATGTTACAGTGAGTTACCTTTCCCCCTCCCCACTCTTGTAATGTTACAGTGACTTACCTTTCCCCTTCCCCACTCTTGTAATGTTACAGTGAGTTACCTTTCCCCCTCCCCACTCTTGTAATGTTACAGTGACTTACCTTTCCCCCTCCCCACTCTTGTAATGTTACAGTGAGTTACCTTTCCCCCTCTTCACTCGTGTAATGTTACAGTGACTTACCTTTCCTCCTCCCCACCCTTGTAATGTTACAGTGACTTACCTTTCCCCTCCCCACCCTTGTGTTACAGTGACTTACCTTTCCCCTCCCCACCCTTGTTATGTTACAGTGACTTACCTTTCCCCCTCCCCACCCTGACTTACCTTTCCCCCTCCCCACTCTTGTAATGTTAGTCACTAACCTTTCCCCCTCCCCACCCTGACTTACCTTTCCCCCTCCCCACTCTTGTAATGTTACAGTGACTTACCTTTCCCCCTCCCCACTCTTGTAATGTAACAGTGACTTACTTTTCCCCCTCCCCACTCTTGTAATGTAACAGTGACTTACTTTTCCCCCTCCCCACCCGTGTAATGTTACAGTGACTTACCTTTCCACCTCCCCACCCTTGTAATGTTACAGTGAGTTACCTTTCCCCCTCCCCACTCTTGTAATGTTACAGTGAGTTACCTTTCCAGTGGAGACACAGTAAGCAATGAGATAGAATATCCCCTCCCCTCCCTAATTTTGTTACAGCGAGTTCCATTTCTCCTTTCTACCCTTGTAATGTTACAATGAGTTACCTTTCCAGTGGAGGCGTAGTAAGCTGTGAGGCGTACTTTCCCCTCCCCTCCCTCCGCATGCTTGACGCGGTCAACCTGGAATCCTATTGTTGTATCCTGTGGCTGGACCCGGCCAGTTTGGATACTGGGTAATCGCTGTTCCTGGCGGCTAATGAAAAAGTTACATTGGTATAAGCAATGGCTGTTGGTGATTTATTAAATGACACCACATGTACACATAGATTTAGGTAAGAGGTATTGTACCATTATAAAGCAAGAAATGTCATCAAAACTGAAAGACAATTGAATTCTGTTATGAACATTAATCACATGGTTTATCCGATTTATTTAATAAAACTATAACAGCTATACAGATCTTTACATAGTCCACTGAAAGCTGGTCAAATCTTTGCTACATACAACTGTATTAACTGTTAGCAGCTAATTAGTGTATTCTACCATTATAATATGCATGAAGATTACTTGCTAATTTACAACAGCTATTAGCATTTTAGTAGTGTTTCCATTTAATAGTTAAACAAAACAGAGCAATTGTGTTAATCAAAAACAAACTTTGATAAAAATTTATTATGCATAAATATTGTAAAGTCTTTTTCATTAGGTGATTACAGAAAAATCCATACTTTCAGTAATTAGATTTCATATCATCAATAATCATGCACCTTGATTACATGAACAAAACATGACATCTGTACATGGCAGGATTAGCTGTTACTACATAAGCACTGAGAAGCCCATTGTGCACAGCTATACCTGCTTGGGTGTTCTTCCTCACCCTCCTCAGAGGGAGGGGTGGGGAGAACTGGGCGTGCAGTGCGAGGTGCAATAGGTACAGGTGCAACAGGTACAGCAGCAGGAGGAGTTGGGACTGGTGTACGATAGGTGTAATCATAATGGTCGAGATCAGGGCCTCTGAAAACATGCCTATATATATTATCAAATGCATGATACATGCCTGCCTTGAGATCAGGGGCCTCTGAAAACATGCCTATATATACATGTACTGTCAAATGCATGATACATGTCAGCTTTGCATTATACCTTGCATCTACTGCTGTCTTGATCACATGCTATTGTTTCATACACTGCTTATGTTAGGTCATATTAGAGGCACCGGCACTAATCATTGGTTGCCTTTACCCTTGTTCAGTGGACCATGAGTTGTACTCGCTTTGTGACACTTCAGAAATCGGGGAACAATATCGTACTTGCTTTTTGGGTAGATTTCTGTTTCTAAAGCTAAAAGAAGTAACATAATTTTTCTTTTTACTGGTACAATGTATCTTTGTTTTACAATAATTCAAAATTTTCAAGACTTAAATATTAAGTTTTATATTTTGTTTTACCTTGGATACTGATCAATGGTAATATTTGTTTCAGTTTCAGTAGGATCGATATCAAACTGAACTTTTCGACAACTGAAAAACAATCTTTATTTATGAATTTGTCATTCTATTGGTATTTTGAAACCCTGACTACTTTGATGCCATCTGATAATTTGACTATATTCATGCAAGTCTGTGCAGGTATACCTGGACCTCAGTGGGGCAGGGGGTGAGGGATGTCTCTGGGGAGGAGAATTAGGGGTAGGGTTATACCACTGAGCAGAGCGATTCTTTTGAGAACTGAAATAATTGAAACAACTCAAACTTCAAAGACTTCAAAGACAGAACTAGATGCATGCATATCAAACAGATACAGAAACAAAAGATTTTGATTGCATAATTTTTATCCAACTTTGATAAAATCTGATTATCTGAATCTCTCTTTTTTTTCTAAATGTATACATGTATCAAATCTTAACCAAAATTATTTCTTAAACTAAATTAATCTTGAACCTTTTCCCTTTTTCCTTCTTTTTAACACTGAATTTTTTCAACATACTGTACATTTACCGACAGCATTGTCAGCATTTTACCTGGATCTCGGGGATTCAGGGGGAGATAACCAGTCTTGCGGGGGTGAGGTAGGAGGTGGAGGTTTGTGCAGAGAAACAGGATCGTGACTATGAAAGCTGGAAAATTAGGTCAGACTACAGAAGATAGACAGACAGACAAAGAGAGTCAAAGGTAGCTACAACAGAGAAAAGTATCACATGAGAAAAAATATTCAAAAATATCACATTTATATGCTATGTTATATAATGTGCTCATCTATTCAAGTGTTAGTATACGAGACAAAAAGATCTTTAAAAAGTATACTGGTAATTCAATTAAGCGATTAAAATAACAAGGAAAAGGAGACAATATTTGATTTTGATGATATTGATCAAATGGGGTGTGTCAGACACATTGATTTGAAGGAAGATGATACATGACGCATTCCAGAGCAGGTCTCAGATGACAGATCATAAATATTCTCTTTGAGGCGACTTTCTGAGTACTACAGAGACTCATGCAGATAGACAATTTTTATACCTCCATTTATGGTGACGAATCATAAATCTATGTTAGATAATTTCAAAATAACACTTTCCTTAACATAAAGATACATGAGTATACATATATTTAACAATGATTGTTAAAATGAGGGTACATAAATTAGACCAATTTTCATTATTGCAATCTAAGTCTACAGAGTGAAAAATGCCCCTCCAAAGCTAAAAACCTATAAAAACAATTTACAAAATATTGAAATATATGCAAAATAAAAAAAACCACTTGTCACTGAATAAGAGCAAGAGGGAAAGAGGCGGCATTACCTTCCTAGCCCTGTGGATGCAGTGGGAGGAACGCGAGGCGAGGGAGGTTTGGCCTGAGATGGTGGGGAAATCTGAAAACAACAACTTGTCACATCATTCAACTCCTGCCAGGAGAATCAAATGTCTGGTGCTAAGCTATCGTAACCGTTAATAAGTGCCTGTTGGTTATTCATTGGCAGTATATGAACAAAGCTTCCTGAAAAATGGTTAAAGCTAAGGTATAAAAAAAATCTCTACTAAAACAAAGACACTATAGAGGGAGGGTGTACACTTACTACAGGAGCCTGATACTGGTTGTAGTTGGCCGCCGAGATGTTCACCAGAGACTGGACTTCCATGTCCCGCATGTTAACCACGCGGTAGTACAGCTCAGCATCCTGGAACTGTTGGAAGGAATAAAACAAAGTTAGTGGTCTGTAGGAAATCCTTTTTATCTCTTTTTTCTCCTTTATTTCCTAAGAAACCCTATTGTGATTCATAGGTATATAGAAACTGACAGGGCTAGAATCTACAAGATCCAGTTCTAACCAGTTTATCAATCAGTTGAAACCTTCAGCAACCTATGAAAATCTTGGACTGCACAAAATAATCATGATAATGATGTCAGACACAAACTCCCATATAAGACCACTTAGCATTTTCTTTTATCTAATGAACTGATGGTCATTAACAATAGTTTAGTTACTTTTACTTACTCTTTATGATCAATTCATTAATTTGTTAAAAGAAAGATGTAAATATAAACAATAAAATGCTTTCTTTCATCAATTTCATGAGGGTTATACAGGTAGGGTGATCATTTCATGAAAAATTTACATATTAAACCCATCTTTTTAGTGTTCATTGAAGGATGACAAGGAATAGAAATATGCCCCCAGCAACTGTTTTACAGATGTTTTGTAGCAGAGTATAACAAACCTGGCATGTCTTTTAAATGTTGATGAAGGAACAGTTTCTTCCTGTTATACACTATCAGATATACCTGAATATTTGACTGACCTTTTCAAGGTTTTGAAGCTGACTAGGATGAAGATATGGTTTGATTGGAACATTTCTAAATGGAATGCGGAATTTTCCGGCAATAAGTCGTCCTTTGCCATCAAACAAAGGAAGCTTGGTCCAGGCTCTTGTAATGAGACTGTGTTTGTCATAGTCCGATCCAGGTCCCCCAGACGTTTGTAATTCTACCACAATACCAAGGTCAGAGTCTGCTGGACATCTAAACAAAGAAAGGTAAAAACTATACAGCAATCTAAGTTAAATCTAGAATTAAGCCATTTAAAAGAAATCTAGTGTCCCTTATTCAATATTTATACCTATATGTCATGATATTTTACATTTGTTACTCAGTCAAAATATTAAAAAATATGCCATTGTCCTTTCTAGATCTTATACATCATGTGATTGAGATAACAAACATACTTCGGTACAGGTTGCCTGGCCCCTATGATAGCGTTGGAGTTGTTTGACGCGTAGGCTCCTCCTCGAGTTACGGGCTCGGTGTACACAGTGGGCATCAGAGTGGGCTCGCCCATTTGAGCGGACACTCCATGAAGGCCCACAATTAATCTACAGGCTGTCACCCTGGGGTCCAGATTCAGGACAAGGTCATAGAAAATGACAAAACCAGCACTGAAAATAAATTTAGGAATAGAGTTTGACAGTCGCTGTCTGAGGATGTTCCCTACAGACATTGAACAGTTTATAGTTTTATTTCCCTCACCTTACATACAGGTTATTGATGACATGATTATACAATATTGTCACCAACATGTTATGAATTTATATGTTTTTTCTAAAAAACCAATAGGTGAAGTCATTGTTATAATCTTTATTTGATTACTGTACATACAATGTTCTAACAAAACAATGATAAATGAGGAAAAAATACATTCTGGCAATATCTTCCATCTTTTGTTCACAAGCTTAAAAGGTATATGCAGCTAAAATGTTTTCACAATGTAAAAAGTAAGTTTGATTTTATATAATATCACAGATTCACAATGATTCATCCCACAGGCTGTTTGGACTTGGAATATAAAAGTGACAGGATGACCAGTGGTGACCATACACAGTAGGAGGAATATACTGGGGTTGTGATGCAGGCACATGGACCACATAAGTCCTAAGAGGAAAGGAGAACTAGTTTATAAACTGGTATCAACTCCGTCCCAGAAGTGGCCTCACTCGTACATTCCTTTACAGAGAATTTACATGTTCTAAGAGGAGACATTGATAAAATAGAGAAACAGAGAGTGAGAAAAAGAGCAAATTTAGAGAATTTTACAAGTGATAATGAAACAATTAGTTTAAAGAATTTGCTTTAACTGTGGCACAGGTAAGGCTACTTCAAACATTCAGACAAAAGTGTTCATAATAAAGTTTCAATATCAATTCTACCATTTAGTTTACTATTTTCTTTTAAATTTAATCAAAAATTAATCCAAACATTATAAATAAATTTTAAGACTGTTCAAAATTGATTGAAAATATGATTAAGATTTTTTCAATAACATTAGATTATGTAGACTCTTGTGCATTTAATGTTAGTTGGAAAAAAATAATGCATTGTGCTATCACATCTAATAAAGATATACTTTGCTAATATAAAAACCAAAAAAAAACCATTAGATGGTGACAAAACTTTCATAAAAGTTAACACTGGAAGCACTAAAGCTGTTATTCACTACTTGTGCATGATCTCCAAAATTTATATTGCACAGCTAAATATTCATAAGCAACTATATTTATACTTGATTCAGTGCAGCCATTCAAACTATGCTGTGTATTTTGAAAATCTTTGAATGAGACATTCAAGGGGTGTTCATTCATCAACTACCAGGGTTACCTATACATTATGTCTCCCTCTATGTCTCTGCCCCCGAATCATCATCAAAAGGGTTGGTGCGATACTTATCGTGACTTTTGTGACTTTGTGTCGCTACCCAAGAACGGAAAGCAGTGGGCAAGCGCTCCTTATCAAACCTGTTCGGGCTGTAAGGAATCGGACATAACTCAGGTCAAGTTTATATATGAAAGAAATTACTGATACTCTGATATTTATACACATAAAACTGTTAAACAACTTGAATTTTATACGGCATATTTGTATTTGGTCATCAATAGTGCTTGGAACAATTGCTGGCACCCCAGAAGAGTAAGAGTCATATATTTCTGTTGTTGTCTCACTAGCAGTTTGAGATATATATGGTTTTAGCTGAGTTTTTGACCTGTGGGTTAACTTAAGGATGCTGGGTGCTCAACAGATTACCCAATCACAGTAGGACTTTGCTTATCTCACTCTACAGCAAAATTAACTAAGGTAAAAATATTTTTGGAAACATCACATGAAATAAATGTTTCTCTGTGAATGGTTAATTCACAGGATTTGGACATGTTATGTAAGCTTATAGAAGATTAAAGATTGAAGATCTATCCAAAATTCACACAGATTTTTCTCTTAATTACTGCACTAAAAACTGGAGAAAAAGTGCACAAGTACCGGTAATGATTGCTACATTAACCACCAGTGTGTTAGTTTTCTAAGCACAAAGTGATGTATAGCCATCTATGTTTAATGTTGGTGCAGTGGCTAATGAAGGAGGACCAACCCGTACATCTTGCAAGAATTAATCTAGGTCGTCAACATTTGTTCCCTCAGACTCGGGGCGTGCCGTGGGCGGAGGTAAGCGGGTGCTTACGTCCCCGTTGTAGTAATGCTGGGTGGAGACCCAGGTATGGTGATTGGTGGGGACATAGCGGTTAGGACTGGAAATTAATCAGTGAGTCCAATAGTGAGGAGTAATCTCAACAAATGCATTATTCATTTATACTGATCCTCAAAACTGATTCTTATTTAATATATATGTTCATGATGAAAGAAACAATTAACAAATTATACCAAGAGATTTATACACATGTGAAAGAGATCTGTTTTCTTCTTTATATTCATAAAGAGACACAGGATGAAATTACATGAACAAAGGTTTTTACTCTATAAACTGTCTGCAAGCATAAGGTTCAGAGACGTGTCGAAGTATTGGGGGTCTTATGGTGGAATCTTGCAGTAAATTAATGCAATAAGTGTCAGCAATTGAAATTGATCTGTTGTTTTACCATAACACTTGATAATAAAAATACCCCGGTATTTGTATTTATTTAATACTGCACAGGGATTTTGAGTAAGAAAACAACACTGTATGTTGTATAAAAATTACTGTAACTATAAATCTACCATATATCTCTATATAGAGGCTCATGCAACAGCACTCATTAGCTAACTTACTTGAGATTAAATGACCTTATCACAAAAATAATTTTAAAATGATACATGTCTTTAACATGTTGTAGTACTATAGGATTCTTGCAAGATACCAGTAAAAAGAAGCTCTAACTGTTGATTTCTTAAATATGATATCAAATCATTGTTTAATTCTTATGATCATTCAAAATTATCATATTTACTTATGAATAAAAAAAAATTAATTTGAGTCCATGAGGAAAGGAAGCATTGTACAGTAAGAACTAGTACCGGGTACACTTGATCAGGCGATTTTAAAAACGTAAAAGGTAAATACATACAAAAGTCAATCAAATATTTTTTTTTAACTTTTCTTAATTAATGCCTGTTTGATTCAATAAATATTTGAAAATAATTATTGTTCTTCTTATGTTCTGTTCACCTTTTGTGCTAGAGCTTCTTTACTTTGATAAGGTAAAGGTGAATTTGCATAACCAATAAAAAACCACTGAACGACTAAATTTACAAATAGCAAAAACTGCCTAAAAACTATAACTCTTGTGATCTTAGAGAAGCACATATGATAAGCTTAAAATATACTGTCAAATAATATACGTATAATTATTGCCTGTCACACATGGAACGTTCCTCACCCATTGTGTACCGACTGCACCTCACGCAGTAGAGAAGGTGGAGTTAAGGACCCTGGGTGTTTGAATGATTAGGGAGGGGTATAAGGGGATCCCATCACGAGAACTCCATACCACACTGACAAAAAAAGCCAGGGCATGAATCACATTGTGAATATTGTGAAATATACACCTTGACCTTTATCCTTTTGACCTACCCATCGATAATGGTGACTAGAACATGACAGTTCTTTTATAATTAATTTGTACACCAAAACATAGTTGGTTTATGCCAAATTTTGCAAATTCACCACACAAAAAACATAAGACTTCACTTGGTCATTTTTAAAATCATAAGGCCCATGGATCACATTGCTCACCTTAACAACAATGTCTAACACTGACCAATCAGCATTACATATCTAATACTATTTAATACAAAAAGCTCAAACTCTCTTCCCCACAATAGGGGCCTTTCTCTGGCCCCAGGGGTTAAACTAAATTTTAAACATAAAAGCCATCAAATTATCTTGTATTTATATTTTGTTTTCACAAATTGTAGCCCGTTTTCTTCATTAAATTTTGTTTCTGTAAATACAACTTGATTTCTAAGTATAATTGACACCCTAGCTCCCCCACTTACGGTAACTTAAGAGATAATGGTAAATATAAACTTGACAATCCTTTTAACTAACTAGCTTTTATATCAAATGCATATCAATTATTGCCTTCATTTTCTTCAGAAGAATTTTCTATTTTTCAATGTTATCAACCTCTTGTTGGCTCTCTGACCCCCAGAGATTACATTATTACTAAACTTAAAAATTATTCAGTATGTTAATTTTACAAATAATTGTCTATTTTCTCTTGAAGTTGAAATTGGCTCAGTGGTTCTAGACAGAAAGTTAAAAACGTGAAAAGCTAATTCAATATTGCACAAACAACATTGATGATACTTAAGCTGCTGACAACAAATGCCAGTCAAATTTTGATCAGAATAGCTCACCTGAGCAAAGGAATCGTGAGCTTATAAAAAATTAATGTACATATACTCAATGACTGTTCAAGAATTTAGAAAATTGACATCTGTATATGGTATTCAATTTCATATTTAACAAAGCTAAAGAGTATGTTCTGCTAATTACCTGTAAGCAATGTAATACAAATACAATAACCCACTACAATGTACTAAGAAGCCATACTTACTACTGATCGTAGGGCGCCATCGGCTCCACTTCTACGTAAGGTCTCTGTAAGAGCCAGGGAGTATCAGCTTTTGTCTGTCAATGGTGTGGGGTACAACAACAGATTACTTATCTTGGTTCAATTATATTCACCATCAACCAATGTGAATTTGCACCACATGGACCAATGTCCAGAATGTGAAAAGATTGTGAAGTTGTTACAAGATTACTCTAATTTATTTTACAGAACTTGCAGCAGTACATAAATTTTTTAAAGCTTGCTGATAGTAAAAAAAAAAGTTATCTTTGCAAGTATATGAAAATATTTTTTCAGTCAAAGAGCATTTGTGATGTGGTGCAAATTTTGTATGATACATACTATATATACTGTAAGCGTACATAATCTAAATGATTATCACTTTTTAGCACCTTTTACCCTGCTAATTCAAGCACACTTAAATATTATGAATACACTAAAAATAGAAGAGAATGAATTGCATTAAATTTTGAGTGAGTTAATTTATGTACGTTTACAGTTGTTAAATAAGCAAGCGTTAATTAATTTAGACTTGTTAAAAATGGCAAATGCATCCAATAAAAAAAAAACAACATTCTGCAATAAAAACTGTTCTACCACCTCATACTATAATAATTTGTTAGGTGCAATTTCACAAATCATTGTTAGTTATTAAAAGGTACAAACATTATTCACCTCAAGCACTCAATTGTTAGATACAAATATATGTGCATTAATTAAATTACTACAATTATAAAAGAACCAAGATGCATGATTGGAGTTTAAAGGGATTTCAGGGATTTTTTGCAATGGGGGTGTCAATATAACAATTTTAAGAACATAAATTATACATTGAAATTATGTCTTTTTTACACCTATTTCATAAAATTATATCTGATTTTACATGAATCAATATATTAGTACAGCTTATTACTTCACTGATTGATTGTGGTTTAACAGTAGCAGAGACTTACTGGGGGTGGGGGGAGAACTTGACGAGGGGTGGCCTCAACAGGGGGTCTGTTCTTCAGAAGATTGATCTCGTTCTGTAATTCGTACATTTTCCTTAACTGGTCCTCCCTCAGTTGCCTCAACTGGCGCTCAAGTTCCTCTGTAAAATTTTAATGATGATATGTCAATTTTAATTTATTTTTTTTTAACAATTCAAGTTAACTCAAGAAAATATACAGAACTAACGTACAGATTATATATATTCATATTTTCTACATGTGTGAATGAATGTTAATGTTAGGCTTTACATTCTGAAGAACATAATAATTTATATTTCACAACAAAACCCTACACACACACACACACACACACACACACACACACACACACACAAAATTTGTTGAGATTAATTTCCCTTTACAATGATTTGGACTCTTTTTTTCAGAGATTGGTACAGTATATTCAGCTATTCAAGCTAAACATATGCAATCAAAACACTTCTTTTTTATATTTGAGATTCCTTTACAGTAACAAAAATGTTTCGTAAAAAGTTGTAAAGTACTTTATGAAATCTACAAAGATGAATAATTTTCTCAATTGTTATTTCTCCATAATTGTTGAATTTAGATTTCATTATGTATAAAAGATTTGCACTTCTATATTCAAACACTTTATAAATTCTACAGATCTTGTTGAAACTTGCAAAGTACTCTTCTCAATAATTATTAAGGTCTGCAAAGCAGGAGATTCTTTAATATTACCAGAAGATGGTTTTTATCAAATTCAATTAGGAATACATAATTTTTATTGCCTGCCATTCATTATGCTCCTTGCAGTTTTTGAATGTACCTTCGTAATTAGACCCTTTTAACTGAGCTGTCGCAGAGAAATAAAATGTTCTGGGCGACTGCTCCCTTTTAAAGTGAACTGAACATGTCTGTGCTCATTTTACCTATACTTTCTCATTCAAATCTTGATTTTTTTTTTCATTTCAATAAGTCATTTTGTGAAGATATTATATCTCAAGAGACCAATTCTTTAGAAACAACACAAATATGCTTATAATGAATTTTATTGTGATCATAATGAAAATAATAAATAACACTTTATAATTGATTTAACAAAGAATAACAATTATCTACTTACAATTTTTAAAAGATAAATAAACTGTCAATCAAGTATGATAGGCTGTACATGTAAATGCTGCACAACACATCACTGCATGCAGTTTTAGGAATTATATGAATAACCTTTGGCCTTTCAAATATATATGTATTTGATTTTGATGATGCTTCCAGCATTCGGTGGAATGATGGTATTTAGAAGAAATATCAATTGGGAGGTCTTACTTTTTTGTTCATTATCATATTTAGTTGGGTTTTTTTTAATTACAATAATTTTTACCCTCTTACTCCAGAACAAAAACTTTTTTGTAAAATGTAATATTGGGGGAATGATCGTCGAGTAATAAAAGAATAATGATAATATTATGGTCATAGAAAAACATTTCTGTAAACATTCATGATCGAATGAAATAATGTGTGTAAGTAATCTCATATGGATAAACACACTTTAATTTGAGCAACATTGTATTGATGTTGTTTAAGAACTTGCAAAAATTGAAGTTACATGAAAAATAAATAATACTGTAAAGATTCATTGAGTATTGATAGATAAAAAATAAATCTAAAAAAAAATAAGGGTAATCATTTTCTTCTTTTCATTAAGGAGGCTGGATAATCAGCAAATGGTCGACCCATATCAGATCAACCTTAAATTTTCAGATATGATTTGTTTAGCTATAAACCATTGTTTTGTAAAGAAAAGTGTGATATATTTAAACTTTTATTCTTGGGTATTTTCCTATATTTTTATACAGAGGTCTTCTTCTAAAGGAGATAAATACGGTCTAAAAATGGCCACGACCACCTGGCATCAACATCAAATTGAGCCCCTCATGGCATCAACAGTTTACTTCAGAGGTTACATCCAAGTTCCTTTACAGTTTACTTCTGAAGTATTTATAGCCACCATATCAATGATACTGTTGACAACAGACTCCTGATGGTGCTAATAGGATTGTTGCATTTCACAAACCTCTTATTTAATGCCATTTAATCAAACCTATTATCCATTTTCAAACCTTTCGTATAACACTTTTTGGGGTCTACTTCGTGAATTAAGGATCAACTTCTTAATGCATTAGATTAATAACACATGGAGTTAAAATCTTAGAAAACTTTGGATCTACTCAATATAATTAGTATTTCACTAATAATTTGTATTTCAAGAGGCCTTCTGCTTTTAATTCATGTATTCCTATTTTTGTACTTATTGTATTCAAGAAAATAATTATGCTTCTGTATTGTGCTTTGGATAATTTTGGTTTTTAGTGTTTAAAGATCTTTGGTCAACACAAGAATCCATTTGAATGAACATACAATGATATAGAAGCAACATCAATTTGGCATGAATCTCCCTGAACAGACATTAACATCTACATGTACTTATAGATCTATTCTGCTATTTCTAAATCTATTGTCATTGCCAAAGCAATGAATGAATTGGGCACTCTTAATCCATCAACCAAACTCCGATTCCCATATCACAGATCAGCTTTGTTCATGTTCTGTCTAATACCGGTACTTAACACTGTGTTAAACTGTTGCTTTTTCTTTAATCTTTTCCTGTTTGTACGTTACAGTGGATATGATATTTTTAGTCTGTGGGTTCATTTCTTCTTTCTGTTGTAGAGATATAGTCTCGTACCTCCGATCAGCTGGCATGTTATACATGTTCCTCACATTATACTTTGTCACGTTTCGGTCTCGCTCCGGAACCAAAAGATCTCTGGAATTGCTGGTTTTCTGATATAATCCCAACAGGTCACTTTCTGACAAACTTGCTTTTGGCATGTACGATCTGTACCTACGGGGTTCCACAACACCATCCTGAATTTCAGTTCGGATGGACTGGTGACTCCCACTCTGTTTACGAGACTGTGGATAATAAAGTGACTTTGTGTCACTGTGTGGATATCCCAAACCATATTTTCTGTCATAAGCCCTCTGGAAATCGGGATTAAAATCCCAATTTAATGGATTGGTATCCTTGGTGGAAGATGGTTTGGAAGTTCTCTCCATCCATTTTGGCCTTGGTTGTGGTTGCTCTTTCCTCTGGGAATCATAGTTATTGTCATTTATTCTTCTCAAATCTAGAGGAGGAACTTTAGTTGGCCTTCCATGAGAGTCAGATCTCTGGGGTTTGTACGAAAAGTTATCATCCCTGTGTTTTCTTTTGGCTTCACTTTCTTTACGTGTGCCACGCGGTGAACTCGAATGAAACATTGAATTTCCGTAAGTTTCATATTTTTCGACAAACTGCTCTAGTTTATCATGCATGCGTTGACCACTATCATGTTGGTTAAACGAATGGTAACGTTTAAGATTCCTACCTTCTCTATCACTTTTCTTCCGTTCACGAGCTAAAAAGTTCTGCTCTTGTAATAGCATCAGTTCCCGGTGGAGTCGTTCATTTTCTAGTTCCAGTTGAGTTATCTGGCCTGGGTCTTTCTTTTCTGCAAGAACAAGTAATATATTATCAAATAAGTCATCACACACACAAGATCAAATAACAATATTTAAAAGAAGAAAGCTATTCTTATTGTGTGCATAAACGGAGACAGAGATACAGATCTCTACTTTTTAGTGACATACCTCTGTGTCTGCGATCATATCCATGTTTCTTCATCTGGTCCTCAATGTTTTGCGCCTCCGCTTGCATTTGCGCCATCTGGTGGAGGATGTCAGGATCGTTACCACCGTTCTGTAGATATGCTTGTCTTATGGCACTTAATATAAACAATGCAAATTCAGAGTCATAACTTTGTTGTTTAACTCTAATGGATGACCTTTTCTACAATGAGTAGGCACCTACGGTTGGATTTTGGCACAAGGTATCACGGTTGACTTAATTTTTCCTTAAGTAATTGTATGTATTCCCATGTCTATTGAAATCTTTGATGTTTTATGTCAGCTAACCAAATCATGGAACAATAAAATTCATTGAATTTACATCGATTGAAAAATCTCCATTTCCTCTTTACATAAAGATGTCAGGGGTTCTTGTAAAATATAAGTGAATTCACCATAGTAACTTTTATAAAAAAGCCATAGTGCAAAGCAGAGAATGCATATAGATTAAGTGGATTACTTATGTATTTATAATCATTCAATAAACAACATTCATTTATATATCTTTACTCTTCATTTCTATTTTATACATTTAAATCTATTTATGCAATGAAAGCAATCCATCCCTGTGTATAACTCCAAACAATGACATTGATAATTCAAAAACACCTTTTCAGAATTTCATTGCTATCACCACTACTGAACTGAATAGGGTTTCTTCTGCTCAAACAGCATTTTAAATTTAATAGCCCTTTTACTCTCTTCTAAAAGAATTTTTATTTCAACAAGCAATGAGTCTTTGAGAATATACATGCAGTAAAAGCATGCGTTACCTGATTTCGGCTACCATGGAGTTGCCGTAGTATATAGGGTAGATGTAGGACTTCCGCCCGGTCTCTACTGGCGGCGGGGGAGGGGGTGGGGGTGCTGGTTGACCTTTATCCACCTCTCTACAGTAAAAACCCACAAAAAACATATATATACTACAGAAAAACAGAGACTATGATTATGTCTTCTGACTGTTATCAAAATGTACTGTACCATCAATGTAACTTATAATTACACATGTAGTTTGGGTTTGGAAAAGCAAAGAAAAAATTGACTATTGTAGTAAAAGTACTTGGCTATTATAAAAGATTCAAGAGCAACCTTAAGGCAAGTACCTGTACATTAGAAAATGAAATATGAAAACAGAAAAACATAAAATTTCACTGGTTCTTTCACAACTGTATGATTGTGTAACATGATATGCCAATAATGTGCTTAATCAACAGAAATTATTGCTTACCGGTAACCATTTGCCATTATGAATTTAATCAGGGATATTAATCAACAGAAATTACGGGTATTGCTAAATATACCATGTGCCATTATGAATTTAATCTGCATGGATATTTGTCTATCAATAGTTTCTTCAGACATTCTTATACTTAAATATCAATATTTATCAATTGAGTACATATATTCCCTTTGTTTAATGCAAAACTGGTTTGTGTTTGTTTCGTCCATCTGAGCTTTACTATTATGGGGTCATATATGGTGGCAATTAAAACAAAATCAAAAGAACATGTGAGCAACACTTAACAAGTAAAGTAAATGAAGAATCAGCTAACAAACACTAAAAAAGTACCAGATTGACAATCTGAACAATCATAACTCAAAGAAAAAATCACACAACATTTAATCACTCAATTGAAAATATACCCCACAGAAAATGAATCTTTGTTCAGTCTAGAGACTTGAGCTTGTAGTTTTAGAGCCATCCTGTACGTCGGATCTCTAGAGCTCTGTACTCGCTTTGACTGATCTCCATGCTCGACTATGTCACCGAGACCTACACTACGTGTGTCTGTCTGTAGGTGCTGAGTCCCAGTGAGACTTGAGTTCTTGCTTGGCTGGGTGCCAGCATCCTTCTGAGCAGGGTGAGACATTTTGGTCTGAATCTTCTCCCCCAAGGCATCAATCAGACGACTCATGTACTCTAGATTGTCTCTCACCAGATCTAGCTTTCTGCCAGTTGTTTTAATAATTCATGTCTTAAATCATTCAACAACAAAAGACTCTCTACTAATGTCTTGAACAAGTATACTAGTACATGTACTACATATGTAATAACACAACAAACAAACAGTTACCTATAACCTCTCGCCTTTGTAAGATTAGGAAAAAACGTTAAACAGTAGGTTTATATCAATCAACTTTTCATTGAGGACAAAGTACATTTGCAAGATAATTAGAATATAGAACCAAACTAATGAATTGTATCTAAATTCAGTGAAAAACTCGGTGCATCATAAAAACCCATGATATAATTGTAAATTTTAATGCATTAATCTAATTGGTATAGAAATCATTCATTGTTTTCCATGTTCTTTTGTGATTTTTCAAAAGTAATGTACTTGCATGATTAAAACTTCCCAGTCAAAAATTGATATATTAAAAGCATCACCTTGTGATAGTTGATTACAATATGTTTTCTAATCTCGAGTATTGTAATTGATCAATGATTGATATCAGTTGTCAATACAGTAAAACACGGTTATAACGAAGTGCCAGGGACGGGCGATTTTGCTTCGTTATAAGCGTAATTCGTTATATCCGTCAAGTTTACAACATGTAATACAAACACGAGGAATGAAAATCACTTCGCTGTAAGCGTCAATTCATTATAAGCGTGTTCGCTATAACCGTGTTTTACTGTATATAATATTAAGAAATGACTTTATATTACAAGGCACGGAGATGTAAACCTACATGACATTGATCCGTTGGTGATTGATGTCGTAAAGCTGGCGTTTCAGGTCATCTAGCGACCTCTGGTTCCGCTCTTCCTGAGCCCGCAGCTCGGCCAACAGCTGGGCAGAGTCCTCCCCTCCTGTCGGCCGGCCTTTATTTCCAAGTTCTGCTAATCTCCTCTGTATGTCTATAGAAACACAAAGATGAAATATATATATGAATATCAGCCACCAGACTTTGTTCAACTTGTTGAGAAAGGTCCAAAGTGGGAAAACGCAATACCTACCTTGCCGCTGTTTCTCCAGGTCTTGATTGCGGAGCTGTAGATACTCCATTTGCCTCCCATGATTCTCAGCTAACTGCTTAATTTGTTGATCTTGGTCTGGATTATATTTCTGGTATTCCTGTTTATAGAGAGAAATATAAATGAGCTCAGTCAATTGCTGTAATTTTCTGTGTTTTTTATTTCAACAAAGCAAGAAGAAAATACCAGTATACATGTATTGTTCCTATGCATATTGAAAAACGTATATATCATTTCTGAGAGAGAAATAAATTTATTCATACAAATATTGTTTTCAAATTGAATTTGCGTAATTTACAATGTACAAATTTAATGCCTAACTAAATGTCCATTTTAGGTACAAATTCAAGGCTCATAAATAACTGTTATCGGCCAGGTATTATTTTACTTATCTCTGGACCCCAATCAAAATTTCAACCAACAACTTTAAAACCTTGCCCCACCTAGCGTTAGAAATTAATGCATGCTATTTCGTATCAATCTCTATACTTTCATTAAAAACTGAAAATGTGAAGTTCCTGTAAACAAACTTCAATCCCAATGTTATTGAATATTCCAGTATTTAATGTTATTAAGTCATTCTCCTGGCAATCTGATCTAGCAACATCCTCTCAAAGAATTTTTCAATTAAGAAAAACAAACAATTAGTGTTGGCTTTGGTGTACAGAAGACATATTGGACATGAATGACTTAAACCCCTGCAGTGGCATGTTCTGATAGCAAGGTATACATGTTTAGTACAAGGAGACTTAAACAAAGAGATTAAGAGTGACTCAAAAATCTGATGTTAATCTTGAGAAATTCTTTAAAGCACAATTTGACAGTGTGTTTTAAATTAATGATGAAAACATGTAGTTTTATTTTAAGTTGTATCAAGATAAAAAGTTTTTACAGTCATTTATTTTATCTTTGATCCATCCAGGTAAAAACCAGTCAAGATTTGTCGTCTTTTTCTCTTCAAGATTTTATTTTTGGTGCATGATGAATGATTGTTAAATGTTACTTATTACCTAATATATTTTGGAAAAATGTGATATGGTTGGCATTGAAATGACATTTCATAAACATTTCATAAGAGAGAGAGAGAGAGAGAGAGAGAGAGTACGTGTTCTAGTAAAAGTGTAAAATTCAGATTCTTGTTCTTTTAGTTGTCATCTACTTGATCAAGGAGGTGAACCAGAGATACTGAGAAATTATCACTAACAGATTGCTTTATAAATAGCCTCTTCATGCTAATTGTTATCGATAATCCTTAAATGACCAGAAACCAATTTATGGTGTATTAATCACTACATTGTACCAGTATTCCAGTTTTGTAATAAAGATCAGAAGTTTGTTTTAATGAGTGGAAATATCTCAGTATCTACAGAAATATCTACAAATCCAAGGTATTTTTTTTCAATAGTCCACTATACCAGTAATTACAGTAGCACTCTATTACCAGGTAATACAGTTCATAGCAACCTTACACACAGAGCATTTGCATCAAACTAAGTCAGTAGATAAAAGGACAGACCCCATACCTCATACCAGTACCTGTGGGTACTCTATCAGCCTGCAGTGCCATATCAAGCAAAACAATACAAACTATGGTACATTGAGATTCATATAAAAATCCAAAATTATTAGGTTTCTACAATCATTTTTAGGCTTACATTTTTCATACATAAATTCATGATAAGCATTCCATTATCAAAATATAAACTGAGAAAATCATAACACATTGAAAATATCTATAAACACACTGCTAGAAGATCAGATTCATTAAAAACAATTTCTGCAACTAGAAGGTTTGAATACATAATCACTCACATTACATAGATCAACCCTTAATACATAAAAATATCTATATGCATGCACATAATTCAAAACACATTAATTTTATCATTGATCTGTATTTATCATTCTCCCCCAAGTTCTTACATCGTCTGGGAGATGGATGCTCATACTCGAGTCAGACATTGGGGAGTAGTTGTCTAGCCGTGACTCCTGTAACATTGGAGAAATCCCCCTCCCATATCCAACTGGTATTTCTGTTTTCTGTTGAAGCTCCTTCTCTCTTAGCATCTCATACTGCAACAAGACAGAACGACTGTACAGCAATATTATTTAAATGTTGCAACACAGCCAATATAACAACAAAAATTCTCTCTCTGTCTATCTCTGTCTCTCACTGTTCAGTCTATATGGTAGTACCTCTAGCTGCAGTCGTTTAACATCTTTGTCCTTGGATAGAGGAAGCCTGCTTACACTTCTCTGTGATGGACCATAACCCAGCTGCACATCTGTGTCTTCTAAGGTATCCAAGAGAATTCTTTCTTGCAAGTTCCGAATATCTCGACTTTTTTCTCGATCGGCTTTTAAAACTTGAAGTTGGTGTACCTTTATAAAGGTAGTAGGACATTGGTCTGAACATAGTCCTTTTATCAAAAAAATTGAATTTTCATTTCAAATTCCATGATATTAAACTGATTTTTTTTCTTCTCATTGGTATTTGGATATAAATGTTTTTAAAACATAATTTGAATGAAATCAGTATTAGGGGAAAAAGTGATTAAAAATAGTAAAAATAAATCAGAGCCATTCACATATTTCTTTGTTTTATGATTCAAGTCTTCATTTGTATATAAATTGATTTTAAGACAAAGATAGTTCAGGATTACAACAGACTTTAAATTCCAGTGCATTCTGAGCTTTGCCAATAAAAATATGCATTTCATAAGGTTGTAAAAACTTTATGTGAGGGTTTGATTTTGGTAGGTTCGTTTCAAGTTAGGCACTGCAGACTAACCCCTTTGCACAGTAATCATATGATCTTCCTTCATCTTCTTCCCAAAATACTGAATGGCTCCCATGTATTATATACATGTACATCCATATTTAAAAATAAAAATAAATACAGGGTGCTTTTTAGCAGAGTTTTATTGCAGAAACTACATCAAAAACATGCAACAAATCAACAGTTCTAATACTCGCACATTCTGGGTCTCCTTGTACCCACACAAAGCTTGGTATTGCACTGCAGGGGTTTAGTATACAAGCTAGGATTGCCAGCTATATTAGTACTACAGTTGACACACTAAGATATATGGACAACACCAAAACCTGAAATCATTTAACAAGACATGCCGTGAATTATCGTTGTTGTTGTTTACTCTACATTGTCTCACCTTGTCCTCTACTTTCTTTCCTCCTGGTAAAGGCTGCAAAAATTGCCATGGTCACCCATGTGTCAGTATCATTTATAGTATAGAAATTATATACAGTTTTTGGGATCCATGAGTTATACCCCCTACTGATCCTTTTACAGCTATCACACAAAATATGACAATGTAGCATCTTGGAATCAGGTAAACTTACCTAAGTGCACTTTTATATTTATTTAAAAGATGTTCAATGAACTTCAAGATACACAAGCCATACATGTTCTTAAATTGCAAAATAGTTCACATAAAAAGTGTTTTCTGAATTGCTTAGGAATAAAGATTTGTTTAAGAAATCGATCTGCCATTACTTTTGTTTTCAAGTGAATTATGAATTAAGCAGCATCTAAATGTTGGATTCCTAAAACTGCTTTCTAAGCAGATCATGAAACACTTAACACTGTTCATTAAAATGTCGGGAGAGCTATGGTGTTTCTCTCCATGAAATTTCAAAACAAAAATAGAAAAACTACGCAAAATACATAATATGACACGAACATGCAGATAATCTCCAAAATTGAGTAAATCAAAGCAAACGTCCTTTTGTTATAGATTATTGACAATGGTTCTTATACACTAAATGCTAGTTTTATCGTCTAAATTTGTCCTTCCATGAAAAAAAAACTTAATTATAACATGCAGACATTGATTTTCATGTCACACAAGGCTCAACAATTTATAACATGGTCAAAAAATGCAGACACCATTCTAATATGATCAATATACATGGATTTTATGTATAGAATGATAATCCAAAGTTTATAAATATTAATTGTTATTCTTTCCTTTCAAGCCTATGCAGTTATCATTAAAGAAACCTTATTTCAGTTAAAATAAACTGAAATAAGTAGAAACTTTCTAGTGTATTCAAAGAATTCTGTGCATTAATTGTGTGGACTTCATTTGCAGAAAACCCCCCCAGTGATAAACTCTTTTGTGACGTAGTTTTAATCTTTACAAATACCATGAACATAAAGGACTGGTTCTTGGCAAAAAGATGTTCTCGTGAATCTCTTGGAATTTTCTCACACATAAATAAAAGTTAGTGTACAGTAAATGACATCACAAGGAATATTCGATAGGGATAATCGGCAATAAAGAGTACTCACCTTCTCCTCTGGGGAATAAGGCCTCGCGATAGGGTCATCATCGGACCGTAGCCCCTTCCTGAGTCGTAAACTGTCTGGGTCTCCAACGGACCCTCCCACACAAAACTTCTGCTTGTGCTTCTGAAGTAAATTCAGAGTCCCGAAAGTCATGTGACAGTCATGGCATTTGTATGTGCCATCTGCCATCTTTTGAATATTTTGATTATAAACTTGTCTCCTGTTTTTTTCTTTCTGTTCAATCAGCTGAATGTAAAATAATCCATCAGTTTCTTCTTCATTTTTACACAGTAGTGATAGTATCACATCTGAAAAATTCAGACAACAAAATTAATGACAAAAATATTCATAAAAACCCCATTCTAGCAGATAGCAACGTCAAAACAAAACTCTCCATTAAATGGCTTTCACATCCTAGCGACCTTTTAAGTTGCTTTCCAAGTTCTTGAGATGCTTCCTTACCTGGCGTGGTTATGAAAATGGCAGTTAAAGGTATATACCTGATAATAACCACTTACATTATCAACCAAAAAATCAATAAAATCTGAAAGGCTTGAATTGATTCTTGAACAAATAAATTGAGAACATTATAAGCAAATATTTCCATATATTAATGAAAGTTAAGATTTCAGAGAGTCTAAATATAATCTCTTGACATTTCTTCCTAATAAAACCTAAAATAGTTGTCATAAACTTCTGTTTTCTTATCTACTTATTTCTCAAAATGATTAAGGGCCATGAAACAAATTAACTTTTAAACTTGATATTTATGTACCAGGTATACTAGGCTAAGGATTTTTTACCTCCTTACATCTTGTCAAGATCTTTCTAAACAGTTTCAGCAAATGCTTTAGGATTGAGAAATCACAGGAATGGTTTTTCACATTATTTACTACATAAGAAATGTTAAGAAAGGTTTAAAGCTCTGAGTGGGGAATTTTTGTCAGTATGGTTGGCGTTGCCAAAGAAAATTGTCTTGTTATACAGAGAAATAAAATGCTCTGTTCACAAACACAAAGAACCTTAAAATCTATCAAGACTTTATTCCTAAAGAAATTGAAAAGGTCTTTATTTACCAAACCTAGACTGAAGCGCCAAAGACAGTTCTTTTCAAATTTCATGCTTTTGAAAAATAAGTTTGATTTAACTGAATGTGTTCAAATAAATGTAAATAAACTCTTTTAAATCCCTTTTGAATAAAATTTCATAATAACACAGAATTTAAAAACTACTAGCTAGGAGAAGCATAAAAGCAATGTAAATACAAAGATATATATAATAATACATGTATATCACAACATTTTGCATCAAACTGTACTTTTTATATAAATCTAAAACACTGTATGGTTTTTAAATTTAGACTACGTAAATAAAGGATATGTTTTCATGATATGAACTTTGAACTGTAATTAGACTGAATTCATAGCATCTAGAACTAAAAAATAAAGTACCGGTACATGTGCCAGTGCTTGGGATTTAAAGGAGTTTCATATTCAGTTTTTATAATTATGCAATATAGCAAAAAAATGTGTGCATCATATATAATCTTTAAAAAAGAGCGATAAATAAGGTCAGAGCTAATCTAATGTGTATACTTGTATCTTTAAAAAATAGCCATATGGTACTTAACAATCTCCACTTGTCAACAATGTTCGATAACTCTTAATTGTTTGGAAAATATTTGATCATTTCATACATTAGGGATCTATATGAAAAGTTTCAATTAATCTTGTATCATTGATATTACATATTTATACTATATTCCATAAGTCGCCAAGCACTCCTGGAGGTAGCTGCAGAACTGTAGCTCTATGGAAAATCGGGCTGACGGACCGTGGAGCTACAGGTCCACCCATATAAAAAATTGTATATTTATTGCGCACAAAAAGTTGCGCGCGGTTTTGGACTTATTAACCTAATTAAGGAATATATTCTGTAAAAATCTCAATACTAAAAAATTCCTGAAACATTATACTTAACATGCCATTACTTAACTTGCCTCTGAATATCTTTTAAACACTCTCATCGGCCTCGTAAAGTGAAATGGTGTGGTTTATTTACAGGCAAAAATGGCGACTCTTGATCCCGATGTGAATTTAGCATACTCCAATTTTTGGAGGTGGGTTAGGCTGCTAAGAAAAACGTTTTGGGCAAGTAAAGAAGCGAACCAGTAGTAAATTTTCTCAGGATTTTTTTGGTATGTAAATATTTACATAATATGTTCCAAAATTAGTTTAATAAGTCCAAAACCGCGTGCAACTTTTTGTGCGCAATAAATATACAGTTTTTTATACAGATGGACCTGTAGCTCCACGGTCCGTCAACCCGATTTTCCATGGAGCTACAGTTCTGCAGCTATCCTGGAGGAACCCACAGGAAAAAGACCAATGGGAAGGCTGAAGAACACCTGGCGGAGGAGTGTTCTAGCAGAGAGGGACAAGAGAGGATACAACTTGTACCAACTTGTAAGATGGTACAGCTTTGATATCAACTTAAAAAGCTATCACAATAGACAAGTAACCCAGTAATATATTAACACTAGATGGCTCTAAATGCACTGGCTTCACAGATACAAACAAGTAAAAATTAAGATATAAGCCATTGTCACATCTCTTTAAGGTTTTACACAGATCTTCAATATTCATTTACTTTAGCATTAATATATCTTACCTGGACAAAGAATTTGATAAAACTAAATGTAAAATGTCTGGATACCATAATAAAAAATGTTTTCATTTTAATTAGTATATAATTTTGTGAATCACAAGTAGCATCATTATAGGATGACAATAATCAAACTTTCTCCGGAACAGGCTACCGACCTCAGAAAATCAAGTTTGTTAAATTTACATTGAGATCAAGAGTCGTCATTTTTACATGTAAACAAACTGTACCACTTCACTTTATGGGGCTGGTGATGGTGTTTTTAAAAAGACTATCAGAGGCGGGTGGGTTACTCATAGCAGTCAAGAACGACTTGGTGTGCACGCCAATATTCAACAGCAAAGACCATGAGCTCCTATGTGTTAGACTCCAGCAAACCAGACAGAAGTCCATCATCATTGGAGCATACTACCGACCGCCAAACATCACCTGCGAAGACAACGCACGCATGGCTGTAGCAGAGATGAGCAAGGTCCGATCAGATAATCCAAAATCTGACTTTTGGTTGACTGGTGACTTCAACCTCCCAGACATAGATTGGCCCACCCTGTCAATCAAATCTCATCTCTACCCAAGCAAAATGTCAGCAGAGTACACCAACATACCTGGTGACTGTGGAGTACAACAGCTTGGGAACACACCCACACGGGGAGACAAGATACTGGACCTGTTCTTCACAAACAACCCTTCTCTTGTACAACGATGCAAGGTAGTCCCAGGAGTAGGCGACCACGAGGCAGTGCTAATAGACTCATTAATACAACCACTTATAAGCAAACCAGTCCATAGGGAAATATACTCATTGGACAAGGCAGACATGACATTATTGTGCCAAGAAGTGTCCAACTTTGTTCAAGATTTCGTCACCAGACCTTTTACATCTGTCAACACCCACTGGGAGCTCTTCAGAGACACTGTACTAGACATTATCAACAAGCATGTCCCCCACAAGAGTACCAGATCCAGAATAACAAACCCTTGGATTGACACAACCAGCAGGTGACTGATGCGCAGAAAACACTGTGCATTCCAGAAAGCCAAGGCAACAAAGAACAAGCGAGACCAACGTAGATACTTGTCTCTTAAGTCAGAATGCCAGCGAACCATCCGTCGTGCCTACCAACTATACATCGATGACATCATAACTCCTAGTGCCTCAGAGAACCCTAAGAAGTTCTGGTCATTTATAAAGAGTAAGAAGCAAGAAGCCTCTGGCGTGGCACCATTACGGAACTCAGATGGACTTATAACCAGCGACCCACAATCCAAGGCTAACATCCTAAACGAACAGTTTAAATCCGTTTTCACTTCTGAGGACACTAGCCAAACTCCAGACAAGGGTCCCAGCCCATTCTCAACAATGGACAACATAGTCATAAGTCCACATGGCGTCCACAAGCTATTGAGCAACCTCAATGCACACAAGGCAACAGGACCAGATGCCATATCGGCACGTTTCTGAAGGAACTAGCAGAAGAGATCACACCAGCTTTGACCTTCTTCTTTCAGATGTCATTAGAAGGTGGCCAAGTACCAGACGACTGGAGGATAGCCCACGTCGTCCCAATTTTCAAGAAAGGCGACAAGAGTGCAGCAGCCAACTATCGCCCCGTATCTCTTACGTCAAACTGTTCCAAAATGATGGAACATATCCTCCATTCCAACATCATGGACCACTTTGAAAGGAACTCCATCCTCACACCAGCCCAGCACGGATTCCGTAGTAAGCGATCATATGAAACCCAGCTTATAGCCACAGTTCAAGACCTGGCCAGTAACCTGTCGAACGGCAACCAGATTGACGTCATACTGCTTGACTTTGCCAAAGCCTTCGACAAGGTACCACATCGGCGCCTGCTTCACAAGCTGAACTTCTATGGAATCCGAGGCTGCACTCTACAATGGATTGAGAGCTTCCTTACTGACAGAAAACAGAGAGTGCTGGTTGAATGATTGTCCTCAAACATCGTAGACGTCAACTCAGGAGTTCCCCAAGGCACAGTAATGGGACCCCTATTATTCCTGGCCTACATCAATGATCTCCCTGAAGTTGTCCAGTCCAACGTAAAGCTTTTTGCTGATGACTGCCTCGTCTACAGAACGATTTGTTCAACCAGCGATACAGTCCAACTCCAGCAGGACTTATCAGCACTCGAGAAGTGGGAGAGGGATTGGCAGGTGGCTTTCCACCCCCAGAAATGTACCACCATCCACATTTCAAGGAAACGCCATCCCATCAAGGCTTTATACCATCTACATGGCCACACCCTGGAAGAAGTCCCAAGTGGTAAATACCTCGGAGTCACCATCAGCGAGGACCTATCTTGGCGTGAACACATCAACGCAACCTAGGCCAAAGCCACACGATCAGTCGGATTTCTCAGGAGGAATCTCAGAAATTGCCCGAAGAGCATCCGAAGCCAGGCATTTACAACTCTTGTGTGTCCAGTACTGGAATATGCATCGGTTGTGTGGGATCCCTACCAACAACAACTGATCAGTCGGCTAGAGAACATTCAGCGCCAAGCAGCCAGATTTGCCACTGGGGACTACACGTCCAGGGACCCAGGCAGTATGTCTAGCATGTTACACCAGCTAGGATGGGAACCACTGGAGCACTGGAGAGCCAGGAACCGCACCATCATGCTCTACAAAATACACATTGTAGAGGTCCCGGTTCTCCATCTACTGCATACCAACACCAGCAGAACACGTGGTTCCACCGCCAACAACATCTGGCAGATCAGCACCAGGATAGATGTCTACAAGTATTCCTTTCTTCCAGCAACGATTGTGATATGGAACAACATCCCAGCCACAATCAGGAATTCTCCATCTGTGGACAATTTTAGACACGCCATCAACACCATTAGTGTGTCTACTATCCTGCACCATTAGACAGCTCGCTTTTAACTTTTACCTTTATCTGTGTATATAACGTGTTTTAATCTGCTCACCATTGAATCTCGAGCACTGGAGTCACGACACTCAAAACTGAGTTTGCTCCACAAATCGAAGAAGAAGAAGAAGAATTATAGTTTGATATTCCATAACATCATATATGTGGTTTGAAATGCAGAGAGTGTCAATGCATTTGGCAAGCATGCGCTTGATATTAATTTAGGAAATATATTTTCATATCTCCCTCGATCACATTATGTATATTAACGTAAATTTATACAGTGGTGCTAATCAACACAAATTTCGAAATTACTCTCCTTAATGTCAAGATAGAGTTGATGGATTGTGTGGGCTCGGTTACTATAACTGTCAGTGAAAAATACAAAATATATGCCCATTGAATCATTGACCGTATTTCTACATATACCAACCCTGTTAAAAAATTTAACAAATGACTGGGTATGAATGTACGGTACATCGGTTCAAAACGTACTAAACAGGTCCAGTACAATCTCTTGATTTAGCTATATAGCTTGAAAAAGCCATATAGCTTTACTAAGCTATTCAAAATAGCTTGATAAAGCTATTTATATTCAGTTTTTGAAGAAAATAATTATTATAAGACATAGACAAAAAATCGCAATTAACTTGCTTCTCATATTTGCAACATTGACCATTAAAAACTTAACCCTAATTAAAGATAGTTTTAACATTGCAGCTTTTGAACACTTTTAAGCAAACAAAATATTTCCATTGTTTGGGTAACTGTCCACCACTTTGTGTGCAATGAGGCGTGGATAAGTATGATTTCTTCTCATTGTGCTGAATTATTACCAATCAATTATCTTGTTTACAATAACTGACCTTCTTTATATTTCATTCAAGAAGTAACTGTGTGGTCATGAATCAATTGCCCCAAAACTTTTAGAACTTTAAGCGCAAAGTCTCTTAAGGAGACACAAAGTCATGAGTAATCTTTAGATGCATTGTTTACAGAACAGTTCAAAGTTGAAAACTATCACTGCACTAAAGTGCGATTTTTTATACAAACTGAAAAAATTATACATTTAAGAAAAATGTATGACAAAATAGCTAAATGAAGCTACCCTGCATAGCTTAATAAAGCTATTTAGCTTATTCAAGCTATATAGCTAAATCTGGAGATTGTACTGGACCTGCTAAATTTAGCGCGTTTCTAAAGAAACTTTTAAAGTTTTTTCCTACCTTTATGTTGGTTTACTTGTTTAAACCAAATTTGGATCCATTTGCTTTATTTAGTCTGCTTTATTTTTGGTTTTCCTTATGTAATGTACAGTAGACAAGATGTATCATTGTTACACGCTACTCAGAATTTCTCTGGACTGAAGTGCACTGTTTACATTGGGGGGCGTTGGGTGGCATTTTTGTAGATAATTCGTTCGTATACTATTCGATTTCCTACATCTTTTCCTTACAGAAATCTTACAAAAAAATAAAAATAAAGATCCTTTTCATTTTATTATGATAAATGTGTAAAAACTTTTTATTTATACTATAATCTACCTTTATCTTCTCCAATCTAAGATGTTTATAATGAATTACATCTATACTCTGTCCCGAGTTTTTGCTTCCACCACTTTTCGCTTGATATTTCGATAATAATAAATACCTTTGTGCTCAAACTATGTTCATCCACTAGGCCCTAATATGAAAAATGTCCAGATTATCTGTTTTGAAACGCCCCCTGTACCGCTTCAGGTTTCAATACACATCCCAAAATAGAAAGTCTACGGAGATTTTGCACAAACTTCCGCCAGAGTTCGACGCAGAGGACTAGGGGTAGTATGAGATTTTGCATTGCATCAGCCATTAATAATCATCAAAAAGTGATGGAAGCAATAACTTGGGACAGACTATACAACAGCTACACCAAACTTTCACACCTTCTTTAGTACTTTTGTAATCGAAATTTAAACTATGTGGATTTATAACAAATTACATGTAGTATATTCCATGTATTTCATTTTGTATAAAGCAATTTGCACCTCGAAGGACCATTGTCTCTCCATATAAATAACACCTGTTTTTATTAGGGCCCTACTTTTTCAGGTCCTGAAATAGGTCTTTAATATATTTGGATTTATATGCCCAATGCCAAAATATCCACAGTATATTAGATTTACCCAATGGCAAAAACAAAATATGATAATACTATTTTCTTTTAGATTTGATACGAACTATATTTTTTATACAAGTAACGGTAATTGGAAACATTTTTTTTAAAGAATGCATGTTACAACATTTTAAATGGCAACAATGTAAAAAAGTCATACAAGCAAGTCTTTTTTAAAAATGGGAGCAAAATAACAGTTGGAAACACTTTCAATTAAAATAAATCAGCTGTTAAATAGACTTCAACTGCCTGTGATTAAAGTTCAAGTAAAATGTTGTTCACAGTCAAAAATAAAAAAAAGGCGAAAATACATGTAAATGTTTAATGAAATAAAAGAATCAAAATGAAATCTACAATGACATGATAAAACAAAGAGAAGGCTGCTGCTATATTGTATGTTATTGATCCTGATTGTGAGGGTTAGATTGGCTTGATCTTGAAGTGGAGCCCAATCAGGGAGAACACCAAACATTTCAGATCCTGAACCAGATAGTAGAAGGTCCTCAGTCCTTCAGGGTCCCTAAAAAAAAGCTTACAGTTTTATACAGAATCTAACAGTTCATTACACTGCATTTTAAAACTCATGATGCATCTTTTTAGCTCACCTGAGCTGAAAGCTCAAGTGAGCTTTTCTGATCACATTTTGTCTGTCGTCCGTCTGTCTGTCTGTCTGTCCGTAAACTTTTCACATTTTCGACATCTTCTCAAGAACTACTGGGCCAATTTCAACCAAACTTGGCACAAAGCACCCATAGGCTAAGGAGATTCAAAGTTGTGAAAATTAAGGACCACGCCCTTTCTCAAGGGGAGTTAATTAGGAATTATTGAAAATTTTTGAGAAATTTTCAAAAATCTTCTTCTCAAGAACCATTTGGCCAAGAAAGCTGAAACTTGTGTGGAAGCATCCTCAGGTACTGTAGATTCAAAGTTGTGAAAATCATGACCCGCGAGGGTAGGGTGGGGCCACAATGGGGGGGGGGTCAAATTTTTACATAGGAATATATAGAGTAAATCTTTAAAAATCTTCTTCTCAGAAACTAATCAGCCAGGAAAGCTGAAACTTGTGTGGAAACATCCTCAGGTAGTGTAGATTCAAAGTTGGGAAAATCATGACCCCCGGGGGTAGGGTGGGGCCACAATGGGGGGTTGAATTTTTACATAGGAATATATAGGGTAAATCTTTTAAAATCTTCTTCTCAGAAACTAATCAGCCAGGAAAGCTGAAACTTGTGTGGAAGCATCCTCAGGTAGTGTAGATTCAAAGTTGTGAAAATCATGACCCCCGGGAGTAGGATAGGGCCACAATGGGGGGGTCGAATTTTTACATATGAATATATAGAGTAAATCTTTAAAAATCTTTTTCTCAGAAACTTATCAGTCAGGAAAGCTGAAACTTGTGTGGAAGCATCCTCAGGTAGTGTAGATTCAAAGTTGTGAAAATCATGACCCCCGGGGGTAGGGTTGGGCCACAATGGGGGGTTGAATTTTTACATAGGATTATATAGAGTAAATCTTTAAAAAAATTTCTTCTCAGAAACAAATCAGCCAGGAAAGCTGAAACTTGTGTGGAAGCTTCCTGTGGTAGTTGTGAAAATCATGACCCCTGGGAGTAGGATGGGGCCACAATTGGGGGTCGAATTTTTACATAGGAATATATAGAGTAAATCTTTAAAAATCATCTTCTCAGAAACTGTTAGGCCAGGAGAGCTGAAACTTATGTGGAAGCATCCTCAGCCAGGTGATTCTTTAAAATTGTTTAGACTTTGACCCCTTAATGATTCTTAGGCCTCACAAGGGGTTCAGAGTTTGATGTAGGTTTATATCCCATACATAAACAATTGTTTAGGATCTTTTTGAGAACTGCAATGCTCAACATGTGTTATGACTATAAAATCATCCTGTTAGAAAAGGGACTAATGATAATAAAAATAAGAATATCCAGGGGGAAAATGGATTTTCATTTATACAGGATCTACATGTGTTATACTACATTGTCCAGATAGTTTGTATTATGACTCCATTAAGCTGATTTCATCATACCTATTGTTCCTCAGGTGAGCGATGTGGCCCATGGGCCTCTTGTTTGTTTAACATACCCATACTTTCTACATACATTGGATCTACATCAAGATTTTCTTAATCATTAAGCACTTTACAGTAGGTTTATATGTATCAAAATTGATGTTTCTATCCATTCACATATACTGTATTTTGTTTTCTTTATCAGCAATCATACATAACATTGGAGTCAAACAGTTAAACAAGAGGCCCAGGGGCCACATCGCTCACCTGAGCAACAATAGCCTTAACTCTGATCAAATTGGCATTACAGTATCAAAATAAAAATATCTTGACAACTAAGTACAGAAGATCTTGCTCAAAATTTTTTAAAAATCTTCCGATTTTTATCCACATATTTTTATGGTAAATACCAAGCCCCTTTTCTTGTTGTACCTGTAAGAAGATTTTTCTCTATTCCTATTTACCCCCCCCCCCCCCTCCTACTTTGTGTCCCCAATTTTTTCTAGGGAATCATGGTTTGATCAAACTTTAATCTGCATAACCAGTGCTTTCACACAAGTTACTGCTTTTTGGACTGAAAACTTTCCCAGAATATTTTTAAAGATTTTCTCTATATATTCCTATGTAAAAATTCATCCCCCCATTGTGGCCTCGCCCTTCCTCCGGGGACCATGATTTTAAGAAACTTGAATTTACACTATTTGAGGATGCCTCCACACAAGTTTGAGCTTTTCTGGCCTAATAGTTTTTAAAAAGATTTTAAAAAATTTTCTCAATATATTCCTATGTAAAAACTCATCCCCCCATTGTGGCCCAACCCTACCCCCGGGGACCATGATTTAAACAAACTTGAATCTACACTATCTGAGGATGCTTCCACTCCAATTTGAGCTTTTCTGGCCTAACAGTTTATGAGAAGAAGATTTTTAAATATATTTCTCTATACATTCCTATGTAAAAATTCATCCCCCCTATTGTGGCCCCACCCTACCCCCTGGCACCATGATTTGAACAAACTTGAATCTACAGTACCTGAGGATGCCTTCACACAAGTTTAAGCTTTTCTGGCCAATTTGTTTTATTGTTAAATTGTTAAAGATTTTCTCAATACATTCTTATGTAAAAATCCATCCCCCCATTGTGGCCACACCCTACCCCCGGGGACTATGATTTAAACAAACTTGAATCTACAGTACCTGAGGATGCCTCCAAATAAGTTACAGCTTTTCTGGCCTAATAGTTTTTGAGAAGAAGATTTTTGAAAAATACCACCAATTTTCAATAATTCTAAATTATCTCCCCTTTAAAGAGGGTATGACCCTTTATTTGAACAAACTTGAATCCCCTTCACCCAGTGATGCTTTGTGCCAAGTTTGGTTGAAATCTGCCCAGTGGTTCTGGAGAAGAAGATAAATGTGAAAAGTTTACGACAACGGAGAAATTTTGATCAGAAAAGCTCACTTGAGCTCAGGTGAGCTAAAAAGGTAAAAAAAATTATATTTAATCTACCAGTACTTACATAACTTTTTTCATGCTTGGTTTACTTACTTGCTTTGGTTGACATCCACTAGTGATCCAATCTTAGATGTTGTGAAAGAAATATGTTCATCTCCAATTACAATCTCAAGCTCCTGCAAATATAAGGGGAAGTTACTCAATGGTCTTTTGATATTTTACATTAACATCATATGAATTCATGGGAGCCAATTTTTCAACAATTACCATTGTTTTAAAAGATTTATACTGAACACAGATTTTTTAGTTTCAAAAGTATAAGACTGTAAAGACAATGTTTTATAATTCAATAAAACATTTAGCTTGTTGATGAGTTACCCACAAAAAATAAGACACTGCCAATTCTAATGATCCTACAGCATTTGTTTTCAAAGAAGGTTCTTTATAAAGGTAAACATAAAACTATTGAATTTTAAAAATAACACAGAATATAGTAATCACAGTATGTTATTAACAGATTAATAAAAATAAAGAGCTATGGGGTATTTAGATTTTGTTTTAGTTTCTTTGATAATGAACATGTATGGGAAAAGATTGTCAATGCCACATATAGCAGATGTCTGGTACATATTCTAGAAAAATTTCTTTTTTTTAGAGTTCTTAAATCCTTGAGTATTTATAATCATGTTTGTTACTCAACAATTGAATTGATAAGAGTACAATACAGTACAATTTTAAACAAACCTGGCGACCAACTCTGTCATGGGGTGGCCATAATGCATCATCTTCCTGGATTATTTCTGAATCTTCAATGATTCTCTTTAGCTCTTCCATCACAGACTTGTGTACGTAGGCCTAGAATATTGAAAGAGATAACAATGTAATAGATTACCAATTCTCTGACTACTTATTCTATGACTTAGCTTGCCAATGTTAAATCACATACAATTTGATGAAAAAAGTACATGTACTGGAATACATGTATTTCCTCATCTATGTATAAGTGAAAAGAATTAAGTAAAGAGACAAAGTATCCATGACCAATTAATTCTAAAATGTAATCAACAGAAAAATGAACAAATCAATGTAATGCTGGAAATATCTTAGCTGGAAAATGTCAAAACTACGGTAATCAAAGTTTCTTTGAACATGAGATAAAATTAGATGTTTAAAAATAACTCAATTCACTCCAGATATCCTTACATGTCAATAAAAATATTAGATAAAAATGTAAAAAATGTAGTAACACTTGTTTAAAAATTACATTTTTTACCCATTAATAGATCTACGATTTAGACATATCATTTAAGAAATTACTCACCTCTTTTCTGATCATTGTATCATTCTTGTAATTTGAGTTGTTGGCATATCGTAATTTTCCTACCAAAGAAAAGGTATACATGTATATTTCACACTTTTTAAAAGTCATAATCAGGAGAAGTCATGCAATTAAGCTAATTACGATAAGTTTCAGTTAATAAAATAAAATAAATTGCTATAATTCAGATTGGCAAAGACATTTTTCATAGTAAGGCCCATTTCCAGATACCCGTGCCAAGCTGAATCTCCTTGACATTTCAGTATGATACAGATATGTAAGTGGGGATAAAAAAGCATGACAGAAAGCAGATTTGTCTTCCTAGTTTCTGTTAAAATGTTCAAGAAATGGTTATTTTCTTACAATTGAGCGGAATTTCCAGACATGAATTATGAAACACTGGACCAAATTCTGTGAAGGTGTCAGAAAATAATAATGCGGTGCAAAATTCTAGCTGAGATATGCATTGGTGGAGACTAAAATTATCAATATATCAAAAATAGGCACTTGAATTTCTATGGTCTATATGAAAGAGGCTTGTGTAAAAAAAACCCACCATGAAACCAACAGAGCCAAAGATGCCTCGCGTTCACTTTCTGGCGAAGCAAAGGAGTTGTAGATTTTGAATGTTTGCACAAGGAATCAACAAGTTTGATACTGTAGACACAATAAAAATGAATTTAAACGGAGGCGAGATCTTTGTCATAGTTACATGATGACACACGAGCATGGATAGAATAGATTGCAAAACCTTTTGGCAGAGCCATCGAGCGTCAAAGAGTTTTGCGATATACAAATTTTATCTATTGTATTTTATCCATGCTCAAGTTGTAAATCATGTAACTAATTTGTCTAAAAGTGTCTCATATTTTCCCCTATTGGTTTTGCAGTGTCTGCATTTATACCAATTAAGGCAGTTCTGCTGCATGTTTAAAATGAAAACAGGCCATTATTGAAAATACATATTTTTTGCGGCACGTCTTTTAACCCCAAGGAACCCCATGGAACCCCAAGGAACCCCAAGGATACCCTAATAATACAAATTTATAAAAATTTATAACTCTTGAAACCCCTGGGGATCATTGGTATCCCAAAGACACCCCTAGGGTACCCTAATGGAACCCCACGGATACCCAAATGAACCCCATGGAACCCCAAGGATACCCAAACAAACCCCAAGAAACCCCAAGGATACCCTAATAATACAAATTTATTAAAATTTATAACTCTTGAAACCCCTGGGGATCATTGGTATCCCAAAGACACCCCTAGGGTACCCTAATGGAACCCCACGGATACCCAAATGAACCCCATGGAACCCCAAGGATACCCAAACAAACCCCAAGGAACCCCAAGGATACCCTAATAATACAAATTTATAAAAATTTATAACTCTTTATACCTCTAGGAACTCATTGGTATCCCAAAGACACCCCTAGGGTACCCTAATGGAACCCCACGGATACCCAAATGAACCCCATGGAACCCCATGGATACCCAAACGAACTCCAAAGAACCCCAAGGATACCCTAATAATACAAATTTATAAAAATTTATAACTCTTGATACCCCTAGGGACTCATTGGTATCCCAGAAACACCCATAGGTACCCTAATGGAACCCCACGGATACCCAAACAAACCCCATGGAACCCCAAGGATACCCAAACAAACCCCAAGGAACCTCAAGGATACCCTAATAATACAAATTTATAAAAATTTATAACTCTTGAAACCCCTGAGGATCATTGGTATCCCAAAGACACCCCTAGGTACCCCATGAACCCCATGGATACCCAAAGAAACCCCATGGAACCCCAAGGATACCCAAACAAACCCCAAGGAACCTCATGGATACCCTAATAATACAAATTTATAAATATTTATAACTCTTGATACCCCTGGGGATCATTGGTATCCCAGCGACACCCCTACATGTAGGTACCCCATGGAACCCCACGGATACCCAAATGAACCCCAAGGATACATGTACCATAGTTAAAGGTAATTGATGTTATCTGTGTTATTTCAATACACAAAACAAATGATATTCATGAGTTGGTAATAATCCTAAGGTTTCCCCAATGACACTTATTATAATACTCATATTAAGAGGGCTGTATGGCCATTGCCATTTTTAGACTAATAGCTAGTATATAAATCTCCTTTAAGAAAAAAAATTCTGTATAACGATACAGTGCATAGGAAACATTCAAATTTTTAAGTCTATGGAATTTTTCGTTTACAAATAACTATATTGCTCAAATAATGGTTTATAGCTTAACAAATTATTTTTAAGAATTGTAAACCTGATAGTTAATCTTGTTGACCATCCAGTCTCCTTAGGCTCAGCTATGCATTTCTCAAAACATATTTTTTTCAATTCTCAATTTTTTTATTTTGGGGTTAATAAACAAGGAGTATAATCAGAATAGTAATTCACTGGTTAGTTTAATACAAGACATTATAAACTTACAATAATTCTTTTAAATAGCATATTGAATGGTTAGAAGACCAATCCAAAATTTCAGTTTGTACACAGTTGATCTTTCTCCTCTTAAAGACAGATATACATTAAATTTGATTAACCCAAACAAGAGGTATAAAACCTTTCTATTCACACCAACCTTCTTTTCTTAACAATTAAGTCTTAATTTGCATTCTCTTTTCCTTTTTTATGCACATCATTAGTTTTTAGGTACATCAATATTTACAGTACTTTTTATTCTTCATCCTTGTAACTTTTTTTCTTATATAGTATCTATCTAAATTTTAGAAGAAAGAATTGATTCGTGTTATGAGAGAGAGAAAGAGAGAGAGAGGGAGAGAGATTAATTGTTATCAATGGTTTACATGTTAATGGCTCTATAAATTATGGAGTATCATATAGGCCTGGCATAGATTAAAGTTTTATCTTTATGAAAAAGGGCTAAAACTATTGTGTTTGAATTAGAGTGTTGATGAAGTATTTGGCTGTATAGGGATTCTCCAGATGTACATGTATGTTAAACGCTACTTATTTGAAAAATCTGCAAAAATTAATAAGGCATGCTTTGGTCCTAACTAAGTACTGTTTTTGGCTTTCAATTCCTTGTGTAATCAAGACAAACAGTCCATTGGAGCTACCCCAAATTCACAAGGGTTGTCTATCCCAATAAACAAGGAGATGTAAGTGTCATGCCAGGTATTTACTAAATATATTGCACCAGTGATGGTGAAGCCATTGTGTTTACATGTAAAAGGTATAATGTTGGTCCAAGAGCTACCACGAATACACAAGGGGTGTCTACCTGCAATTAACAGGTACCTAGGTGCCTGTCAGATGAACATGAAAGAAGGTCACTGTGACCTTGATATGAGGATATAAAGATATGAGGATGTTAATACATCTATTAATTAGTTTATACAGTAACTGAACATAGCATAGTATTTCTTGAAAAGAAGATTTTCAAACAATTTTCCTATATTTTTCTATGCTAAACTTTGAACTCATCTTGGGGACCCAATATTGGTCTGAGGGTCACGGTTTTAACAATTAAGAATCTAAAAGTACCCATTCTTAGAATGCTTGCCTAATAATTCAACAAATTGTATTTTAACAAGTTCTATTTAAATAAAAATTTTAATTTTGAAATTTGGGGTACCAGTATTGATCTTGGGGTCACTGCTTCAACAATTAAGAATCTACATTATTTGAGGTCATTTGCATAGTAATCTCACTAATTGTAGCATATTTAGTATGTTAAACTTTAAACTTGCACTCATGGGGTCCCGGTGTCATATAATATTTTGAACCCTGCAATATATTGAACCCGGGTTCAAAATATTGCTGCGATGTATTGAACCCCCCCCACCCCCCAATAAAATATTGAACCCTGGGTTCAATATATTATGGCTGCGATATATAGAACCCTCCTCTAATTTTCATTGCTATTGGAGAGGGGGTTCAAAATATTATGGGTGCGATATATTGAACCCCCTACCTTTTCCAAATTCCCATTGGAGAGGGGGTTCAAAATATTATGGCCATGATACTTTGAACCCCCTCTTCAATAGCCATGGAAATTAAAGGGGGGTTCAATATATCACTGTTATAATGAAATTGAAAGAAAGAGGGAGGTTCAATATATCGCAACCATAATATTTTGAACTTCCAATGGGATTTGAAATAGGAGGGGGGTTTAATATATCACGGCCATATGATTTTAAACCCCCTATCCAAAAGCAATGAAAAATCATCAGGGGGGTTCAATATATCGCGACCATAATATTTTAAAACCCCCTCTCCAATGGGATTTGAAATAGAAGGGGGGTTTAATTTCTGGTATTTTTGGTTCAGTGGTTCTTGAGAAGAAGATTTTTTAAGACATCCACCCTATTTTCACTGTTTTATAATTATCTCCATTTTAAAGAAGGTTACTCCCTTTATTCTAATAATTTAGAATCCTCTTTCCATATAAGGAAGATTTTACCAAGTTTGGTTTAATTTAATTGGCTCATTGGGTCTAGGGATGGAATCATGGAAAATCTTGATAATTTATTTTGGCACTTATATAGAGGACCTAGTGTTTAGACATATAAATCATAATAAAAAGTTAAAAAGAAATGAAAAAAATAAATGATTATTACAGGTATACACAGTTTCTTTCACAGTTAGTTTGAATGATATATTATTGTGTGATATTTCTTTTTTGGCGGTTTAATTGTTTTAAAGATTTTATCTATTAAAGCTTAGAATTATTAACAAATGATGTTATTTTATTCAATAAAATATTAAATATTTGAAGATAAAATATCCAATTGACCCTCTTTACATGTTTGAAAAGTCAAAATTAGCAATTATTATGCATTTGTCAACAACAACTAAAAGCATATATTGGGTCATTTGTAATTTCCAACCAAACAAGTTTTTCCAATTCCACATATCTTTACCCAGAGATTAATTTAGTTTTATGATGGCCACAACCATCAAGCCCTCTTAAGCCGATAAACTGTAAGTACACATGCTGCAAACGAATTTGGGTAGGATTTATCTCTGGTCACTAGTAAGAATTTTTTTTTTTTATATGAATGCCTATAGTTTCTCAGCAAAGCTGAATACATGTACCTCAAAATCAGCATTGTCCACCATATTATTTCTCTTTCATCGTCCATTCTTTTTATCTCCCCAAGTCAAGGTTTTCTGATATGCTCTGAATACTGGAGTGATCAGAAACCCAAATTGACTTAGGAAGATGAATACAACTATTCTCTATATAACTTCAAAACAGTTTGAATTATGACACGGTTTAGGCCTGATATGTATAAACAACTTGCATCAACATTGTTAAATTCATCCAAATTATGCAGATATTTAAGTCAGCTAGGAGAAACATTATTTTTATCATGCAGTTATGCAGGTCAATAGAAGATGTAACGATTAAGCAACAAAATAAAAATGCAGAAACTAAGACACCACATACAATCACATTCCATCTTGAAATTTAAGGTGTACAGTGTACATTAAAGGGTTCCCTGCTATATATTGGGTATATAATTGTTCCTTGGGATACCCAGAAATATGCTTTTCAGGATTCCAAACGTTGTTTGGATCGTTGGGTAGTAAGTAAATGTAAATTGTTTCACATAGCAACAATTGAGGTGAGAACAGTTATTATGAGATGAAAAAAATTAATATTAATACGGTAAATGGATCGATGCATAAAATTAAAAAAAAAAAAAGATCAAAATTAAACAATTTCTTATGTCCGTGCTTTTCTTTTAAATACATGTGCTTGGTAATCAATATTTTTACCTTTAAGTTTTCATTACCACAATATTTTGATGGATTAACTTAAATAGAGAACTTGATTATATCTTACAATTCCAGTGAGATGCCTGGTGTATCAATGGTTATTATAATTACTTCTATCATTTGGGTATCCTTGGGGTTCCTTGGGGTTCTTACGGGTATCCTTGGGGTTCCTTAGGGAATCAAAGGATGACCCTTGGATTCCAAAGGGACCCTTGGGGTATCAATGGTTGTTAATTTCTATCACTGATGTATCCTTGGGGTTCCTTGGGGTATCAAGGGATGACCCTACGAGTCCAATAAGACCCTCGGGGTATCAATGGTTATTAATTTCTATCATTTGGGTATCCTTGTGGTTCCTTGGGATTCTTACAGGTAACCTTTGGGGATCTTTGGGTATCCTTGGGGTTTTTTGGTTATTCAGGGATGACCCTTGGAATCTAATGAGACCCCTAGAGTATAAGTTGTTATTTCTATCATTGGGGTATCCTTGGGGTTCTTACGGATATCCTTGGGGTTCCTTGGGGTATCCCTTGGATACCTAGGGACAACCTTTAGGAATTCCATTGAATCTCCTTGGTATCAAGATTATTAATTTGTATCCTTGCGGTATTTGTGGGGTTCCATGGGGTACCTAGTGGTGATTGTAGGTTCCATTCAGTCCCCAGTGGAATCTAGAGTTATAGATTTGTATTATTAGGGCATCATAGGATTCGTTTTGGTATCCTTAGGGTTCCATGGGGTACCTAGGGGTGTCTCTGGGATCCCAATGAGTCCCCAGGGGTATCATGAGTTATAAATTTTCATTTTCATAAATTTGAATTATCAGTGTATCCTTGGGGTTTCTTGAGGTATCATTGGGGTTCCTTGGGGTTCCTTGGGGTTCATTTGGGTTCGTTTGGGTATCCATGGGGTTCCATGGGGTGCCTAGGGGGTGTCTCTAGGATACCAAATAGTCCCAAGGGGTATCAAGAGTTATAAATTTGTTTCATTTGGGTATTTGTGGGGTTCCTTGGGGTTCCTTGGGGTTCCATGGGGTTCCTTGGGGTTAAAAGACGCACCCTATTTTTTGTATTTGGATCTTTTAGAACTATGATAATGAAATATGCAGGTGTTACAACATCATTAATGTACGCAGTCAGAAATCCAAATTCTCTGTATAAACACACAGTCATATGTTTTGAAGTGCACATTGTCTTCAATCGCACATACATTGACCATGGGTTTACAATGTTACAAAGATTATTTTCTATAGATGCTGAAGAGAAAAATTCTGTGAAATTTGAGTGATTTGTGTGTTTGGTACATGTATGTACCCCAGTACATGTATTTAGTTTTTGTAAATTTAATAGATATTATGCCATCTAATATATTTGTAAATGGCAGGAGTGTTTATTATTATTTAGCATGTAGAAATAAATTAGGATGTGCTCCTTATTTATTTTTAAACTGACAAGAGGGGGCTATTTATCTTTTGGCTGTAGAATAAAATATTGAGTACAAGTGTAAATATTTTGAGTTGACCAATTTGGTAAAGTAAGCAGAGCTACTAAATATCACATAGGAGATCATCATTGTATGCGATAATATACCAGTCAAGAAACATCAAAGAAAAAACACTGCACCATTGGACAAAAACAAATTGGCGCATATGGTAGTACCGGTATAACAATTTAAATAAGAAATTAGCCGATTAAGGGAGGTGGTATTCATAAGGGCGTTCTCCCTTATTTTTCTTCTGAGGTATGGTACTAACTTACTTTTTTAACGGTCCTTTTTTTTCTACATAAGCTTTGGGGTCGATATGAAAATTTGAATGTCATTTTGTTGTGTATGAACACAGGGGCTCATCACAAACTTTTTGTCGTCTTACTATGTGACCACCCTTATTCAATATAATACACAATTTTATAGTATAGGGTGGTCATATAGCAAGAAGATAAAAAATTTGTGAAGAGTCCCTGCATCTGCCCTAGCCAAGGGTTTCTGATCCGCACTGCTCCTCACAAACCCTCGGCATATTGTGCCATCAAAAGTCGGGATTTTTTTCATCACGTGATCTCCAAACCTATTTACAAATCGGCCAAATGATGAAAGATGCCGTACTTTTAACGTCACTGGTGCAGTAATGGCAGCCTTAATAGACATTGATATTGACAAGTTGAAAGAACGTTTTAAAGCCCAGAGTATTCATTAATAGGAATAGTGTTAAATGTTACATATAGATGGAATTCTTTCGAAGGTTGTAAGACTGAGATCCATGAGTGCATGCTTCTGTTGATACACGAGGCTTAATGGTACGCGTATATATAAGAAAATAAGTGAAAAATAGAAGTTGAATCCGGGGTACTAAGGGCTGAAGAATTTTCTTCCAGCTCATGGGTGCTGCCATATTGGTTGCCAATTCGTTAGACAAAGTTAATTCATTAATTAAATGAGTAGCGCTTTTCGATGTTTATCGTCCATTAACTCTATTAAAACTTTTTAAAGTTTTTAATGGAAGTAATTTAAATGAAAATAATTGATTATGCATACCTGATAAGTTTCAACAGTGCTTTAATCAGGAGATAAGACTATTTTCATGTATGTATGTCTTATCAACTTAATAGATGGAAAATAAAGACATTTACATCAAGGATCCGAACATTTATATAATGAATAAAGAATAAATAGAAAATTTATCAACTTATGAAATGAATAAGCATTGAAAGAAGGAATTTAACAAATTTGGAATCACATACTTTTTCGGCTATTTCCGAAGACACAACTTTTAAAAAAAAAGTTTTACGTATGAAACATGACATCATAATGTAGACCGAGCATGAGACGTTTAGTTTAACTTTGGCTTATGAAATTTTGAGTAGACGAGCAGATCCTACTGTCTGTGTTTCAAGCCTTTAAAATCTGCTCTCGGCCCAATGGTCATACCCTTTTTCATATTAAGGGTTTTGAGCTATGCGTTTAAGTGAATAAACAGTACGAAAACATTGTCGATTAAATCAAAATCAGATGTTTTTCATTTTTTGATTGGTCGAACGGTTTCAGTAAACCCCAGTCAAAATCCAGGGAAAAAATCCCGACTTTTGATAGCACGAAATGCCAAGGGTTCGTAGGGAGCGGTGTAGAAAGAATAATCTTACCGTGACCAGGCTACGCTCAGGTCACAGTAAGAATTCGTCCCATATACTTGCAATGTAGCAGTCGCGAAGCGGATCTGCTTCGCGTCGATTTTAAGTCTGTTAAAAATAATCTGCAGGGGAAAAACACATTTTTATACATTACAAACCTTTTTGAACATGCATATGTAGTTAAATCCACAAAATATCCATTTAATTAGTCATAATAAGGCATTTTGTTAATATACACGTTTGAATTGCCTGCCATTTTGTCGGAAATCGTACTCGGAATGTCTCGGATTTTATCGTAAACATGGCGACCGTAAACTGTGATGTAAAAGAGGCAGTGATTTCGTTACAAAAACAGTTTATGAGGTAAAATAGGATTATAAAAGAGCAACATTGTAGCAGGGACGTATATACTAACGGGATTGGCAACTCTCGCAAGTCTCGCTGAAATCACGCACGGTACGTGATTTCATAGGTCATTTTTAACTTCATATATCTATGATGTTACCAGGTATATCGTAATAAAACCTTTAAAAAGCTATCTTAAAATTATTTTAGAATTGTTATTTGTACTTTATAACCCTGATCTGATCATAATTACGACGGAGTTCTTAAAACCCCGAGACCCGTTTTTCGCCCCATTTCCGAGATTATGTAAAAATCGATGTTTATTTTCTTTATATCTAAATTAATTCACAGTATATGATTAAAAATGTATGAAAAACCTATCCCTTTTAACAAAAGGAAATAAATAATCTAATAAAAAACGACATATTTTACAGGGATTGAACAGAAATTTAAAAACTTGTCATGACGCGCGTGATAGTTTGGGAAGTAAACATGGCGAATGTAGAAGTTGCCAATCCCGTTAGTATAGAATGCTGGAGAAAACGTACCCAGGAGAAAACGTACCCAGGAGAAAACGTACCCAATTTATAGGGTACGTTTTCTCCAGGAGAAAACGTACCCGGGTACGTTTTCTCCAAGAGAAAACGTACCATATGAAAATCATAAATAATAGTTTTCATAAATATTCTTAGATGAAACAAAATAAAATATACAATAAACGTTTGTATCATTTGTTGCTGTTGTTTTTAAATACATAGTCACGTACATAAGTTTTTAAGACAATACTTTTGTTTAATTAGACAATTATTTGTTACATATACACGAACATCGCCTGAGCAGTTTAATTAGTCGGCAATTAATCCACCATAAACGAAACCGTTAAATTAGTTTTTATTGCAATCTAATTTGGAGAACTAATTAATTAAATGATGAGAAGTCGATATATAGGGGGATCTCGCATAAAGTTAGTCATATAGGTAAGGCTAACGGTAAATGGAAAACTTAGAAGTAGATTGATAACACTTTTTGACAGGTCATTAATTCGTACTAAAATAAAAGTTGCTACAATTATTATAAAGATATTATTTATAAAATGAATAAATCTTTATACATTTATGCATTGAAATATGCATTAAAGTAGCATTTGAAAAATATTTAATATGTCCAAACCCTTTAAAAATATAAAGTATTAAATTCATATATCTATAAAATTCATACATTTCTGTATATTTATTATGTAAAATAGTATTTAAAAGTATTAAAAACTATTAAGTAGTATATCTATGATTTTCATAGGGTACGTTTTCTCCTGGAGAAAACGTACCCTAGAAATTGGGTACGTTTTCTCCTGGGTACGTTTTTTCCTGGGTACGTTTTCTCCTGATACCTTAGTATATACGTCCCTGATTGTAGGTATTTGAGACCAATCATATGAAAATTTAGGCGAGATATAGCGCGATATATTTTTTTTAATTGCTACGAAGCGAGTATATGGGACGAATTCTATCGTTAAACCGGGTCCGTAGGACATCTGTCATTTTAACGATTGAACATTCTATCTAGGAGCGGTGCGGATCAGAAACCCTCGGCTATAGCGAAGATGGAGCGTCATGCACGCCGGTTAGAATGTATAGCAGTGAATAAAGCCCATATTCTATAATAATTAAACGCTTTTAACAATTGATTTTACTGACATATTATGATACGTATAAATATACCATCTGGGCGAAATTCAAACTCCAAGAATTCGTGTCCAAATTTTCCTTTGTGACCAACATAATACCGCAAATAGAAGTCTTTGGACGCCGCCATATTCTCTCCCGTATGTAGTTTCTAGACCAAGACGGGGTTATAAAAATTCGGATTTTCAATTTTTTTTTTAAAAATTCAATACAATTTATTTTCATAAGAAACAAAAAATTGTAAATATCAATTTTCACAAATGTTTATGACAGTTTCGTTTTCAAAACGAGAGTTTATTTTTAATAAAAATAGCAAAAATATGGAACGTTTTCGGTTTTCTTTTCAATGTAGCCAATCAAGTTTCCGGTATAGAAATCGTTGTGAATATGCTTCCAGAAAAATTGATTTACGAAATATCATGCAAACAAGGAGCCTTGCGAGCAGTTAGATTTAACTGTAAGTTTACTATAAGAGAAAACTACAATGTATGATTGTCAGTGTTATTGGGTCTTGGAGAGAGAGAGAGAGAGAGAGAGAGAGAGAGAGAGAGAGACCTTTTTTCCCTCTGCTAGTTGTTGTATTTTTCTAAATGCATCAAATAGGATTGAATTCTTAGGAGAAGAAATTTATTAGAAAATGTATCTTTTAATAGTTCAGTCTTTGATCTTGTTGATAATACATGGATAATACATGATCAGTTTTCATATGATATCATAATCTATAGGTGATGGAAACTACTGTTTAACATGTGGAAGTGACAAGTCAATAAAGCTGTGGAATCCCCACAGAAACCTTCTGTTAAAAAATTACCAAGTACATGCCTATGAAGTTCTTGATGCCCAGGCCTCTTGTGACAACAGCCAAATCTGCTCCTGTGGTATGGACAAATATGTGTGTGCAACCGATGTTGCAACAGGTAAAATACTTCGAAAGTACAGAGGACATGCAGGGACTGTGAATTGTGTTAAATACAATGAAGATTCCTCTGTAATATTATCAGGATCCACTGACAACTCAGTAAGAATTTGGGACTGTAAAAGTAGGAAGCTTGAACCCCTCCAGGTACCTATCAGTTCTACATCGTTTTTTTTATCTTCATGACATTTTTCGGGAAAGTTCAATCGATCAAATTAAATTTTAGAATTCATAATTCAATACTTTTGACACAGTAAAATGAAACTTTTTTCAACATAATCATTGAATTACATTGTATAAAATACATGTATACATCATACATGATTGATTAGTATAAAGAGGTTTATGTACAGTACAGTAAAACACGTTTATAATGAAGTCCAGGGACGGGCAATTTTACTTCGTTAAAAGCATAATTTGTTATATCCGTCAAGTTAACAACATGAATTAAAGTCACGGGGAATGAAAATAACTTCGCTGTAAGTGTCAATTCATTATAAGCATGTTAGTTATAACCATGTTTTTCTGTATTTTCTTTAGGTTTTGGATGAAGCCAAGGACAGTGTGACCTCCATTCAGGTGTCTGATCATGAGATCTTGACGGGGTCTGCTGATGGGTACTTCAGGAGATACGATCTTCGGACAGGGAGGATGCATGCTGACTTCATAGGGAGTAAGATACAGATAACAGTCATGGTTTTACATCAGTAACATCCTCGTCAATATTGACTTTATAAGGAGTAGGATAACAGATATCAATCATGATTCTTTAAGGGAGTAAGATACAGATAACAGCCATGATTAACATCAATGTCAGTATTTACAGCTGACTTTATAAAATATAAACTTAATATGTATATGCATGCATTAATGAAACATTTGATATTTTTTTTCAGAGGCTGTGTCATCTGTGAGCTTTACAAAGGATGGACAATGTGTTCTAGCAAGCACCTTGGATGATTCTATAAAACTGATGGACAAAGACACTGGTGAAATGCTTAATGAGTATGTGAAGATTTTTCTGCCGCTCAAAATTTTTACGGTGTAAACCATAAAAAGTATCAAATTATATTCTACATTTCCAATTTCTGTGATTACATTAGACCGCAAAAATAAACATACAATGTATTATACATTGTATCAAACTTTGACTCCCTTTTTAGGTCACCGAGACGAAGTCGGGGGGAGCTTATGCTATACCCTCGGCGTCGGCGTCCGGACCTGGTGAAAGTTTTTGTTGCAGGTCCTGTATCTAAGTTATTACTTGTCCTATCTTCACCAAACTTGCATGGATGATGCATCTTGACCTACTAATGGACTTGAAAGACTTGAATGCTGAATCAGGGCCATGAGTTTCAGATGCTGGAGGAGGTTAAGGTTTTTGGAGCAGGTTAAAGTTTTTGGTGCAGGTGCCCTTTGATAGCAATTTCTAACTTACTACTGGTCCTAACTTCACCAAACTTGCATGGATGGTGCATCTTATGATACTGATGCACCAGACATGCTTTAATGCTGAATCTGAGCCATAGGTTTCAGATGCTGGATGAGGTTAAGGTTTTTAGAGCTGGTTAAAGTTTTTGGAGCAGGTGCCCTTTGATGATTATACCCATTCCCAATGGCAAAAAGCTGCAGATTTTCCCAATTTTAGGATAAAAATTCCCAAATGCATAATTATTTATAACTTGCTGAATTGCGCAAGCTGTGTGCTTTTTGGTCAGTAGATTAGCTGTAATTGATTAAAGTGATTTAATTATATCATGAATGATCAAGTAATGGGGACTGACACTGATGATTATTTTTAATTAAAAGGTTCTCACAACTGGACTTAACCCCTGTGGTGACCTAACAAGCCCAACTAGCAGAGTCAGTTATACAGCACTTGCCCTGCGCAGCATGCAGGCATGTGTGATGCATTTTAAAGTGCTCAGAAATTTACTAACGATGGTCATTATTTATTGTGATCACAGTACCATTGGTTGATATCTTGTAATTAGATAATAAGCCTTCCAAGTAAATTCTTTGGTTATCAGGAAATCATTTAGTTTTCGTAAACAATGACAATGACAATGAACTTTATTCTCAATAAACTGCGTTTACAGTGTAGAGAAAATATATACAGTTTACATCGTGAAGAAGGAAAAGTACATTAACCAAGAGAGCTAACTCTCTCAATAATTGTATTTATAAATTTACAAATCTTGATAAGTTGTTTTTTGTTTGATATATTAAACAATGCTTCAAATTTTAAAACATTTGGGTTTGATATATAATATTTTGGTAAATACATGTTTCTAGCATCAGTTATACAAATATCAGAACAGTTAAACAAATAGTGGAATTCATCTCCAATTTCATTACAAATACATAATTTACAAGTTCTATTCTCTCTTGAAATATTGAACCATCTTCCCGTCTCAATAGGTAGTTTTGCATTACCAGTTCTAAAAATACAATATTTCTTCCATAGTTTTGATGGCAAATTCAGAAAATATTCCTCAAAAGCCAATGATTTTTTAAACAGTCTGTAATTTATACTTTTTGGTGAATTTTGTACATCACTATACCATGATTGATTGAACTGATCTAATAGTATGTTGCGAACCTTCATTTTTAACCAAGGAATATTTATAGAATTTTCTTGCCATATACATGTATAGGACAATCCACAATCATCTAAAATGTTCTTTACAGAATCACACCATGGGTTCTTATAGTTTTTGAGTACATGAAAAAGTTTTGAAGATAATTTAGAATTCTGGGAATTAATTAATTTACCCCAAAATGAAATCATTCTAACTTTAATATTAATAATAAGTGGATACCTTCCAAGTTCACCGTACACCATATAGTTTGGTGTTGAGGAACTCAAATTTAATATATGTTTACAGAACTTAAGATGAAGTTTCTCAATAAGCTTTGTTTTTTGGAAACCCCATACTTCACAGCCGTATAAAAATACTGGCTGGACAATTTTGTCGAACATGTCTAATTTACAGTCAATTGCTAAATTATGCTTTCTACATTTTCCAATACAACTATACATAGCTTTAATAGCCTTATCATATAAATCATTAAAATTTAAATTGAATGAATTGTTTTTAAAAAATTTAACACCTAAATACTTAAAATTGTTAACTATTTCCAAATGAGAGCCTTCAAAAGTAAATTGGTCACTGTTTTTACCTCTACCGAATATGACAACTTTGGTTTTTTTACTATTGACCTTAAGATGCCAGTTTTTACAGTATCTAGAAAAAGTATTCAAAAGGTATTGAAATTCTTCAGGGTTTTCGGACAATAAGATGGTATCGTCAGCATACAATAGAACAAAAAGACTTAAATAAAGATTAAGATCTTTTTTAAACAGATATTTTGCATTATGGCTGTAATTAGGTCTCAGGGTTTTACTAATACCCGTAAATACACAAGATGTCAGTAACATACATGTATTACACAGAATTTTACTTATAAGATATTTCTAATATTTAATCTATTAAATGAAAAATAATAATTCCACATCATATAAATTTGGTTCCCTTTTCCAAATTTAATGTTTATCTTTTTTTATTTGCTAATTTTGAAGAAATGTTTTTTTTTATATACGCCTGTGGGTAGCCTTGATTTAAAAAAATTAAACCAACATGTATCAATCATGTGAAAAAAAATGAAAAAAATGACCACTGTAAAATTTCAAATCAAAAATTAAAATTTGTAAATCAACATGTATAAATAATTATTTTTTTAAATTGAACTCTTCATAATTCTGAAAATTTCCCTATTTTTTTTAGTTTGTCTTCTTTTTACTCTTGGTTAGTTCTGAGAACATCATGTGAGCTGTAAAACTTTTAATTTTAAGAAATGAACAACAGATTATGCTATTAAATACAGAAGTCATATTGATGATATATTAAACTATCTTAAATTTTCCCAATTTGACAAAAAATGTCGATAATTTTCCCAATGGAGAGGGATCCGGTCCCTGTACCAAAAAGTGCTGTGACAGCCCTGATATCTTAGTTATTACTGGTCCTAACTTCACTAAACTTGCATAGATGGTGCGTCTTATGATACTGATGCACCTGGCAGGCTTGAATGCTGAATCTGAGCCATAGGTTTTGGATGCTGGATGAGGTTAAGGTTTTTAGAGGTGGTTAAAGTTTTTGGAGCAGGTGCCCTTTGATGATTATATCTTAGTTATTACTGGTTCTAACTTCACTAAACTTGCATAGATGATTTGTCTTATGATACTGATGCATCTGACAGGCAGGAATGCTGAATCTGAGCCATAGGTTTCGGATGCTGGATGAGGTGAAGGTTTTTAGAGCTGCTTAAAGTTTTTGGAGCAGGTGCCCTTTGATGATTATATCTTAGTTATTACTGGTCCTAACTTCACCAAACTTACATGGATGGTGCGTCTTATAATACTGATGCACCTGACAGGCATGAATGTTGAACCTGAGCCATAGGTTTCGGATGCTGAAGGAGGTTAAGGTTTTAAGAGCTTGTTAAAGTTTTTGGAGCAGGTGCCCTCTGATGATTATATCTTAGTTATTACTGGTCCTAACTTCATAAAACTTGCATGGATGATACGTCTTATGATACTGATGCACCTGACAGGCTTGAATGCTGAATCTGAGCCAAAGGATTCGGATACTGGATTAGGCTAAGTTTTTTGGAACAGGTCACATGTTTAATAAATATTAGTACTATTTCAAACTGGCATAGTTGATTGAACTATAATATAAATGAATCGCAGAGGTAGCTTCAGATGCAGAGCCTGATCTCCATTATCAAGGATGCTGAAAAATATATCTTAGTTATTACTGGTTCTAACTTTACTAAACTTGCATGGATGGTGCGTCTTATGATACTGATGCACCTGACAGGCATGAATGCTGAATTTGACCCATAGGTTTCGGATGCTGGAGGGAGGTTAAGGTTTTATGAGCTGGTGTTTTTGGAGCAGGTGCTCTAGTATGATTATATCTTAGTTATTACTGGTCCTAACTTCATAAAACTTGCATGGATGATACGTCTTATGATACTGATGCACCTGACAGGCTTGAATGCTGAATCTGAGCCAAAGGATTCGGATGCTGGATTAGGCTAAGTTTTTTGGAACAGGTCACATGTTTAATAGATAATAGCTTGCATGGTTGATTTAACTATAATATTAATGAACCGCAGAGGTAGCTTCAGATGCAGATCTCCATTATCAAGGATGCTAAAAAAATTCTCCTATCTCAAACCTGCTTAATAGATGTGTTCGTTGTTAAATGATATAATATGATTCCTATGAAATAGTATTGTATGATATGATACACTATTGTTTTATATGATACAATATTATATCATATATTGTAAAAAGTTATATGATACGATATGATATTGTATCAATTTTTTTGTACATTATGATATGATATTGTATCATGATATTGTTATGTAAAGTATTGTTTATTATGATACAATATTGTTTCATATGATATTGTATAAATACTATTTTATCACATGCTATTGTTTCATATGATATTGCAACATATAATATTGTATCATATGATATGATATTGTATAATATATATCGTATCATATGATACGATATTGTATAATATGATATTGGTTTATATAATATATTATTATATCACATGAAAATGTATTATATGATATTGTATAATGTGATATTGTATCATATAATACAATTATATAGTATAATATGATAATGTATAATATAATATAGTACTATATCACATGATATTGTATCAATTGATATGATACAATGTTGTATCTAATTTTATTGTATCATATGATACAATATCCTATTATGTATCTAATATGATACAATATCATACAATACAATATCATACTATAATATTATACAATATGATATCATATGTTACAATATTGTGATGTATTATGTGATATGATATTGTATCATATATTATTATATTGTATCATATAATATCAATATCATAATATATTATGATATTGTATTAAGTGATCAAATATAATAATGTATAACAAGATACAATGTCATATCATATGTTACAATATCACAGGGATTTATCAGTACCTTCTCAGGGGCCGAAATTCGGCCCCATTCCCAATTGTAAATAGGCTTAATTTTTCCCAATTTAGCAGTATTTTTTTTCCAAATGGAGAACAATGCGTTTATGCAGGGACGTATATACTAACGTTATATATGTCTCTGGTTTATGTTAAATTCTATAGGAAAAATACTTCATAAGATAATCAAAATGTCCTTATTTTTTCTCTATTTAACTCATTTATCAAAGCTGCAGTCAAGTTATAAGTTTTAAAACACCCAGGAAACATCGCCAACTTTTAATCCGAATTTCCTCTGTTTTTCTAAACATCGTGATGTTGTAGCATACTGTAAATGTATCATGTAATTTCCACATACTTGATTGATATTTGAGTAAAAGGTAGGCATTGTGAGTTATTTCAAATAGAAAAATATATTTTCAATGCATTTTTGCATTTTAAGAGACATAAAGGACTTTGTGAAATTGCATGCATGTGTGGTAAATACATATATACATTGTATTTCTTTGAAGGGGTTTATTTTAAAAAAGACTTTTCAAATGACCAGAAATAGGACTCCCATATACAACTATATAAAGTTGAATCATATTTAAAAGTCTAGCTGTTTGGTTGTACAAATTCAGAAGTTTATGTGGATTACATTCTAAAATCATGATGTGATCTTAATTATTTAACATATATATAGAACTTTTCCCAAATCCATCAAATTGTCGATAAAATTTTCCCAATTCACTAAAAATGGCATTTCCCAAAATAGGCTGATAAATCCCTGTATCATATTTCATTATTATTTATTACAGTTTTTTATTGTATTATATGATATATATTGTAGGTATCATAGGATGCAATATCGTATTTTATATTATTGTATTGATAAACATTGTATCATATAATACCCTATGAAATGAACATATGATTATTATACAATTTTTTAACATATGATATTGTTATACGATATTGTGTCAAAACAGTATCCATGTATATCCAAGATCATTATTAACTATGATTTTCAAATAATATGATAAAGGTGGTCTCATAAAGGTGATTCCTCATAAAGGTGATGCCACGTCTCGGTGAGCTTTGTAATCTGTGATTACCTATGTTTTATGCTGGTTTCGGGACTCCGTTGGGGTATTACTCCCGATACCGTGGGTAATGAGGGGGTGTTCTCAGTGATAATTTCCCATTAAAAAATCAGACACCTGTTAACACTTTAGATTTGGTAATTGTCGCATGGTTAATGTTACCTAACAATTTCTGGTATAGCAAATGAATTTCATACAAGCTCTTGGAATACATTATCTACACATGCAGATCGATATACTTGTTTTTATTTACCTGAAAAATAAATCATGTTTTTAGTGTGTATTTTTAAAGATATATACACAAGAAAAGACATCTCTTTTAACATGTATAGTAAGTGGGAATTTTTTGAGAACTGCTCCACCCAGAAATGATACATGTATTATGAGTAAATTAGGGGTAATTACCGCACACAGACTACACTGAGTAACATACTGACCACGTTTGAGAATACAAACCGCCTGAAATTTGTAGATACTGTAATCATCACAATTAGTTTTCGCCCCTTTCGCCCTTATTGTCAGCCGGTGAATTTCAGACTATGCGAATTCCGACGTCTCAAACTATCTCTCTTTAAAGACAACCAAGTATGGGCGAATTCAAGATGGGTCGAATTTGTGTGCAAGAAGAAGATTGAAAATAACACGGGTGAAAATAACCCTGCATACAGTACCGTAGTTTGCAATTTTAATTTCTGCAGGTTTTTTTACCTGCAAAATACCACTGAAAATAAACATCCGCAGAACTTACCTGTTATATTGTACATATACATATACCAAAATGATTTTAAATACTTTCTCTGAAAAGATACTATTTATCAATAAATGTATTGGGACTTGAATTTAATATTTAATGTATTATATTTACATAAATTTGTTCTTATATGTATAATTGAAAACAGATTTTGAAGAAAAAAAATCAATGAAATTGGAACAACCTAGTGAATTGACCACACCTTATTCCTGATGGCCTTTTCAATGGAATACTCTTTTCATGTGTGAGCATTTGATTTTTTTGCTAGGTTCACAGGCCACAAGAATCATGATTACAAGATAGACAGTGCTCTGAATTGTGAAGACACGCATGTAATCAGTGGGTCTGAGGATGGAGTTGTGTACTACTGGGACCTTGTGGAGGTACAACCAATGTCTGGTTTTGTAGCTTATTCATGAAGGTTTATTCAATTTGCAAATTTTCCACCTAGTAATAGCTAAAAAGCAAAATTTTGACCAACATAAAATTTGGCTCAGTGGTCAAAGATGTCAAACCAGCAATAGAACTCTCCCCTTGTACATATTTTTTTTCTGTCCGAGCCATATGACCCCTGAGGAGTTAAGTCACTAGATACAACATAGACAACTTGAGATCAAAATCAGATTGTGAATGTAAATTAATAAATTAATTTTGACCGTTTGCAGGCCAAAATAGTGCACAAACTGAATCATGGGACAACTCGAGCCATTCACTCCATATCCCATCATCCCGAGCAAACATGTCTTCTGACAGCAAGCGGGGACAAGATATTTGTATGGAAGGACAAATATGCTCAAAGCCAGGACACATGATCACGCTATACAAAAAATTCAGAGGTATGCCATAGTCATGCCTTCTCTAAAAATCTTTTTTTTAAATTTGTTTAAAGACAAATAAATGTATTTACTCCTCCTAAATTGATTTCTATAAAATAAAGAAATAAAATATACCAGTGTATTTTTATGTATTAACTTTGTTTCAGCTGGATGTGGTTAAAGAAAATAGTCAATGTCCTGAGTTCCACTCAAAGTGATTGAATGAATTGACAGAAGGCCATGAAGTTGTAGTAAATGTGTAAGAGTTATCCCCCTTTCAAATTAAGTGTGCAAAAAATATTGTGCATGGTGTTACCTATGTGCATGAGATTTTTTCAGTGTTCTGAACATGAATACTCTTTACTTCTTTTTTATTACAATGACTACATGTTTTTGATTAGAGCCTTTATGGGTCAGTGTGCTGATAAGAGCCACCATTGTTTTCTTCCAACACGTAGATGTTCAAACTATACTCTGTCCCGGGTTTTTGCTTCCACCACTTTTTGCTTGATATTTCGATAATCATAAATACCTTTGTGCTCAAACTATGTTCATCCACTAATATGAAAAATGTCCAGATTATCTGTTTTGAAACGCCCCCTCTACCGCTTCAGGTTTCAATACACATCCCAAAATAGAAAGTCTACGGAGATTTAGCATTGGATCAGCCATTATTAAGCCCGGATGATAACGTTGAAAAATTGTGCGAGGTGTCCCGAGAACTTCCGAATGGAGAAAAGATGTAAACATTTCCCATTATAAATCTCCGTAAGAAATTTATTTTCGTTCCTGTGAACTTTTATGAGTGAAAAATGATAATTTGTCAATGAAGATACATGTATCTTGGATATTTTTCCTTTTATTGATTTCAACAGCATTTCTTTCACAGGTATGTGTATTTTTATTAAAAATCATCAAAAAGTGGTGGAAGCAATAACTTGGGACAGACTATAGAATCAACAACAAAAATTCTGTGTCTTACTACTAAACTGTACAAAAAAATTCTCCTGGAGTGATAAAGCATTTTCATTCATTACATGTTATGGTGTGAGATCAGCCTAGCTGTCCAGTGAGAGACAGCAGCTGATGCAAGAAGTTTCTGTCCTACTCTGTTTACATGTATCACCATGCTGCTGGTACCAGCAAATGTCAGCACTGTCTGTAGTGAATAATATATCATAGAAACGGCAAATGTATTTCAAATTTTATTGTTTATTTTTTGAAAAAAGTGAATAAATGTGAAAAATAGAAATTTAAGGCTTCTCATCAATAATCTATGCTAAGAGAGACAGAATGTGTCAGTTGTGTTTTCAGAGATCAGTCACAGTTTTTCATAATGACAGACAGAACCCAAATTAAGGGATGTTAAATCGATTGCACAAAACATTGTGTGAAAAAAAGAATACATGTATATTACTGTAAGTCAGAAACATAAAACAAGATTCAGTATGACTTTTCACGTGTGGTAATCAATGGCTCATGTAGGAGAGTATATATCTGATTAGGAGTCAATTCCTACTTTAGCTGCAGGTCTGTAGCTCCCGGTCTGAAAAAATTCGGATGGACGACCTGGGAGCTACAGTGTCTCCCATAGTAAAAAACTGCAATTTACGGCACACAAAAAATTGCGCTAGTTTTGGACTGATTAACCCTATTTCCAAACACATTCTATACAAATATTTGATTCCAAAAACTTCCTCGGACATTTTACTACAGACATCATCACTTTACTTGCCTCTGATATGCTTTTAAACTCCATCACCAGCCTCGTAAAGTGAAGTGGTGCAGTTTGTTTACATTTAAAAATGGCGACTCTCGAGCTTGACGTGAATTTAACATACTTCAATTTCCGAGGTCGGTAGTGTGTTTACGATGAAAGTTTGAGGCAAGTAAAGTACTGATATCAGCAGTAAATTGAATGAAGAATTTAATGGTACTAATTTTTTCCACAGAATGTGTTTGGAAATAGGGTCGTCCATCCAATTTTTTTCCGACCGGGAGCTAGAGACCTGCAGCTACTCCCACTTGTTCTCTCTGATATTGATTTAAGCTTAGCCTTAAATTAACAGTTCTGCAGAAAGAATAAAAAACATCATGGGTATAAAGAAAAGAGGGAATGTGTAACTTTTGGACAGATTACCATGCAGTGTCAGAAAGATCATGAAGTTGTTAGAACCCTACAGTATAGGGAACTGGATTAGATCTACAACCCAAACTAGGTTTTAACATATCCTTTTAATTAAACACAGAATAAACAATTACAACTAGTATGTGTTTTAAACAAAGCTAAATCAAGCTGCTGGTGATTCAGCATTTTTTTTTTAAACATGCAGGGAGAATAATTACAAAATGATCTTCTTAAGAACCAGTACATTAAAAATTTTAATATATTCTTTGTATGATAACAATTCTAAGTAAACAATGACACCCCTCCTCATCCCCACCGCAGGACAAAAAGTGAGGTGCAAAGTTTAATACAGGAATACTGAGGTATATACAGAAAAAAAAAAATCTTCTACCAGTACTCAAAACTAGGACGCAGTTTGTGATGTTACTATGAGAGCATCTTGGTGCAGAGTAGACTCAGATTTTAGAGATTGTGACCCCCAGACCAAACCTGTCAACTCCCAGATAATAACACCTAAGTTCAACAACAAGAAAACCAAGATCAAATCGAACATCATCCTGTGTTATGCCCACACCAATGACGCTAATGACGAAAAGAAAGACCTTTTACCAACAACTACAGGCAGTCTTGAATAAAGCAGGGAAGAAAGATATGACAATACTGTTGGGCGACTTCAAATCAAAGTTGGAGCTGACAATACTCGATATGATGAGGTCATGGGCACACAAGGATTGAGCAACATGAACGAGAATGATGAGAGATGTGCAGACCTATGCTCCCTTAACCAGCTTGTAATAGGAGGAAGCATCTACCCTCATAAACGGATCCACAAGGCCACATCGAAATCTCCTGACCATGTCACACACAGAAAAATTAGATCAACCATATTTACATCAACAAAAAATTTCGAAGGGCATTGAAAGATATATCAGGGTGATGAGGGGAGCAGACATTTCTTCAGACCACCATCTTACTGATCACGGCAGTAAGGCTACGTCTCAAGAAGTTTAACAATACAACAAACACGAGAACAAGGTACACCGCGAGTATTCTAAAGACAAAGGAAGTGAGGTCACAGCATTCCACCTCAGCCTGTCCAACAGTTTCCAGCCGCTACAAAACCAGCTAGAAAATGATGATACAAACATTGCGACACAATGGCAGCATATGAAAGAAATGTGGTAGGACACATGTAAAGAAGTCCTTGGCAGAAGAAAAGCTCAACACAGAGAGTATCGGTAAATATCTGTTGATACCACAAGGAAACTGGATGTGTAAAAGTAAGAGGCACTGAACACAAGCTGGACAAGAGAATAAGCAAAAGCTCAAGAGGATTACACAGCAACAGATATAAAAGAAGTTAAGAAAGCATCAGGTCAGGAAAGATGAACAGGAACACATTGACAACCAGTCCAAACAAGATGAAGAAGCAGCAGAACAAGGAAACTTGTGAGAACTGTTTATGGTCAACAGGAAGCTCTCCAACAAGTTACAGCAGACAGAGAAGTCAGTGAAGGACAAGAACAGAAACCCTCTCAAAACAACAGAAGCTCTCCAACAAGTGTCAGCAGATAGAGAAGTCGGTGTAGGACAAGAACAGAAACCCTCTCAAAACAACAGAAGCTCTCCAACAAGTGTCAGCAGATAGAGAAGTCAGTGTAGGACAAGAACAGAAACCCTCTCAAAACAACAGAAGCTCTCCAACAAGTGTCAGCAGATATGGAAGTCAGTGTAGGACAAGAACGGACACCCTCTCAAAACAACAGAAGAAGATTTGGAGAGATGGGTTAAACACTTTGGAAAGCTAGCAGTATTAATAGACCAACACCAGAAACACCTCCTGACATACAGCCAGTCGATACAGACCTCCCAATCGACTGCAACAAGCCAACAAAGACGGAGATCAAAGCAGTAACCACACTCAAGAATGGAGAAGCAGCAAGGCCTAATGAGAAACCAGCAGAGGTCATCAAAGCTGATACAGACACAGCTATTAACATTTTGCACAACCTCTTTAAGAAGATCTGGGAGGAAGAAAACAATCAACATTCTGGAGGAATGAAAAGATTGCATCCTTACTAAGCTGCCAAAGAAAGGTGACCTGAGGGACTGCAATAACTACCAGGAATTATGCTCCTGTCAGGATCCTTCTCAAGAGGATGAAAGAGACAGTGGACCAAAAGCTCCGAATCAAGGCTCGGTTTAGATGCAACAGACCATGTGCTTACCAGATAGCCAGTCTGTGTATCATCAATGAGCAGTCAATGGAATGGAAGTCCCTCCTTTATATTAACTTCATTTGTAACACCTACCAAGGCATGACATGCAGGGTTGCCCATGCTGGCCAAATGTCAAGAGCTTTTAGGTCAAGACGTTCAACAAGGATGTTTGCTGTCCCCATTCCCCATTCCTCTTGGTTATTTACTGGATCATGAGGACAACCACATCAGGCAGGAACAATGGTACACTCGTGATGCAACTCAACGATCTCTACTTTGCCTATAACCTGGTTCTCCTTTGGCATAACCAAAGTCAGATGCAGGACAAAACAACTTGCCTTGCAACAACATCAGCAGGAACATGACTCAAGATAAACTAGAAGAAAACAGAACTAATGAAGATCAACACCACTACCCAAACACCAGTCACAGTTGGTGTTGAGTCCATTGTCGAGTCCTTCATCTACCTTGGGAGTGTGGTGGATAGACGGGGTGGCACACACGGTGACAGCAAGTCAAGAATCAGCAAGACAAGTGCTGCATTTACCATGCTAAAGAACATCTGGACCTCAAGGAACATCTGCATTACTACCAAACTGTGGATTCTCAACTCCAATGTTAAGTCTGTCTTACTGTATGGAGCAGAGACATGAAGAATGACCAAAATAACTCTCCAGAAGATCCAGACATATTACAACACCTGTCTGAGGCGCATCTTTAACATCTGATGACCTGAAAGGATCACAAATAAAGATCTATGGAAGTAAGCGTGACAGGAATCAATAGACATACAAATTAGACGGAGGGGGTAAAGCTGGATTGGACACAACCTAAGGAACCCAGCATCCAACACAACACGCCAAGCCCTGTAATGGAACCCACAGGACAAGAGGAAGAGGGGACAGCCAAGGCATGACACAGAGACAAAGCTTAATTAAGGCACAGTTCATGACCTGGCACAATAATGCAAAAGCAGCCCAGAACTGTGTTTGATGGAGGAATGTTGTTCCTCAAGGAACATCAGGCCTAAGTAAGTAAATAAGAAAGAAGACCAAACTTGAGTCCTATGAGGGATTTAGTTTTCAGCAACGCTATATATACACAATCACATGTATAGCCCACAGGCACAGAAATATATTACGTCAGGTGCCTGTGGTATAGCCTGGAAAAATCTTTAAAAATCATCTTCTCAATAGCTATAATGTTACAATTTCTAGAACATGTATCATTATGAAAGCATCTTGATTTACTATAGATTAAATTAAATAACTGTGCCCCCTCCCTCTCACCCCCCCCCCCCCCAAAGAAAATAGAAATTATGGGGCCCAAGGAGGTGTGAAAAGATTTATTGTGGAATAAAAATTAAGAGAAAAATCAAGCTCTATAATACCACAGTTTGTGATATTACTATAAACATGATAAAGGTATCTTGATATAGTGAAGATTAAAGATTCATTCTTTTTTTTTTTTAAATGTGATCATGACTGGACTAGAAATTACATAGGGCCAAGGATTTCAACATAGGAATTAATACCCGGTACATTGGGTAAAACCTTCTAAAATCTTTTTCTCAAGATCAAAGATATAAAAAATTTTGATATCTTTATGCTAACAGCCTGTTACACATACCGTATAGTGATTGTTACAATTGATCAAACCCTCCTCCCCCCCCCCCCCCCCCCCCCCCCCCCGTTAAGATAGTCAGATAGAACTAGTTTAAGACAGTAGTGAAAAGAATAGATGTGTGATATTAAGCACAAACTGTTTCACTGAAATTTTTATACCATATCAGTTTTGATAACCTTATCCATATGCACATGCAAATTTACTTAAATCAAAGTAGCAAAAGTACTGGAATGAGTCAAGCAGGAACATTTCAGGTACAAAGACCCCTTGAAAAGAAAGATAACTCTCACTTATATAAAATCTAATGGTTTGATGTATTTTCAATTCATTCTTTCATAAAAAACATCTCATATGAAAGAAAACTTTTGCTAATTGCCTAATGTACAGAGTGATTATTATCCTTAAAACTAAAACTAAATGCTTCAGGAGTTGACTGTCCCAGTTAATGTATGCATATATTATACCAATAGATAGCATTGGACCAGGAATCAAGCCATGTGACCGACTTACTGACTGTACATATGCACCAATGCAAATAAGCACTTTTGGATATTTGCTGAGCACTTTTAGAATTGCATTATTTTCCAAGCATATGAATGTTATTTTATTGAAATTTGGGTTTAAGTTAAACTAAAATGTTAAATATTTAAACAGAACTGCTTTATAAAATATGGAGAAGTTCAATTTACTTTTTGTAAACAATCATTAGCACAATCATGCTGTGCAGAAAGCTCCAAATAAATGGCTTCCACAATGAGTTACATGTATTGGGCTATGACTTCATTCTGTCTCATCAAAACATAAATCAAATTGACCTTCAAGAAAAAATCCTTGAGTTGTAAACAAAAGGTACACAGATTGGGGGGGGGTATAAATTAAATGACATTGCAATGAACTTCAAGACCTGCCTAACAATTTTCTTAAAAAAATAAATGATTTAAAACTTACAGTTCAACCATAACAATTTCATATTAAAGCAGGGAAGTATATACCTCCCTGATTAAAGCAAATGCTTCAAACCTATTTGGTTTAGAACCAAATGCTGACGTATATTTGCATTCATTTTTGAAAAGTGCAATAACATTTAGTTTTTTTTTTAATTATACGGAAAATTCAGCATTTAATTTGTTTGCATCACATTATGCAGTCTTTGGAAGGAATTCTATACATGACCTTAGTATTCAGCTGTACCCCGAAGTTGACTTTTACAATGACTGGTGACGAGAATTAATCTCGGAATATATCAACATTCTTGATAGGAGAAATTTACCTATTATACATTATTTGGTCATGCGTCTGTGATCAGAGAAAACCTATGTTTAATAACCAGACAGGACCTATTCTACACAGGTAAGAAAATAACAAGACATGATTAATTACTTGGTACCGAATGTTAGCAGGCGACTGGAGTGTTTTTATTCCCTTTCCGTTTTATCGAACGTATCAACAACTGCAAATTACGTTTGACAGTTGAAACCATGTGCTTTTGTTATGCGCAAACATGTCAAAGCCTGTGTTGCGAGTGCGCAGGTCATGCGAAGCATGAAGTTTTGTTATAAGCGGGAATATACCTGGGTGTTCAGGTGTCCTCGGGCAGTGAACGGTGTGTATCGAAAACTTTCACATTGGAATAATATTTATTTATATCAAAAAGTGGTAAAAAGTCACGAAAAGCAGACTAAATAGCGGCGAAGGGGGGAGATGCGTTTAATATGACAACAGTACTATGTTATTTAGCGACTACACCTGGCTGAATCAGGTGTTTTGACGGAAGAGCACCAAACTACCCCGATCTATTAGTGTACTGCTGTGTAGTGGACGTTCGGAGGAAAATGTTGCTACTCATCCCCCGTTACAAGGTTCCGTGACCAACAATGAGGATCCAACTTGTATGTTTGACTGTTTTAACTTTTTGGCTTTCTGGACTCGACGGTCGAAAAGTCGTAAAAGGTAATAATGTGCTATCATTTTATATCTATCCGTTGACGTGAAACTGATAGGTGATTATCAGTTGTAATCTGTAAATACACTAGTTTTATAACACCTTTGTTGATATTAAGAATTCACGGTGGGGAAATAATGTTTCAGGATTTTAAAAGACCGTTCTGTAAGTAAAAGAAATATTTATTTGGGAAATCACTTTCAATACACAACTTTAAACATTTAGTATTTTAATGTTTTGATTCTTAAAAGATTTAGATTTTGTTATTATGAAAGTCATTTTGTCTGACAAAGTGAACTATATATAGCTAATTTTAACTTGCGATATATTTTGTAGTTATTTTTTTTTTCTAAAGACTCCGTAGTGGTTACATAGAATTAATTATAGATCAAAAGATGGTATTTACAAGTTTGACTGCCTGTTTCCTTAGAGTGTACATTCTTGTAAATTAGATTTCTAAAGGCTTGATTAATTTAAGAAAATGTCACACTGTTTGAAAGATTTTCCTTTGAAGATTTTCTTTAGTAAGCGACTGTTCAGACTTCAACAAGAGATATTGCTCAAGATACTGTAATGACAAATTCCTTTAATTCCTCAAAAATAGTTTAATTCTTCAATTTGGTTTTGAAATCAGATGTTTATAAAAGATTTCAGCAATTGTAAAATTTGTATGAAGACGGTGTCTGTTGTGTGGTCTAAATAACAAACCAGTGTGATCACCCAGGCCTCTGCCTCACAAGCTGTCCGTTGTTCCTAGCTAGTTTAATTTGTGTTCATGGGGGTGTACAATTTCGAGAAGGTCTTTTTGGGTATATCCATTGATTTATTGTTATCGACTTAAAATTGCTGTGTATCAATTCAGCTTTTTGTTTGCCAAAATATCAAGTATAAACTTGAGTTAAATTTTTTTTTACAGATTTTTTCATAAATTTCTTCTACAAGGTTTTTACCCCCCGTTTTTTTCCTTTTGAAATTTTACAGTAAAATATGAAATACAGGTTGTGTATATGTTATATTTAATTTGAATTTTATGTATTGAATTGCATTTGATGATATACCTGCATTTTTTAAGAAGACAATTCAGTATGTGTACATTACTCATGTTTAAAAGGATGCATACTTCCTTTGATCTAAAAGATAAAGAGCTGCAAACAAGAAAGACCAAGGTCTAGATTGAATTAAACATGATAAGTTCAGTGGAATAGAATCTGGTCATCTGATCTTCTTCCTAATGGTGGGAAACTCTGCCAAAACCGTCCACATATGGACGTCAATGGTATTTCAGGTGTTTGTTTATTATATACTTGTGTGGGTATGTAGAAAACATTAACAGTCCACTGCTAAAAGGTAGTTGATCTCTAAAAGGTGTTTATAAACTTTGGTTTCGGCCAAAGAAAAGGTTTCAGAAAATATTTTTTTATCACAAAACTGCACAGACGAAGTGTTGAGAAAAATTCAAGATTTGCGCCCAAGAACTACCAAAGGCAAGCTTAGCAGTAAAACATACTGAAAAAAATCCAACATACTTAAAATGTTGTAAGTGGTTTTGTTTCTATTTTAAAACAAAATCTGCTAGAAATGTTCCATAAATGTCTGTCATACATACAAATGTTTAAAAGAATATGAAATCCAATCAAAATCTGTCAGGAGTCAATTGGATCTGAATCTTTGAAAAGCATAACTTATTTGTATGGTGCTTAAAATAGGCAAAATATTTTTATAGCCCCATATTTATACATATTTGATTTATTTGCTCAGCTTTTTTTTTCATTTTTGGCTGTTAAGAATTTTGTCTGACTTAATGGAACTTTTGATATGCATGGTAATTGGTTAAGATTGCATTTTGACATGTTTTTCATGACAGCAGATGTCACAGCCAAAAAAACAGCTATCAAGAAGATTTCATAATTTCAATTATAACTCAAATTAATCCAAAAAATACATTTACACCACTAAGGTAATAGTGTATTTGTTAAATTATTGAAACAGGTCAACATAAAAATATATTACCAAGAGACCAAAGATTTTGTAAAACTTGTATTATAGACATTGAAGACAAATATCATTTTATACTTGTATGCCCAATGTATTTAGTATTGCGATCAAAGCTCATAAAAAGGTATTATTGGTGTAAACCATCCTTGTACAAATTAATACAGTTACTAAGTGTAAACAATATTAAAGAATTGTGTAATTTAGGAAAATTCATTTAAACATGAGTTTGTGTGTACGCAAGTGACAATATGTAAGGACTGACCGTCCATTTTTGCCTATAATTTTTGTTTGTATTTTTCCTCATTATAAGTGCTATAAGACATATGTCTTTTGCAATAAAGAAAATTGAAAATTAAAAAATTGAATTATTATAAAGATTTTGTTCAATGAAATTTTTTCAGATTCTGTTATGAATCGAGCGCTAAATAGTTGGGCGATGTAATTTTGTGTTCTTCATCTGTTCACAATGTAGAACCTTTATAGTCCGTCTGAACTTCTATGTCATAGAGATTATGCATGACTGAACATATTTGTGATGATTATAAGGAAAAAGGGAACAGTTTTGTACTGTAATACTATAATCTGGACACAAATGACAGCCTGATGTCCAATTTATGAGAAATATTTGTGGTCTCATTACTACGCCCTGTCTATGTTCAGCCCATCGCTGGAGTGGCCATCAATTGTGTTGTGACATAATGCTCCCAAACTTGTGTATATAGATAAAGAAAAAGGTTTCACTTCAAGGGGATGGAAGTTTGACTACTTTCAGATATATTATGATTTTCTTTTCCAAGGATTCTGATAAATCAAATAAACTTTAATGTAGAATAATTTGTTACACTGTAAATCAATTTTTAAAACGAGGGTATGAAGGGTTTATTGTAGGTACCAGGTAATTTGTATTCATTTCGCCCACCTGCTGAGTATGAACTGGCAATGGTAGGTAGTATTTTACCCCGGCCAGTTTTTTTTTAAAGTTTGCCAAGACTAAACCTGTAATTTTCACTTACCATTACAAAAACATTATAGTACTTAAAAGTGGTAATTATGATAATCTTTAGATTAATTCACATTTATACAAAATCCCCCAATTTGTTGGGGTTAAGAGGAAGAAGGGTTTAGAAAATGTTGACAAGATTTGTCATCTTACCATCATATCAACCTTGAGTAGAATGTATAGAGAATCTTCATGCAGCATTGAATGTATTGTATCACATGCAAGCTGCTGCAGTTTGTTTATTTTATATTCCGGTAATGACCTTGAGTGAAACTGGGACAAGGTCACTGGCTTGATAAGTATTTTTTTTTTTAAAGGGGGGATGGAAGAGGTGTCACATCATAAAACATAACACAGCTTGTGCAAATATTGGTATAAAATCTCTATTCAGATAAGGTGTCCTAAGAGAGAAAAACTTTAGGTTATACAGGAATAATTTGGTGCATAGTTTAGGGTAGAAAAAAATTATTCCAGGTTATTGAATATGTTACGGGACAATGTTGCCGACTTGATGCACATGAAAAAGCCCTGTGTCTGAGTAGAAAGAATTACAGGGTGGGTAATGCGGTGACCAAGTGCAGCCACAGATCAGATTTCTAACCTATTGAACAGATTGACCCCTTCGATAACGGTAGAATATGAAAGGTAAAATTAATTACATTTCTTTTGAATATAAATCATTACCCAAGAACTGATGAAGCATGCTTGGTATTTTTTGTGCATATGATATTTAAATATCGATATTAAGAAATATTAATCCATGAAAATAGGTCTTTTTATTTAAGAGTCACCTAATATACAGAACAAGAGCTGAGACTGGCCAAATACAGTTCCCCATTAATAGGGCAATGTGTTGATCGGGGTAGACCCTTACTCAACAGTCGCTTTGTACAGGAATGTGGTTGCAAAGGGACTGGAAAGCGTCCAAATATTAAAATGTATAGATTAAAGCTCTAATCACACGGCACTTTGTTGTCTTTATCCGTACTTTACATTTTTATGTACACATGAAATGTTTGTTTATATGTTTAGAGTAGCATACCAGAATTGATAGGGGAAAAAAATTGGCTCTAGTTCTCTCCCAGCTTACTGCTATTATAATTTTTTCTCTTCAAAATTATTTTTTTTAAAATTCTGATGCTTGCATTATTATAATGAATTCTTATTCACCTTTACTTGTTTACTTTGTTTAATTATTCTTTTAGTTTTATTATGGATAATAAAACATTCTAAAATATCAAAACATATGATATCAATTTTTATTTAATTATAATTTTTTGAGTTTTATTATGCATAATTATTTTGAAACATTTGATAACATCGTCAGAAATTATCAATAATAGCTGTTGATTAAACATACTTTTTGGGTGCATTTTTACAAGTGTGTTCAAGGAATTTGTTATGCACTCCAGAATTATAATTGCATATTTGTATGTAATAACTGTCTTTGCCAGGAATCATGTCAGCTGTGCTCTTACAATGCACCTGATACAAAATAACATGCATAATCTGGATTTTACCATGCATTTTAATTGTTGTTCAATTTTTGACTTATGTTCGGATGACCTGGAAGTGATGAAAAAAGATGACAGAATGTATGAACAATTTGAAGAATTCTGTTTTAGTCCAGATAGAATGATGGATAGGTCTGCCATTTTTATGATGCAAAATTTAATTATAGCTTTTTACATGATGTTATATATGTCAGAAGTTTTATTCCTTTCCACGATTTATATTCTGTAATGCAATATTGCATTCATATGGCATATCATTTTCTTGAATTTCATTGTATATTTCACTGTGTTGATACCAATCAAATTTAAATAAGAACACCATCATATAATTATATTATTCTTTATATTTTTTATATCCAACTTAACTACCTATCTCTCTCCTCATATTTCATTTTGAGAATTCATAATAATTAATGTACTCTTATTTTTCACAAAATTCTTTCCCAAATCATTGTCAACATAAATGCTATGGAAGACTTGAAATTTTCTTTTTTCATAAGGGTTCTGTATGCAAGCCTCTCTCATTATCCAGAATTACTGTGATTCAGTATTTACATATCATCATGTCATGAGGATAGTCTCATCACACTGGAGATCAGCTGTTTATTTTCTCCCATGACTGACACAGTATGTAATTGATAAGAAATGAATGCATTAATTCTGTATGTAGAGTATTGGTCCTGACAGATACTCCCAGATTTCAACAAGAGGGCTGTGAAAACTCTACAGCTGTAAATGTTTGTGTAATTAAGTCCTGTTAAATAGCTGTTTGGCTGACCATTGGGGGTCATCATGAGGAGGATGCCAGAGTGAGGCTTAACAGATGATCAGATGAGTTAGTGCCAGCAGTTAATAAACAGAAAATGTGCAAAATTGTTTCCAGCATGAAGTCATTGGGATATGAAATTGTTACATTTGTTTGTAATGATTATCTAAATATGCAGTGTGAAAAAGTCATTTTCTTGGCATTAGTTTGAATCATATCCAGATTCCTGCTTTATTGTGATCATGAAATATTCTGAATGATCATGAAAATTCATATTTCCATGAATCATCACAGTTTTCTGGATAAATTATCTTTATTTTCCCCCCAAATTTTTTAAGTTTCATAGAAATTAAATTTGGAGAAAATTATAATCTCTTTTCATAAAAAAGAAATGGAATATTTGATGAGGGAGATGTTTTTGATGTGTTGTATTCTGCCTGTGTGTCTGACTGGTTGGAATAAAATGGATGCATTTTATGGTAATGAACAAGAAATTTATCAAGTCATATATAAGCAGCTATGAATAATCTTGAATGCCCACAATTAGTTCTGGAGAATCTGGCATATCTCTCACATCTAAAATTGGTTTAGCAATGATATAAAAGTTCATCTAAATGATTGAAAGGGGGTAAAGAAAGTCTTTGATGTTTGAATTTAAGTATAATGTGTTATGCTTCTTGGTTTCAATTCATAGCCAGCCAGATAGGCTTTAGTGAAATAGAGAAGGTGTAATGTAGATAGTCTGGTCCAGTAATTGGAATCTCTTAGTAGGTGAAAGAAACTGGATACTTTTGGCTTTAACTGGCTATATACCTCAAATAAAATCGTAATAGTGTTTGAAGTTTAATTAATTTGTCCATATAAGGAATAGTAACAAAGAGTTGCCGAAGATTAAAGATGTACGATGGGGTGGGGTTTGATTAGTACTGTATTTTGTATTTTGGGGTTTGATTAGTACTGTATTTTGAGGGATAAGCAGGGTATGTGCATCACAACTCTGGGTCATTAACCTTTGAAAATATTTATGATATACCACCACCGCTCAATCAAAATCATTTTTAAAAAAACTAACGAAAGGTTGATGTTCTGTATTTGGATTTTGATTTTTTTTCTCATTTATTAAAACGGCAAATGGGGGGAAAAAAGCATACTTACTGGTAATTGTCAGAGAATCTGTTTATCAGATAACAGCTTTTTTGTTGTGAGAGTAGTAAAAATTTTAAGTGTTGACCATATCTGTACCATGCTTTGACTCTAAGATTGTATTTTTTTTCTCCACAGAGGCAAAATTTAAAAAGTCACCAGAGAATGCCACTGTTGAGGAAGATCAGAGACACCTCTTTCATTGCAACACAGAGAGAATTAAAGGCTGCACTAGGAACCAGATGAAAATCAAGTGGTTTCATAATGGCATTAAATTAACCAAAAGAGGCAGTAATTTCAAAATCAAAAAGCAAGGAACCACTCTTCTCTTTGACAATATTAAAGTGGAGAATCGTGGAGAATACTACTGCTCAGTCAGCTGTAAAACTAAAAAGTTCATCATCAGGGGAACATCACCCAAAGCGTACCTGCAGGTGGAAGGTATATTATATTGTGTGCATACATAATTATATCATAATTTTATTTAACAGATTATAATGACTTGTCTATCTCTTTGATAGTTTATGATCCACAAATCAATGTTGTTTGAATTCAACAATCAGATTCCTATCGGTAATTATTAGAAGAATTTAAGATAAATGGAACAATTTCATTGGATGATTCATTTTTAGCATGTTATGTATTACTTCTGACAAGCCTGACTTTTTGAAAATGACTAATCAAATTCTTCAGAATAGTCATATTTTACAAGATTGCTTAATGTAGATCTGAGTTCATGGACAGTGAAGTACTGATCATAGTTGCTGATTGTTCTTTTTGGTGACTTCCTGTAAACATGGAAATGTTTGTGTTTTTGGTGACTTCCTGTATATGTGGAAATGTTTTTTGAGCTGACCAAAGGTTCACAATTTTTATCACTCGTAATGCTGTTTTGAAAAGAAGCACAGCAACACACTATGAATGTCACATATTGTTTATTCTTTTTTCTTCTCCTGCAAAAATAAACCATAATTGAAAGAATTCACTGAAAAAATTGCCAAATTTTCCCCCTCAAAATTATCCCCATTTACAGCATCATGAATTTGCTATGGGAATAGGCATCCATGCTTAAATGAGCACTGTGTTACTATTATGTGTATATTTATTTATAACTCTCTTATTTGTTTGCTCTCTCCAATACTGAACCATTATATGACACTGGTTTTAGTGGTTTATACAGGCCAAACTGTCATTTTCTTTGGGAAGGATCATGTACATGACTGCATTTGGTACTTTGAACTTATAAGAAAAATCCATTGATCTTGTCTCTTTCACAAAATGTTTGGTTGACTTGGAACGTCCACACCCTTGGACCTGTACAATTATTCATTCATAAAAATAGGCCAGTTTAAATCCAACCGAGATTGATATCAGATTAGAAATAAAGGTATTTCAGGTACATCTTTTACTTTCCAAATAAACCAAGGTTTTTGTAAAGGTGCATTAAGATTTGGGGTATTTGTTTTCCTCTTACACTTGACAATGTTTTTATATACCACCTTGTCTGGTGTGAATCAACTCGATCAGGTTATCATAAATTACACAAAACCTTTTTATTCAAATTGGAAAACCTTGTGCTATTATAATTCTCTGATATAGATGGCAATTAATGAAAGAGATCTAGGTAATATTGACACAGAAGTGTAGGGTTGATGAGAGGTGTGCTCGGTTGTGTGGCACCGATCACCCCACGGTAAACAGTCCGGTCACTAGAAAGAGCCCACTGTGGTAGGTAAAACCTCTTCAGGCATGTCACCTTGAGAGAGAAAACCAGTGACATTTCACAGTAAATGGCCACTTGAGTCATGTCTGCACAAGAATCTGTATTGTTGTAGATGCTTTCTGATATTCATCAGACCAGGGCTTTCTCTCACTGCCTCTCCCCTTGATAGAAGGGGTATCTGGCCATAAAATAAGGCATTTAACAAAGAAGACAAGCATGCATTTGCAAGGCTTTGTTGAGTTGTTAGAATTTTTACTCGGTTGGTCGACTTCTTTTGTTTTTAATGGAACAGAGACACAAAAGCTATCTTTTTAATCTTTCTAAACATTAACTACATTAGAAACTCAAAACTTTGGCATAGGGCTGATCAGATGATGGAGTTATCTCCCTTTTTACAGAGCAGATCTAGAGAAAAAAAAATCACAAATCTTTCATGATGAAAAATTAAATGGTTTACAAGATCCAAATACTTGACGCAAAAATGAGGAGAAAAAAATTGCCTTCAAACTGGTATAAACACTGTAAGAAGAAATTGATTTTAAATACTGATAAGAAAATATATTTTAGTAATGCATTTAAGTCAAGATTAGGAGATATTGTGTATATGAAATCAATACTAGTAGCATTTTTATTTAAATTTGCAGAGAAATAATGGCATGTAGGTTTGTTTCCAGACATATTAATAATTTTGCTTCACTGAAAGAGCATTTGCCTAGAGTGGAGTATGGGTGGTACTTTAACTGAGAATGGTCGATACACAGACCTGACAACTCTTGATTGTATTTACTGAACACACCCTTAAATGTCACTGCTAATATTAATGAAGTTTTTTCTGCTTTGTTCGACACATCTCCAGGTTTAAATAGGTCTGAGTTTCTGCTCGGGGATTATGCATAAAAATACATGTATACTACTATATACCTGGTTATGCATTAAGAATTTCTGATGTTTTTTTTTCAAGGCCTTGGGAAGGGGAGGGATGGTGCCTGTGGTCTTGAAACATTTTTCTAATTTCATCAAATAAGAAGGATTTCAGTTTATGGTAGATTGCATTAACATTTACAAGAAAAAGAATGTGAATTATACATGTGTTTAACTTTGTAGACAAAAAAACCCATCACTTCTGTTACTTTAGATATAATGTCGAATTGTGGTATCACAAATAACCTGGATATGTTGTAGTGATTTGAAAATTTTCAATCACTTATTCTTAAAGTATATTTATTTTGATACCTCAATCCTCGGATATCTTGAAGTTTTTTCTCTGTTCCATGAAGATGGAGACAATGAGGTTTGACTGTATGTGAAATTGCATACATTTTGCACTCATAATGGGATGTGAAAGCAGGACTTTTATTAAATCAGTAAATGTTGAATAATCAAGTGAACCTTGAATCAAGGATTGGCTCATAAGGGTGTAATCATCAAGTTTTGCTCTATTCAGGGTCCTCCACACCTCGTGACTTTTACTTTTTATGACAGTACGTCACAACATGGCAATTTCAACCCATTATGAAACTATTTATATCTCCATATTTGGGTGTCTACCTCTTTAGCGCAATAGGTATAGTTTTGTTCTACTAACCTTCAGGTCCTGACATCAAATGCTGTAGGGACTTTTGCTTTTTATGAATTGCGTGCAATAAATTTGAAAGTTAATTGATTTATTTCACAAACTTGAATATTTTTTCCTATCATTTTCAAGTCAAATGCATGCTAGAATTCCAAATCTCTAATAAATATTGAAGTTTTTTGCTTGTATTCAAAACTTTTCCCAAAAGGTATTTTAAGACAAAAATTGTTTTGTATGGATGTAAATTTGAAAACTTTGTCCTATAACACATTTGTTGTTTCTACAGTTCCTGTTCGGTTTGAGGAGAAACCAATTGATCGCCATGTTACGCCTGGAAATCTACAGATCACATGCTCTGCGTTTGGAATTCCTGCTCCAAGGTTGCGATGGCTGGATATCAATGGCACGGAGGTATTAAGAATAGTGAAAACTGGATTTAAGTTATCCAATGCAAAAAATCATAAAATACAGGCAAATTTCAAAGAGTATATATTTGTATATTTTGATCAGTGAATTTATACAAATTGTGCCAAATTAATTAAGGACCTTCTACAATAAAAGAGATCTAATGATATATGGCTCATTTGTGTAGTTGAGTACTCTGCCTTTTCATATAATTTAGAACTAATTTGTATTTCTTAACATATTATTTAGACCATTTTGCTTTATATTGCCCATTTAAGTACTTAACGGAAGGTTTTTATTAGTGCTTTTTGGGTTTTTTTTTTATATTTTGAGTAAATATGGCTAGTGGCTTTTCTTATTTTTGTAAGTGTAATGAAGTCTTTGAATAATCAAAAGGATTTTACATATATTTTACATGTGTCTATTGCATTCTCTGATACTAATCAAGGCACGTTTTATCAGATCAACGATACAGTGACCCAAGGAGTGGAAATCATCACTATAGATAATAACTTGATGATTAAGGAATCTAATATCATCTTTACAAATGTGGTCACCAACATGAGTATCAAGTGTCAAGCGGAGAACCACCTGACTAGTGGCCCAAGGATCAAAACCCAGCAAGTCAAGGTGGTGGTGGTATCAAAAAAGGGTAAGCCCATTAATTTCTTTTTGAATTATCTAATTACCTGTTAATGAAAGGGGGGGGGGACTTTGTTATGCATCATGATGTGTTTTGTATCTGTGTTTGAGTTGCTCTTTTCATGTGTTTGTTACTTAATCTAACCTGTATTAACCTGCAAAATTTAAATTCAAGTTATCAGAAAATCTTGTGAACCCTTTTCCCTCAGTGGTGTCTGTTTAACAGTCTTTCAAGTTTTCTTTCTCTTGAGTAGCCTCCAGAAAAATAACTAGAAAAGTACAAATATTTAGATAAAGTTTCAGCTTGTTGTTGTCCAGACAAAGACTTTAATTAGGTTACCAAAATACTGCAAACATTACATTTATGAAGACCAATGGCCCAGACTATGGACTTATTTCGACATGTTCATTTTAACAAGACCCCAACCAAAAAAAAAGACGACAGCAGGAGATTGTTGGATATTCTTCATGCAATATGTTTGTTTCTTTTGATGGATTCATAAGATAGAATGCCATTGACATCTTTATCAGTTCTGCTGGCTTGAGCTCAACAAGCAGATGCTGTTGAACAGTTCAACATTGATATACTTTATCTATATTGAATACTGCATTGTGCATCATAGAAAAACAAGCAACTCTCTGGACAAAGACTGTTTTGGAATTGAATCGCTCTTAATTACTGATAGGATAAGTGGCTCCGGGGATTTAATGGAAGGATTCACAATAAGCCCTCATAATGATCCTTGTGGTGGTGCTCTGAAACTGTTCAATTAGAAGTTTTCTGAATCATTTTGAAAGATTTCGCATAAAATGATGTGTTCTACAATAATCTTGGATATCAAGGCCCCTCACTGAGTTTGCCCAGTTGACATAGCTTGTGTGTTTATTTTTCCTCCAAGATCACAGAGGATGCTAGAATATTAGCAAAATATTTGATCTTGGAACTTGATAAACCTTCTCAGAGGATTTTTTTTAAAGATAAGGTCTTGAAAATAACTTGTTCTAAAGTCAGATAAGGATTTTTGATTATTGCAGCTTGGCTTCTTTTTGGAATCAGTTTTATAAGAAATTTCATGACAGATGGCCTGAGAGCACGGCCCTGTGATAGAAAAAACGATTTCACTCTCTCTTCTTGATTCTCATGGTGAAATTTCCACCTCTGCATGTGAGTTTGATAATGAGGAGGTATTGGTCACTGTGGACATTAACTTGAGAGAGACGGTTGTTATTGAAAGCAGGCAGTGGTGAAAATTGACGCCTCCCCAACTAGGTTCCTAAACACTTATCTCCGCTTGTCATGTTCGAGCTTCTCTTTTTTGTGAAATTTAGTTAAAAAACTCTTTCCTGTGATTTGAGACTGACGAAAATATTTGGAGCTCATCTTTCCTGATAAAACGAACGAATTGTGGAATGTTTATATTCATTGAAGCTGGATTTTTTTGTATGAAACATTAAACAAGACAATTTAGGGACAAATTTGCACAGAGATGTGGAATAGTTAGAGGATTATCACTGTAGGAAAACCAAGACAATGCCATTCAAGATAATGAATTTGTTATTTTTGCTGATGTGTTTTTATTTTATTTCTGCAGAAGTCAGTCAGCCACCAGTTCGGTAAGTATTGGTTTTCTTATCCGTTCTCTGATGTATCCTAGAATCAGAAAAATTGATATTTCTATCTTTTAATGTGTAATCTATATATTTTTTTTGTTTTCACATAAGAACATTGGATGAATTTTAAAGTCATATTTTTTTTAAAACTTCAGAATTGGTGAAGGAATTTTTTTTTGTGTTGTAATGAGTGGGAAGCTCTTTATAATCGTGGGAAATACTATGTGAAAAAGATGTTTTTCTGCTGGCTATTGCATGGCTGAATAAAAAGCACTTGAGGTATGGTGTATGTCATGCAGTGAGCCAAAACATACACAAGTCATATAGGGGGGCTGGGAATTCTAATCCTAGGGTCTACCAGTATATGTTTTGACTTGATTGAATCATAATACTTTCTCCAAACAAATCAAATAGCAAACAATAAACATCCTGTGCCTATGAGAACAGCTACTAGTCCAGGCCACATATATTTTACCCTTTTCGAGTGTGTCACTTAGTCTATACAGGCAACATTTTTACCCTTTACAAATATGTCATATGCAGCATAATGCTGTTATGTAAATCAAAATGTCATATGTAGCATAATGCTGTTAAGTAAATCGAAATGGTTGATCAGTTTTTAGATCACCTGGATCACCTTTATCAAATTATTTTATATATTTAATACATATCTTTCCATTCAATATGGGTAGCATTGTCAAGTAATGGGGGAGTATGGGGTATGTGAGCTTGCTCACTTTTACTTTCATTAGGGCCCCGCTCTGCGGGTGCCCTATAATGATCAGTCTGTCCATCCATCTGTCTGTCTTTCCGTCCTTCTGTCCATCTGTCCGTCCGAGATCACCTTGACCCAATCTAGCTCATACTTCTCCCACAGAGTGCCTTAGGGTAAAGGGTGTGCAGTGACCTTGAACCATGTTTCTAGATCTAAGGTTAAGGTCATAGCAGAATAATAAATAAAATCCTTGTGCAGAGTATATCTTCTTTCTACTTGGTCCAATTTAGCTCATACTTTACTCACAAGAGTGTATATGATATATTATTATACTTTCATGTTAAATACTGCAATCTGATTGGTTTAGACGCAGTTGACAATCCGTTCTCTCTCCCTCGCACGCTTAGCAATGGGCCGATAGAACGAATTGTTACATGCGCGTTAATTATGCGCGTACGGTTCGCCGTAAAATTCACGTCTTTTCTATATAAAAGCAGTAAAATTTGCTATAAAAATTAAGACATTCAGTATAATAAAATAAATAGTGCCTGTTTGGGAGGGTACCAGTTGAAATTGACACCCCTCGAAAACCATTGTCAACCTCCGCTTCGCGTCGGTTGACAATGGTTTTCTCGGGTTGTCAATTTCAACTGGTACCCTCCCAAACAGGCACTATTTATATAATGGTGTGCAGTTGCCTTGAATGAAGTTTGTAGGTCAAGGGTCAAGGTCATATCGAACCATGCAAAACTCCTTTTTTAAGATCATAAATACTTTCCACTTAGCCCTATTGGGCTCATACTTCACATAAACAGAGTTTATGAATAACAGGTGTGTAGTGACCTTGATCCAATTTTCAAGGTCAAATATGAAGGTCTTAGCAGAATTATATGAAAATCCTTGTCCGGAGCATATCTTTTCTCCCTTTGTTCCAATCTGGCTTATACTTCACCCACATGGTGCCTTTGATCAAAAGATATGCAGTGACCTTGAATGATGTTTATAGGTCAAGGTCATATCAGATCAAACAATTCCTTTTTTAGGAGCAGATATATGCTCTTCATTTGGCCCTTTTTGGCTAATACTTAACTTAGACAGAGCTTTTTGGTTAATGACTTGCAGTGACCTTGAACCAATTCAATGTGAAGGTCATAGCAAATTCTCTTTATAATCAGTTTTAGACCATAGATTATTTCCCATTTGGTTAATCTGTTCAGATTGAACAAAAATGCCATTATGTAAGAGGTGATGAGATTGAATTAGAAGTTTTATGCCAGCTGGAAAATTTAGAAGTTATAGGTCAAGGTCAAAGCAAAATTCTCTGAAATTCTTTTCATCCTATTGTTCACTATTTAAGCGGGGCCCTTTGAGATGGTCACCATCTCAATGTTGTCTAGTTACATGTGTTGTCCTTTGTGCATGGAAGAATGTTACACATCATATATCAAATAGAACAGATTTTACAAATGGCAACAGAGTCTGTTGGAGCCAAATTAAGAATTTTGGGAGTTTTAGGAGTTAAAGATGAATTTTGTCACGTGAGCAGTATGGCCTCAGGCCTCACAATATAACCAGGATGAGTGACCTTTTTTCTGTGTGATCTGTCAACACATATCCCAACAGCGTTAGCCTGATGTCAGTCTGGCTCCATTCCTAAAGGTCACCAGTCTTATATTAGAGTGTCAAGTTTATTCAGAGTCCCATTTTTTAACCAGAGTTGGTCATTTAGAAATGAGCTCAATATGTCATATGAGTTTAAAGTTTGTTTTCGTTTACTTTAAGGTGGCTCACTACACCTTGATATATTTTCTCAATTCAGCAGAAAATTACTTGATTATGATAGATATCATAATGGATAAGAAGTATTTAAGTCAAATAGGCAAAAAAGATGTGCAATTTTTAATGAAAAATTATATTTTCGAAAATTTAATTCAGAAAACATGAACAAAAGCTCCAGGCAGATTCGAACTCATGATCTGCGGTTCAGAAGCCTAATACTTTAACCACTGAGCTATGATGATATACAACCGAATCGAACGATATAAACAGTTTTAAAAAACATTTAAATCGCCATCTTGTGACGTAGTGTCGTAAAAGGTATAAGTCTGGGTGTAGTGAGGTACCTTAATGGAGTAATGAGGGTTACATTAGGGTCATTGTTCTTACTTATTAGTCATGTACCTGAAAATGTCCTGGAAAGCTACCAATAAGAGAATTGTATCAGTGAGGGGTTGTGGAGTAAGTGGGTCTGTTGAAACACCTGTATGTTAAGTTGACTCTCCAGCTGCTCTTAAAGTGCTTGAATTCAATATATTCTATCCTTGCCGCACACCAAGGGACGATTTATTACCACTCTTACTGCATTGCATGTCCTAGGTTGTAGACCATGGTTTGTCCAATTAATTTGACTTCATCTTATCTTGATAATGATATTTGACACTTCTGAAGACAAAATTCATTGGTGTTTAGAATTGATTCTTTGTTGATCGGGCCTTAATTGTTGGGTAAGATGTAATGAGTTGAAGTTGAGCTAGACGCTATTAACAAGACTGAAAAAGATGTTAACACCTTTTAAGAATATAATTTTTGTCCAAATGTGCACTGAAATTTACAACTGTAATTTAGACAACTTAACTCGAGTTATTCTATCTGCAAAATTACCACTGTAAAATTGATGGACTATAACTCTTGAATGACAAGGTTGAATGCACTGGAATTCTATTTGCATTTTTATTTCTAATTAGTTCTAATTTTTTTCGAAATGAATGTATGGGAAAAGGGGGAAGATTGATTGAGTAAAGACTATTATTACTCAGAGTTTTTGAAGTACAGGTTACGTTTGAAGTATATTGTTTTGTCAAACAGACATAACATTAACATTAAGAGTTTTTTTTATGAAATTCCATCTATTTGAAAAATAAATATGTAGGCTTTCCAACATAAGATTCCCTCTTTCAGGGCTAGAACCTCTTTTAAAAATAAATTTTGTTCATGTAGGCTTCAAGGAACATGTGCCCCTTACAATGGCACCGTCTGTAAAGAGGTTCTTGGAAATGAAGTCATCCTCTTGAATGCCTCCTATGGAAACCCTGGCCTGGAACAAGATTCCCAGGTGAAAGAGCTGATGCAAGGGGTTCTGTCCTCAATGGTCCGAAAGCCAAACTGTCAGGCCGCTGCCCTCAAAGTCTTCTGTCGTCACGTGTTTCCAGGATGTACTGAGGAGACAGGAAAAGCAAAGCCCATCCACCTGTGCAAGTATGTGTGCTCCTAGCTCTGCTCTCCTGACTTGTTCAGTACTTGTGTATGATATAAACCATGCTTTTATCAATGAGACTTGTATCATTTCCAGCTGATGATCCAATTTTTTGTTTTCCAGATGCCAACTCTTAAATAAAAATGTTAATTATTAATTTTGATTGGCTCTGTTATCAACATTAGTAACTGAACATTATAAAGTTTGACTTGCAGTAAACTTTTACATTATGAGTGCATGTTTTGTTCATTCTGTTCAAATACATAAAAGTGACAGAAACCCTGTTAACCTTATTTGTTCTGCTTAACTGTACATTATGTAGTCTCCTCCAAAATAAGATAAACATGTGAAGGATATGCCAAAAGAATTGGCAAATAATGGCCTGTTTCAAGGTAGAATGTATTTTTAATTTCCGTGAAATTGACACCGATTTTGAATTGAGGACAAAAACATTGTCATGAGAGAAGTATTGGGACCATTTATCTGATTCAGGTGTTCTTTTACATACCCAAAATCAGTTTTCAGTAATTGCATCCTGTTTAATTACTTGAGAATAATTGCTTGTCATAGTATTAATATAAGGGAAAGGAAACAGAATATTGAGAAGTTAAAATCAGCGATTAATCTGATCCAGTTTTTAACTTCCTACGTCAGTTGCTTATGTCATTGCTGAATACATAATTATTTATTATGAATCCCCGATTCTATGGTGGCAATGAATAATACAATAAAATAATGGATCACATCTTTATCATGGGAAGGAATCTCCCAGTGATTTATACCTAGTGACTTATTGGTGTTACCAACAATGAATATTAATTGCCTAAAAAAAGAATAAACCTTTGAGTTCCGACAGCTGGCTTGTAAAAGTGTAGAAATTACTAACAAATTACAAGCCCCCTGCAATATACCTGTAAAAATATATATACCTGTAAAAAATTCTCCAAACTGTTAGCCTCTCTATTTTTTATAATTCAGAGTAATTTTAAGAAGATTATCACTCCTTTATGTACATAGTTAGGCGTTACACATCATTACTTAGCTTCATAAACATAATTCTTGAAACAATTAGTGGAAAATTTGCATGTAGTTGAACTTGATGAAAATATCTTCATTTGCTAGGCATTATTGTGAATGCTTTCATCATCTGTGCAGATGTTACAACATTTAGTGCATGGGAAAGTAATTACCCTCTTGAAACAAGTGGCACAGACTTGGTAGAACCTGAAAGTAGTTCAAGATTTGGGGGATGTTTCAGAAGGTGTGGGTACAAGTGGGAAAAGCTGCTATAAATTTGATTTATGAGAAGTTAAAGTAAACAAAAATCACACTGTTTTGGCAGTTAAGCTTGGAAAAAGGTTCCATATAAAATCTTTTGTCAACACAGACCAGGACTTTTTGTCCCAAATTATAAGAGTTTCTATTTTCTTTATTTTTTGAATTGGAAAATATATGAGCTTACCCACTTCCAAGATAAATCACTTTGAAGTGGATTTACTCTTGAAGTTGTCATTAAAATATCAGTTAGGAATTAACTTAACCTCAATTTAATCCTGAGATTACAGAAATCCTTTTCTTTTCTTGTCCCATGAAAGTGAGATACCATATTTTGTTTAGTAAACCAAGATTGCTTTCCCACGCAGTCTCAATGGTAGATGCCGGCTGCATCATAATATAAAAAGGGGAATTTAAGACAAGTTTATTTCTGTCTGGTTTATGATTTGATTCAGTTTTATTTGAAATGATTTGAGATAAATGATTGATACTGAATTGAGAGGATTAACTGTGTACCAATTATGACATGGCCACACACTGTGTAGTCACTTTAACTTGTAAATCCATGAAATATTTTAATATGTTTTTCCGTTTTAAAAACCATTAAAAATGGAAGTAGAATGAATGGAATCTGCCCCCTAGTAGAGTACAATATGAAGTCGAGTATAGGATTGATAGGGATTAATGAAAAAGAACTTGTAATTTCAGTAACAAACCACTATTTGTGTGTTTTGTGTATACTTTATAACCTCTGATTCTGTGATTGTAGGGAGAGCTGTCTTGCCGTGAAAGAATTGCTGTGCTTTGACCAGTGGAATGAATTGAGTTTGAAAAGAAAAATAGCTGGTGCTTCTCTTCCTGACTGTAACAATTTGGCCAGCAAAAGTGATAACGGATCACAGTGCATAGATGGCAGAATATTTCATAAAGACACAAGTCAAGTTACCTGTTAGTTTACATTTTACATACATATCTATAAGTAATCTTAAATTTGCTCTATTTATTTTTCTATTTTCATTTTAGACAAACTTTATTTGAATTAGCTCAGTAATCATTCCAATAAATCTTTGATAAAATGCTTCTTATTTCTTACTTCATTTTGAATTGTGAGTAACAGTCTCTGTCCTGGTGTTGTAGATCAGTGTTACAAGGGAACGGGACAGTGGTACAATGGCACAGTCAATGTCACAAAGTCGGGGATTCCCTGCCAGGCCTGGGACCGTCAGTACCCCCACGCTCACCAGCGCCTCCCCTCAGTATTCCCGAGCCTGCAGGGGGGAGAGAACTACTGCAGGAACCCTGGGTCAGAGGAAAACCAGCCATGGTGCTACACGACAGATAATCTGAAGAGATGGGAACTATGTGACATACCTAAATGTCATGGTAATAACTGCAGAATTATAATAGATGGAGTGGATTAATTCTGCTTTTAAAAAAAAAATTACATTATTACTGTTATTGAGATTATTTTCTTGACCAGCTTATGAATTTTACTAAACTAGTCCTGTACATTTAATTTGTAACTATGAATGTTTTTCAGTGGAAGTTCCCCAGGAGAGGCCAGAAAACCAGAACCTCACAGTTGCCATCATCATTATCATCATTGTTGTTGCCTTGGTTGTCTTTGTGTCAATTCTGATGGCTGTGCTCTGCTGTCAGATCTCCAAACAACGCAGACATGTTAAGTACGACAGTACTCCGCAGGAAGACCTGGACATTGATATTGATAAACTCCCCACCAATTCTTGTTACCACAAACTCTCGGAATGTTCCAAAATCAACCCTAAACTCCAGGTTATGGAATATCCCAGGAATGATATTGTGTACATCAGAGACATTGGTCAGGGAGCTTTTGGGAGAGTGTTCAAAGCAAAAGCTCCCAACATTATTAAGGATGAATACGATTGCCTAATAGCAGTCAAAATGTTAAAGGAAGATGCTTCTGATGAACTGTTAGAAGACTTTCAGCGAGAAGCTTCCTTAATGGTAGAATTTGATCACCCAAACATTGTAAAATTGTTAGGAGTCTGTGCAATAGGTAATCCTATGTGTTTACTGTTTGAGTACATGAAGAAGGGAGATTTGAATGAATTTCTTCGTCTGAACAGTTGTGACAATTACATTATAAGACGACACAGTATGGACATCTATTCTGAGCACAAGCCCTCATTAAACACCTCCAATCAGCTTTACATTGCAAAGCAGGTTGCATGTGGAATGGTGTATTTGTCTGAGAAAGGCTACGTACATCGGGACTTGGCCACCAGAAATTGTCTCGTGGGTGATGATCTTGAGGTCAAGATTTCTGACTTTGGATTGGCGAGGAGCATTCATTCACTGGAATATTATCGTGGAAGTGAACACGACGCAATACCGATACGATGGATGCCTCCTGAATCCATCCTGTACAACAAATTCACTATACAGTCCGATGTGTGGTCCTTTGGTGTTTTGCTATGGGAGCTGTTCTCCTTTGCACTTCAGCCTTACTATGGCATGACACATGAAGAAGTAGTTCAGTTTGTGAAAGATGGGAAAGTGCTTGCCTGTCCTGAAAACACACCCAAGCAAGTGTATGACTTGATGAAAATGTGTTGGAACACAAAGCCAACTTCAAGACCATTATTCCACCACCTGCTCAAATCTTTAAACTCTTTATATGAGGATTACCAAAAGAAAAAAGTGCTGAGTGAACTTGTGTAGCATACACAGAAAGTATTAGTGACAATTGTTCAATGATGTGAATACAGGCAGCATTCTTCCTTCCATAATGAACAGTTTAGTGAAATGTATCTGAATACAAAAAACAATTACCTATACTGCCAAAGTCTCATCTCTCAGCAAACACAAGTAGAGGTGGGAAGAGATGTCTCTCTATGGTTCCTGTGTTGTGCAGGAGCTGATATAAGGGGCCAATACTCTTGTGTTTCCAATACATATTATAAAAAAGTCCCATAGACTCATATGAGCCATAATGTAAACTGTGCCAACTATTTAGTATTACCGTATTTCAATGATACAAGTATGTATTTAGAATTGGAATTAGAACTCTAACCAAGTTTTCTATTAGACTTTATAAAAAACAAACCAGTTCAGGAAGTTTTCAGTTGTAATACACTCCTGCAGTGTATTTTTGTGTGTTATCAATGCTCCATATTTCCTATACTTTTTTCTACAGATTTGTATTAAGATATAAGAAGTGATGTCTGCTCCTAAAGTATTGCAGTCTGCTCAGGGCCTCCTTTATCACAGAAATGGGGGCTTTATCTCGCCAACTATTCCCCTGACGATAGGATGGATTTTGGATTGACTCTTATCTGATTATGAATTCTTGCAGCAGCCAGGGTTAAACTTGATCTAAATTCCGATAAGATGAAATAAGGCAATGTTTTAATATCTGCCATTAATTTTTGACGTATCTTTGAAGTATCTTATGTTTGAGGTTAAAGTTTTCAGTTTGGGTGAAAAATTACAGAAGCTGTAAATCAGTCTCACTTTACACCTGTACATAAACTTGTATGCAATATTTTTTTTTTGTTTCGATCATCATTGGAACTAGTCATTTTGTTGGGTATGCATGTGTATTTGTTTGGGAGACTGAATACTTAGTACAGTTAAGGGTCAACCTGCTGCACAAATGTTTTGTATGTATTACATAGTATAGGGTCTTTTCTTAGAAACAGCCCCAGTACTGGTAATTTGTTCCTGTTGGATACTGATTACTTGTACATGCCGAAGTAATAGTACAGTGTACTTGTTTAGAAGTAGTACTACAGCTTATCTTGTACTGTATAGGACTTTCATTGAAAAAAGATTTGACTATACTATACAACTGTAAGTGTCTTGTAAATTGTCCATCATAGGATGTTTGGAATATGTGTTTGTGTTGTGAAGGAGTCGATATGTGCACATTTTCTAGTCAATGTATGTTCATGAAACCATGTAAAGTTGTAAATACACATTACATGTATGTACAAAGTATTTCATTTTGTTAAAATGTCGCATGCTAGGTGCATTTTTGTGTTGGTTTTCTGTGCTTCCTGGAATAGGCTTGTTATAATTTTGTATGTACAAGACTACAATAAAAACATTTCACACTGATGGTCTTGCTATTTTTGACGGTAAAGAAGCGTGCAGCCCTCGACTTCATCACACACCATCCTTTGCATAGATTGACATAGCATCTGTAATATGTTAATTGATTTTGGGCAATATTTTGGGCAAATTGAAGCTGATAGCATATACAGCCGAAGTGATTTCCTATAACTAGGTAAAAGTCATAAGAACCATTTTAACAAGACCTTGGACTTTCGATAGGACGTAACTATTTCTTGCGTCAAAAGAAGTTTGAATGACGCTAGTTTCAAGTGAAATATACAAATTGCGAAGTCTTGGCTCAAAAGCCAGACAAATCTTGTTGATTTCACAGCCTTGGCTGAGTGGCCAACAACGAAATAGACAGGCCTATGTCACTGTCAGTCACATTGCTGTTTGACACAACTACCCAAAGTCCAAGCTCTTGTTAAAATAGTTCTACATGTAATTGTACATGTATATAGTTTACTGTTATGATTATCAAGTACACTAGGTTTTGCCCAAAATCGAGAAATTTATGATTGGGGTGGTAGGGTGTTTTGTTTATCCATTTAAATTTTCTCTGAACAGTCTTAAACTGCACCCTTCACCCCCCCCCCCCCTCCCTAAAAATGAGTGCATTAATGTAGTGAGATTTTATCCACATTCCTTGGACACCAAGTGAAGTCGATCAACGAAATCAGATGTTCATGAATGGAAGAACGATATCTCACATGACCATTGTCCACAAATTCACGAAAATTTATGCCCACGAATATTGTTGAAACCACAGTATTGTGTCATGATTATATGCAACTGTTATATTGATCAGAAAATTGATTTATTTTGTCAAGATGCTTACTATTGCGAAATAACGCGTCAAAAAGCCTTCGCACATGAAAAAAAAATAAGTCAATCGCCCACGACACTGTAAAGTTTGACATTGCTCAATGCACAATAATGTTGTATGCCTTAAATATACATGTTTTATTACACGTGATAGGAATGAACAAAAAGGACGAGCAAACAAAGTTATGAAATCCTTGGCAGAGCATCCTTAGAGGTTCCGATGTGTGACTCGTATTCATAAATATCATTGGTCCCTAGTACTTTTGTTTTAATGTACACAAAACCATGAATCGACTGTAAATGAAATGCTGAAAACTTTGGGGGACGTTTGTACTGGAAGTCGGTCTTTTAAGGTCACCTATAGCTAAAAAAAAAAAGTGACTAGGACGACCTTTCGTTCGTCGTGCGTCGTTCGGTCGTAAAGGTTATATAACATTTTTAGTTTCTTCTCGTAAACTTCCAAACTTGATGTATAGCGAAGGGAAGCATAAGTTGCTAATTTCGTTATCCCATCCCTATAATAGGGGCATAACATTTTTGGTGAAATTGTAAAAAAAAAAGATTGACCCAAATCTTCAAAATTCTTCTTCCCTTCCGCTGGACAACAATATTGAAGAAAGACTGAGTACAGTGGAGTCTCCATCGTAAAATGAAATTTCAAGGTCCTTTGTTATGTTGTAAGACGGGTTATTTTGATTGTAAAGATAAGCGTAGAATCCATTCTGCCTAGTATAAGGGCGGGGCGTTTTGAACATATACTGAAAATGCGTTTATTCTTTTAAAAACTGGACATCAAGCAGACACAATGAATGCATTGTTAATAGTTATGATGAGTAATGAATCCTCTTCCGAAAATCGTGCAAAGGGTTAATGCATGCTTGTGGGATTCTGATTGGAGTGCGGATTGTACAATTGGGGGTTTTTATGGTGAAAATATACACTTTTCCTCTTGTTTTTTGTTTGTTTGTTTTTTTTTTGGGGGGGGGGGGGGTTGTGAAGAAAACTTTATTGAAATATCCAATGACCAACTCTGTATGAAAAATACTGCAGTTTCGTTCACACTCCCCCGCCAACCCCCCTTTTTATGCATTGTCGAATTCTTGAATACATCAGAACCCCAACATTAACCCTTACAAAAATCACTGGAAAGTACAATATTTGAAATGTTAAATCAAGAATAATGCGTGGTTTATATGGAGAAATTTTTTTAGGAAAAACGTAATTGCTGCCTATTCATGTTAGAACAACTCAAGGATACATAGAAATATAAGAAGCGTAGAAACTTTTGAGGACAGCATTTCAACCGGTGTTCAGTCCTTTAGCTCCCGATTGTGTCTATAAACCAAATTGAATGATATGATTTCATCCTCGCAGACATATCAACGCAGAATGTTTAACTGTGAATAAACTGGGAGGTCTTTTCTTGTGCATGTACTGCAGTAACATCAGCACCATTGTTCTTGATTCTCGTAAATTAAGCGCAATTTTAAGACACAAATTTATTACATTGGAGACGGAGTCAATCCATACTAATTGACGATTACTTCTGACAAACAGAATCGATGTAATCGTCTGGAATATTTCCTCACTTTAATTGTGATCTTGACAATGTACCACGCACAATTTAAGTAACGGATACACAATGTGAAAGAAGTGATATCAATAAAATTGTGTATAGAATTCTGAATAATATTATCCATTTATGATTTAACTTAGGTTTACCACATCATCTAGAAATGTAGCTGCAGGTCTGAGCTCCATCTCTGACAAAATTGGATGGTCGTTCATTTTTTTCAGACCGGGAGCCTGTTACTAGAAATGTGGAAGTTATTATGACAGTTTCTTGAAACCTGATCTTACATCTGGGAGATCGGAAACGTGAGTCAAACCAGCAATCGGCTTGCATCAATCTAGATGACAATCTTGACGAACATTCGGTCTGCCTGACATTAAGGCGGCATACTTTTAGCAATGTCATTACGTAATGACATTAATGAAGGGTGTTGGAACTACTCACCCTAGGAGTAAAAGTCACGGAGTGGAGGGTCTTTTAGTTACAGAACTGAAATAAGTATTTGCACATGTGGTATCGTGACACAATTTCGTCTTAATAATCTGAGTTTAATAACCTCGCTTTGGTTCCTTCTTTTGATGTCTATCAAAAAACTTATTTGCATAATTACTTTATTTACATTACTTTATTTGCATAATTTTGTAACATCATTAATAACCTGTAATATTTTTTTTAATTGTTAAAAAATGAATTGACCAAAAAAATATCATAGCTAGCTATTGGACACAGAAATGCCATTTTTCTCCACGAGATGAAACTCATTTTGATCAGGTTTACGGTCAGACAGGCTGAATTGATAACACATCGACCCGTGCACGATGTCAATAAATGGCCGAGCCAATAATAAAGCGAACAGGCAAGCGATATGAGGTGAAGAAAATCGCCCTTATCGCTCCAACTAAGCATCCCGGCTATCTTCTTTATGGAGATTTAATAATGTACAAGCAATATCCATGAAATTAATAATCTGTATCACACACAGACCCAACGGCGCATTAACACTCCAGCAAGAGACAGTCGTTTGTTAATTACCCGACATAAAGAAGCTATTGAAGCTTTTTGTGGCTGTTTTGTTCAGGGATAGGGAATAATGGTTGATGTACGGGACTACGGCCCATTACTTTGAGGAAGTACCGGTATCAGGTGCCCGAAAGTTAAAAGTACCCGAGCTCTAGAGTGCTACTGTATTACTACGATGTAAACTACATCCAAGTAAAGAAATAATAATCAAATGCCTAATTGCTTTTTTATGAAAAAATATTCTAAATTTAATTGAAAAAGTGTTATTTTTTACCTTCAGACAAAATGTATCATTCATCCTCCCAACTTTCATTGAAAGTGGTGCATATTTCATGTGCCCGTTACATCAATGTCTGGTTCTGTCCAGAAATCATTAAACACTTCATTTATAATTCATTAAAAACAAATCTATTATTTTCATTTCATTCAATGATTACGAAGAACTCTCTACCATGGTATTCACATTTACCGGTATAAATAAGTCCAATACTATTATAACTTATAGTATTTAATTGTGAACTCTTACAATAACATTTTGTTCTGAGAGAAAAATTATATCAATTTAATAGAATATAAAATATTTTGTTGACAGGTTATTATCTGATTTTCAAATAGAAGAATGTGCCTAGGAAAATTGATCAAATTTCCCTGTATTGCACAGAAATGAAATAAGAAATATACAACTCAAGAGCAGTAACTCAATGTCTTGCATTTTCTCAACTGAGATGAAGTTTGTGAGACGGCAGAACTTTCTCTTTGGCCAGTGTCACACAGATGAATTCTTGAGACTCCACTTGAGAAGTGGCCAGTGTGGCTATCCATGGTGAGGACTATACAGATTATGTCGCCTTATGTTGAGGTCATTCTACAACTGATTTGATGACATCACTCAATCGTTGAATGACTTTTGGTGAGTTGTCTTTCAGGGAGAAGGACAACAGAACTTTTTTGGTGGTATCTAGCTTTGATAGAAGGTTCTTGGCGATGACATGGGTAAGTGGCTAAGCAAAAAAGTTAACAATTTGAGTAAACAAAATTTAAATAACATTAATGTAAAATGCTTGTGCAGGAAGTTCTTTTAACATATTTTGATTGTTAATTTGCATTTTGGAGGTAGAAAAAAATCTTCAAAAACTGTTCATTCATTTCAAGTCATTTCTGGTAATTAATAATTACTTTGGGCTATAATTTATTCTTAAAATTCTTACAAACATAATTACCACTAACCCAAGTTAATTACATGTATATATTATTTAGTAATATAAAACAGGAAATATTAAATTCAAAAGAAGGAATGGGTGGGGTTATCAACCACCTGTATGGTATGCAAATAATACTAAAGGTAAAAAACTGATCATTAAAAAACCTCTATTTGTTGAAATTACATGTATTACTAATATTGAAAATATTAACATTTTGCAAAACAAGGAGCATGGTATGAAGATAAACCCACCTCATCCACTCCCAGCAGAACTCGTGTTGTGTAGGACGGTCTGGCCGCCGACATTTCCTGGAGAACTACATCCCTTGTGACCTCCACCTGTAGAATTAGGCACACTAAGGAGTATTGTGTTATCTCAATGTTTGTGTATGACAAAATGCATTAAGCGAGCAGTGTTACAGCAAATCTGTGAAATATCCCATACCATTGTTCCCATTTTATTTAGCTGAGTAGCTATGATGAAATCATAGTCTTCATAATGACAACACAGTACTTCAGTTGCTTCGCCATTCAAGTCAACAGCTACCTATAATATATAATTATCAATCAATATATCTGCATTTTTCTTTACAGCTTTAAATGTATAAAGCTTTTTCATTTGAAAACATGTATGAATACTAGTATTGTGTACAGGGTTATTTTTGCCTTTTTTCACTTGCAAACGGTTTCGCCCTTTCTTGAATTCGCCCTGGCAAATTTGTGTTTAAAGAGAGATAATCTGGAACATTTGAATTTGCCCAGTGTTTAATTCGCCCATTGACATCGAGGGCAAAAGGGGCGAAAATAAAACGGGGGAGAATATTTCCCTGTATACAGTAACTGGATTCATGGATTATATCGCCTGCAGATTTTTTCCCTCTATTCACTGATTTATAGAATGGAAGCACCTATGGATAATGCTTGGAATATCTATCAATTAGTTATAAGCCATTAAATGTATAACAAGGGTATTATATCGTATACTTATAAAAAATATACCCTTTTCCGCCCTGTGCGATGTAAACAGAAAATTTGCCTACCTGTGTGATATAAACCCTAGGGGTGTGAAATAAGATTCGGTATGCATCGTTTAACTCGATCTCCAAGTATGATGTCAAATACTTACCTCGACCTCAACTTGCAGCTGGCGCAAAAATTTCAGAGAAGTTTATAAGAGATGGTATAGACATGTAGTGATTTGTTAGCAATACTCATTTATCATATGTTTTTTTTTATAGTCTTTTAAATATTTTCTATAAGTATATGATATAAAAATCATAACAAGGCAATTTTTATATCGCATCCTATATTAGCCCTCGGTCGCTGTATATCAGCCAGATAGCCGTCAGGCTGGAGGGCTGATATACAGCGACCGAGGGCTAATATAGGATGCGATACAAAAATTGCCATGTAATAATCTAAATACATGTATATCGTATACTTATAGAAAATATACCCTTTTCCGCCCCTTTTCCGCCCTGTGTGATATAAACAGAAAATTTGCCTACCCATGTGATATAAACCCTAGGGGTGTGATATAAGATTTATATCGTATACTCATAGAAAATATACCCTTTTCCGTCCTGTGCAATATAAGCCTAAAATTCGCCTACCTGTGCGATATAAACCCTAGGGGTGTGATATAAGATTTATATCACACCCCTCTCCGGTAATCTTCGGATGTTTTATCACACCCCTTTCCGTTAATCATTGGCTATTATGACGTAGAGTTCGGTATGTGTCGTTCAACTCCAATCTCCGAGTACGACATCAAATAATTACGTCGACGTCAAAACGGTATACTAATAGCTGGCGCAAAAAATTCAGGGATGTTTATTAGAGATGGAATATATAGACACGGAGCGATTTGTTAACAATAATCATTCATCGCATGATGGTTTTTATTGTTTCTTTGATATTTTCTATAAGTATATGATATAAAAATCATAACATGGCAATTTTTATATCGCATCCTATATTAGCCCTCGGTCGCTGTATATCGGACCTCGAGCCTGCAGGCTCTCGGGCTTATATACAGCGACCGAGGGTTAATATAGGATGCGATATAAAAATTGTCATGTTATAATTTATATATATTAACCATCTATAGGAATATAAAATATAGGGAGGAGATACCCTTTGCCGCCAATTTAAAGGCTTATTGATAGAGATCCAGAGGTTTTTCATGGAGAATGTCGCGTATCCCGTATCCAATAAGTGTTTAACCACCCAACTAAAAACATTATGTATCAATTGCACTGAAAGCAAAATATAATTGGGGATAGAAAAGATTCTATTTCAATGAATCGCACCTGTTTACTTTTAATAGGAAAAACACCACCTGCATCCATGGGCGCCGCCATGTTGTTATATTGTTAATTCATTCATATAATTATTCGTTCGCAAGATCGATTTTTTATTCATCTTCCTTTAACAAATAACAGCTTTGGAAGATTAACAACGTTATCATAACAATAATTTATAATTGGTAATTTTTTGCTCAATGCAGAAAAGGTTTCTATTCCAGTTTCCTCCCATATTTGAATTTCCTCCCATATTGAAACTGTCATGACCATTTCAAAACGAGACGTAATGTCTGATGCTTGCCCGGCAAAATTTTCCCGTTTTTCATTCCTATATATGCAGTACAGCAAAACATTATGTTTAGTTGTATGAACAATGACCAATAGTAATGGCAATACTGACTGGTTTGTAGAAAAATTTTAAATAACCAGCATTCATCAGTAAGTCTCAAACTTGGTCCCAAATATCTGACGTTTTCTTGGCTTTTTAAAACAAATTTTGACATTTTACTTGTAGGAAAACCTGCAAGTAAAATATCAAAATCGTTAAAAAAAGCCAGGAAAATGTCCGATATTTCAGACTGACCTCAAAGGGGTCTGCCCAGTAGCCCGAAGGCCCAGTAGTTCGAAGGTTCAATAGTCCGAAGGCCCACTAGTCCGAAAGTTCATTAGTCCGAAACTCGATGTAGTAAATGTTAAAGTAACTAAAGGGGCCTGGCTTCAGGTTCATGAAGCAATTTCAGACTTAAGTCAAAATTTCAGTCAGTTATAAAATTATTGTTTATCATACCAAGACGATTGAAATTTGTAATTAACAACTTTATATCAAGACAATTTTAATAGCATTTGAATTTTGTCAGTGTTTTCCATCAAGAAATTTTAAGACAGTATACAATTTTTGACTTAAGTCTAAAATTGCTTCATGATCCTGGAGCCAGGTTTGATTAATCATTTTTCACCTTAACAGGTTCTTGGAGATTAAGAACACAAAATAATACGAAAAGAGAGTACTATAATAAGAATTGTTATCTCTATAAACATCTGTAAGATTATTTTTGATCGTATACCTGTATGTATAACAACTTTTTTCCTGGTGTACAGATTTCTGCCTCTTCAATTTGACTTTTGTTCTCATGAAGTTATATCCAGAATAGGAATGTTTGCGAGTGTAGTTTTTCTAATAGGAATAACAAGTTACGTAATTGATTGTAAATCATATGACTAAAAAATAAGAGTGATGCAATTTGCGGATAACAAAAATGGAGCCATCGAAAAGGCATCTCCTATTTTGAAATAAGGTTTAAAAATTATCTAACATTTTCTCTCTCTCTCTCTCTCTCTCTCTCTGTCTCTCTCTCTCTCTCTCTCTCTCTCTCTCTCTCAAAACAAAGTTAGAAACTCTTCTTGTTAATTTCATGATCTATTATTTTAATCAAATATTTTATATATACTGATGTTTTGGAGAGTTGCAATAAAAAATGTGTTTAAGAATAACATGTTTTAGAATAAGAATAATAATTTTTTGAGTTTTTTTGTTTTGTGTTTTTTTTTTTTTTGCAAAAAAACATCAACTTATCAAATAGAAATAATGTTTTATCGAATTAAAATTGCATGTTTAGGAATAAGAATAGCGAAGATTCTGAATAGAAATAACAAAAAGTTAAATGATGGAACGTTTTACATGACTAAGTACCTATTAAGTGCGAAACAAAATCATATTGAAACAAAACATAATGGACTTATTCAATGAGTTTGTGTCTGCCACTTGCTGGGAACGTTTATTAATCTTCTGCAAAAGAAGGGGGTAGGGGGTTGTAGTGCTTTATAAAACGGTTAGAAATAAAAATTAAGTAGGGGTCAGGATTTTTTTATTTAAGGATCCTCCACACACCCGGGAAAATTTTTCCATACAAGCCCATGCTTCTAAAATACTTGAAGATATGGATTTTTAGTATGTGTTCGACTTGAAAATGAACACAAAAACTTTCAATTTGGGGGGAAAATCAACTTTTTTAATTTTACCGCTCTTCATAAAAAATGAAAATCCCTGAAGTATTCGAACTCGGGACCTGCGGGTTGGTGGACCGACGCTACACCCGTTGCGCCACAGAGATAGTCACCAAGTTTTGGCGATATAAACTGTTTCTGAATGAGTTGAAATCGCCATGTTGTGACGTACTGTCATAAAAAGTAGAAGTCCGGGGTGTCGAGGATCCTTAAAAGTTCATTGTAAAATTTATAATTTATGATAACCGGAAATGCACAAACGAAATGACACAAATACAAACGAACGGACAAAGCTAAATTTATATTCCCACTTAGAGTAAAAGCGGGGGGCAATATACAACATGGATTTGCAAATGCATTTGCTTAGAACGAATTCTTACTTGAAAAATTGCTGCATGGAAATACATGTAATTCCAAAAGATTTCTCATATCAAACTAATTACATGGGCATGTGATGCATTCGAACTAATAAACCCTCTGACTAGTGGGCCTTCGGACTTATGAACCTTGTACTACTGGGCCTTCGGACTAATGAACGTTCGGACTGGTGAGCCTTCGGACTAATGAACCTTCGGACTACTGGACCGTGACCGTCTCAAAATGTTTTGGAGTAGTGCTAACACTGAACACAGGGGTAGAATGATAAGAAATGAAGTCTTGAGAACTTCTTTTCTTTAATACAGAAAACAAATGGCAGAAAGAACAACTCATCTTTAAATAAAACATTTATTAATCATAGTACAGAATTAGGTATCTTCCACCTTTATCTTTTTCCCTTTCTCTGAAATATAAGGAAATATTCTTGAAGTATTTCAAAATAAAATAAACACATTGGAAACCCACTTTTGATTATGCTTTATCCCTCTCTCTATTACACTTTGATAGGGAGTACTATCTATACGTAAACAGTTCATTCTCTGCAGCCAACAAAGCAAACCCAATTCTAATATTTTTCAGAATAACTTGTGTGTACGGGATGTGCACAAATACTTATAATAATTACACAATTGGTAGTGGGTTTTAACTAACCTTACCTGCAACAAACATTTACCTAAAAGTAACCTTACACTATACTCTGTTCCGAGATTTTGCTTCCACCACTTTTTGCTTGATATTTCGATAGTCATAGATACCTTTGTGCTCAAACAACGTTTATCCACTAATATGAAAAATGTCCAGATTATCTGTTTTGAAACGCCCCCTCTACCGCTTCAGGTTTCAATACAGAACCAAAATGGAAAGTCTACAGGGATTTTGCATTGCATCAGCCATTAATAAGCCCTGATGATAACATTGAAAAATTGTGCGAGGTATTCCGAGTGAGTTCCAAATGGTGAAAAGATGCAATGGTAACCATTTCCCATTATAAATCTCCTTAAGAAATTTGCTTTTGTTCCTGTGAATTTTTATGAGTGAAAAATGATCATGTGTCAATGAAGATATCTTAGAAATTTTCCCTTTTATCAATTTCAACTGTATTTCTTTTACAGGTATGTGTATTTTAATTAAAAATCATCAAAAAGTGAAGGAAGCAATAACTTGAGACAGACTATAATTGGGTTAAATGTATAATATTTTTAAAATGACAGATAAATCTGACTAGTTAATATTGCCTGAAATTTTACTAAAAATATAAATCATTTGTCAGTACTTACTTTTCTGAATTGGTTTAGTTCCGCATCGCTTGACAGGTTTATTTTTCATGTTTTTCTTCAATTTAATTTCTGCTTTCACTGTCTTTTTATTACTTTTTCTTCCACATTCCTCACTGTCTTCTTCTGTGTTCTCATCTGACAGTCTGTCATCATCAAGTACATCCTCTGTTTTCACAGTTACCTCTGACTTTACACCCTTTAACCCTTTTGGCGAGCCTCTAGCTGGAACTCGGGCCACCGTCATACAAGTCAGTCGGAAATCTGCATTGTGCTTTGTTAACAACTTTACTTTTACCTGAAACATCATTAAAGTATTGGACCAGGTTAATATGACATTTGTTCACCTAATCTATTCTCAGTAGATGCACATATATACAAAATTCATTGACTAGTACTGACCTCATCTCCCTCCAAAATAACTGAGAACATTTTGATGAACCCATCACTGGAGGCTGTAAACATGTAGAACTTGTTGTCCACAGTTTCTTCTGTTGTAATGAGGGATATACCTCTAATCCTGAACAAACAAGAAAAACATCAAAAATGAGTTATTATCTTGTATAATGAATCAATCTCAACAAGGAGTTATGTTCATTATCATAATATGGTAAATTAAATTTTCTAATTTTTTTAAAAATAAATACTCAGTTTTTAGCTCACCTGAGCTGAAAGCTCAAGTGAGCTTTTCTGATCACTTTTTGTCCAGCGTCAGTCTGTCTGTCCGTCTGTCTGTCTGTCCGTCCGTAAACTTTTTACATTTTCGACTTCTTCTCAAGAACCACTGGGCCAATTTCAACCAAACTTGGCACAAAGCATCCTTAGGTAAAGGGGATATAAGTTTGTTAAAATGAAGGGCCACGCCCTCTTTCAAGGGGAGATAATAAAAAATCATTGAAAATTTGTTGGAATTTTTCAAAAATCTTCTTCTCAAAAACCATTTGGCCAGAAAAGCTGAAACTTGTGTGGAAGCATCCTCAGGTAGTGTAGATTCAAGTTTGTTCAAATCATGTTCCCCGGGGGTAGGGTGGGGCCACAATGGGGGGTCGAATTTTTACATAGGAAAATATAGAGTAAATCTTTAAAAATCTTCTTCTCTGAAACTGATCAGCCAGGAAAGCTGAAACTTGTGTGGAAGCATCCTCAGGTAGTGTAGATTCAAGTTTGTTCAAATCATGATCCCCATGGGTAGGGTGGGGCCACAATGGGGGTCAAATTTTTACATAGGAATATATAGAGTAAATCTTTTAAAATCTTCTTCTCTGAAACCGATCGTGCAGAAAAGCTGTAACTTGTGTGGAAGCATCCTCAGGTAGTGTAAATTCAAGTTTGTTCAAATCATGATCCCCATGGGTAGGGTGGGGCCACAATGGGGTCAAATTTTTACATAGGAATATATAGAGAAAATGTTTAAAAATCTTCTTCTCTGAAACTGATCAGCCAGGAAAGCTGAAACTTGTGTGGAAGCATCCTCAGGTAGTGTAGATTCAAGTTTGTTCAAATCATGATCCCTGGGGGTAGGGTGGGGCTACAATGGGGTGGGGGGGGGCGAGTTTTTATATATGAATATATAAGGAAAAATCTTTAAAACTCTTCTTCTCAGAAACTGATTGGCCAGAAATGTTATTACTTGCGTGGAAGCATCCTCAGGTAGTGTAGATTCAAGTTTGTTCAAATCATGATCCCCAGGGGTAGGATGGGGCCACAATGGGTGGTCGAATTTTTACATAGGAATATAAAGAGAAAGATCTTTAAAAACCTTCTTCTCAGAAACCAATCGGCCAGAAAAGCTGTAACTTGTGCGAAAGCATCCTCGGTTAGGGTAGATTCAAGTTTGATAAAACTATGATCCTTATGGGTAGGGTGGGGCGTCAGTTAGAGGGGGGGGGGGGTTTGAATTTTCACATTTGAATATATAGAGAGAAATCTTTAAAAATCTTCTTCTCAAAAACCGATCATGCAGAAAAGCTGCAACTTGTGTGGAAGCATCCTCTGGTAGAGAAGATTAAAGTTTGTTCAAATCATGATCCCAGGGGGTAGGGTGGGGCCACAATTGGGGGGGGGGGGGTGACAAATTTTTACATAGGAATATATAGGGAAAAATCTTTAAAAATCATCTTCTAAACACAAATTGTCTAGAAAAGCTTCAGTCAGTTCAGATAGTGTAGATTAAAATTTGTCAAAATCATATTCTTCAGGAGTAGGGTTGGGCCACATGGGGGGGGGGGATTCCAATTTTACAAAGGAAAACATTTAAATTATTCACAAAACTCAAATGTTATTATATATGGTTTTACTTATATGCAAACATTTTGACATATTGTTAATTCTTTAAAATTGTTTAGACTCTGGCCCCTGGACAATTCTTGGACCTCACAAGGGGTTCAAAATTTGATGTAGGTTTATAATCCATATATAAATAGTTGTTTAAGTCTGATCATCTTCTTGAGAACTGCAATGCTCAATATGTGATATGACTGTAAAACCACCCTGTTACAAAGGGGCTCAATGATAAACATAAGAATATGCAGGGGAATTTTTTTTTTAATACAGAATCTATTATACGACATTGTTCAGATATTTTGTATATGACTCCATAAAGCTGATTTTATTATGTTTATTGTTGCTCAGGTGAGCGATGTGGCCCATGGGCCTCTTGTTAAAATTAGTTTTGTAGTCAATGCATAAATATGTGAGAAAAATTCAATTAAAATAAAGCTAAGTTGGTAGTTAGAAGTATTGGTAGTTAAATGAATTGTCAGCGACATTGACCACTAAGTTTCATTATTGGTAGGAACCTGAATTACCTGTTCACTTCTGTATCAACTTGGTGAATTTCTTTGTCTTTGATGATGTCATGGAAGTACACCACCCCTCCATCTCCACCATAGACAACAATACTGTCCTGTACAGAGACAACATTCTATTTATACTACCATTTCACCAGAAATTATCATAAATAAAGATAGCATAATAAAGAAGAGGATTCCAGTACTAGATCATACAATGGTTTGTTCTGTTCTGATGATAAATATATTTTTTAGTCTTGTATAATATCAATCTGATTAAAATTAGTCGTTCTGATACACTACCGCTCTTGAACATCTGAAACAAGACGCTTAGAGGTCACGTTCGAACGACCCGACAATCTAAATATTTATATATAAGGTCATGACCTTTTTGACCAATGAGAATCCCAGTCTCTTAAGGACTATCGGGTAAAGTAACAGCAAGGTAAATATAACCGCACAGATTTATGGGAAATTATCTGCTGGCAGAGTTTTGCTAGCCACAATTTGATTGGCTTATCGAAAGGTCGTTCGGACGTGACCTCTAAGCGGCTTGTTTCAGATATTCGAGAGCGGTAGCGTATCAGAACAGCTGATTTTAATCAGATTGGTACAATGTTAAATGTATCATGACCTTGTTTAAAATTTTGAGACATTTATAAATACAAAACACTTTACATTTAGAAAGGTAAAGGAGTTTATTTTCTTCTCAGCTGTCCATGATGAGCATATGGTGGCAGTCTGAAATAGAAATGGAAAAAAAATGTACTGACAACTCTACTACACAGTGACAAATCTGTTTACTTTTAGGTATTATATTATCATATTTTTTCTCATTCTTCCTAACAGAACGACAACCTGCACTTCTAAAAAACATGTTGTTACATATACATAATACCTGTATCTTGCATGTTAGTCTATGTACAAAACGGGAAACTTTGAGAATTCAATATGGATGAAACTGCATCATATCTAAAACACAATCCTTATTTTTTTTTAAATCGATTTGTACGATTTTCCAACTAAATAATTTTTTTTTTTTAAATATCTGTACCTCCACTCTGTAGACATCCACTTTGTTGGTGAACACAACAGCGTAATGTGAACCATTGGGGGACCAGCAAACAAAATCTGCCGCTGAAAATACACAATACTCTGTACAGAATATATACGTACAGAAAGGAAGGACATTTCTAATGCATATCAAGGCTTTCATCTTATAAAATTCAATTTGAAGTGGTCTTTTTCTGATAAAATGTGTTTAAATTAAGTAACATTATATAAATTAACTGAAGTTTTACTGACCTCGTTTAATGTTTGTTATGTACGCTGACTTTCCTGTAATAACATTCCACGTCCTTAGTGTTTTATCTTGACCAACAGACAAGACTAGTTTTCCACTTGGATGGAGAGAAAACCATCGTATTGGACCCCTAGATCAATAAAGTGGACATGTCAAACAACTGAAACAGAATTTAACACACCCCTCATAAAGCAGGTGTTGCTGTTGGTCAAGTGCTTGCTATTCATATCATGGAAATGTAGCATTTTTACTTTGTCTTCCTATGAGTTGCATTATGAATAAGATCTATTAACTTTTTCATCATAAACAAAGTCAAAACGTGTTTTTGTTTGATTTATTTATACAAGATGAAACAATTAAATGGTTTGATCTGTGTCTCCCAGTCTGATTAAAACCATTCCCCTTCTCCTTTCACTCGTCAGGGTCTGACAGGTATCGATGCAAGGTCATCTTCAAACAACCTTTACTTCTGACCAATCAGGGAAGGGCTTTCACTGCTTTAAAAAATCTATTGGAACTCCTCAAGAGGAGATAGAAAAAATAATTCATGCTTGTTTCTCATTCTCTCAACAGAGGTCGTGCTACACAAGTTTCGCTTATACCTCTGTCAACGCCGGAAAAATAGTCTGTCACATGATCAAAACAAGCATGGCGAGCACATGGCATTGTTGATTCGTTTCTTCTGTACAATCAGCTTGAAAGGGAGTTATCGAGGGGCGAAGACTTTGAGGACACGTTTAAAAACATCACAGGAGATGACATTGCTGCTGATTTATGTAAAATCATCGATAAATCGGTAGCGTACAGAAACTGATTTTTCAAACATCTGTCAAACTAGATCATGTGATCATATTTTACTTTTTACCTTCGCAAAATAGTTCTTCCAGTAACGTTGAAATAAAAATAAATAAAGGCGTTAAAGATTGAAATTTAATTATTTATAATCATATTCATAGATAAAAGAAATAACTACATAGAGTTCAATTACATTTTGCCCATCGTTTAAGTTTGTACAAGAATCTTGTACATCGGGCGTTGACAGAGGTGTAAGCGAAACTTGTGTAGCACGACCTCTGGTGAGAGAATGGCTTGTTTCTATGTAATCTCCAGTATTGAAGAGTTACACCTCTCATAAAACAAGTTTAAGGAGAAAGGGGGTGGGGTTTTAATCAGACTGTGTGTCTCCTGATGTCAAGAATCCCTTGCTTGAAACCACTGTGTTAATAAACTTTATGGTGGTACTCATTACAGACTATATTTACATTTATTGTACCCGGTATTCAAAATCCAAGACACAGATCCTAATGCTCTCTTTTGAGTTCTGAATCTTCTTTTTCCCACTACAGGTTCCCAATCACATGTATCCTTACTTGTGTCCTCTAAATGTCTTCAAACACTCCCATGTCGCTCTGCTCCATATACAAAATGTTCCATCTTCACTGGCACTGAACAGGTGGGAACTTTTGAAAAACTGTAGACACGTCAAAGACCCTGTTACAGCAGAAAAAATAATCATGATACATCAGCTCAAAAATATTCAAATACACTGTACATCTGGCTAGAAAGAATAGGAGATATAAGTAAATTAATTGGCTTTTCAAATTAACCTACCTGAGTGATGTACTAAAGACCCTAACTGTGTTCTTCTGCCAAGATGAAACAACTGAATGGTTTCATCTGTGCCTCCTGATGCCAAGAATCCCTTGTTTGAAACCACAATGTGTTTTATGCAGCCAGAGTGAGAGTGGTCAGTGAAACTTGGTTCTAACTGGAAATTCTATTATAAAAATTTTAACTTACTAATAATCTTACTATTTTTTCACTAAATAGATAGGCATTTAACTTTAAACATATTTTATCAAGATAATATCATATATATATATATATATATATATATATATATATATATATATATATATATATATATATATATATATATATATATATGAGAGAGAGAGGAGAGAGCAAGGAAATAATCTTTGCTAGCCAAGGGTTTCTTTCATGGGAGTAGTAGCAGATCAGAAACCCTGCATCTGTGTAGATCAGTATCTGGTACATGTACTGGTTTGTCACAGAATCCAATATTTATTTTTATGCAACACAGAGAGAGAGAGAGAGAGAGAGAGAGAGAGAGAGAGAGAGTCGCTCAGGTGTTAGTAGCAAGTCAGCAAGGGCCGTCTTAAATGCCTCTGACATGGCATGCACAACTTCTTTGTCTAGCTAAGATGAGAGAGAGAGAGAGAGAGAGAGAGAGAGTACATGTATAAACGAAAGAATGATGTCGATAAAAGTCAAATGACTAAGAAAATCGACACATATATTAAGTTCTTTAATATAATTTTTCTTATTAAGTACTTCTTAATTGTATTTGTTTACATTTCCTAAGTTTTATGGTCATTCTCTGATAAAGATATGAGAATATGCATAGGTTTAATTTAAATGTATCGAATAATATATTAAATATACAAACCTCTCCTACTTGAACGATTCTAAACCCTAACAATAGCTCCTCGTAACATCCAACGACCACTTCGATGTCCATTTTTGCCATGCGATTAACTAGCTACATGCGTTTGTGAAAAACGTCACCACTTTTGAGGTCAGTAAAAAATAGACGAACGACTTAACAAATTTAATGAGCACGCGCAGAGACGAGGCCAGAAGGAAGCGAAAGAAGTTACGAAAAAATCTAAGAATCTATATATTTATATATATATATATAAAATGGCAGCTGCTTCAACATCGTTGTGGATGGGAGATGTAAATATTTATATTGTTCTTTTTAACATGAAACATTAGATTTAACAATATTTCTTACAGTGCGACCGTTAAGCGAGCGCAGCATGTTGAACGTGCTCACAGGAGTCTTCCTGTGGCTGTGTCATGTAATCAGACAACATGGAAAATGAACATGCCTCCAAAGACAGAAAAAAAAATGCATCAAATTTCTTTTCAAGTTCACATCTGGTGGAGTCTACTGGTGGAGATTTTTAAATTTTCTTCGTTATTAATCTGCCAATCTCACTGAAATTTTCAGGATCTGTTACGGACTGGTATATTTGTATTCGTGTAAATATTGCTGCACAACAATGCGTGTTTTGGAATTTATTGACGATTGTTGATTTCTAAGTTGGTAAAATGGGTAGGCAAACCCGGGTCGACATTTTACGGGTTTGTGGACTTATTTAAGAAGAACCTTAATAACCAGTTTGAACACGTGACAGGGAAGTAAACTCGATCACCTTTAACAAATACCGTGTAAACAATCTATAACAAACGTACTGAATAAAATGGGTTGAAAATCATGGTGAAAATTCATGCATGTTATTACGATGTGTAAAGTTAAATAATGCATTTTATTAACCTTCTATTAAAACTGTTAACCTTTAAGATAAGAAAGCTACTATGATAACATTATTGATTTAAAACACTGCTATTTTTATTCATTCAAACTAGTGGTAATTTTTCGACCAATTCATCGAAGTCAACCTATTTATACTTTTTTTTTAAAATTTGCCAAAAATGGGCTCCTTCGCCCTATAACCAGATCGACCTAAATTCAGAAAAATACCGTATTTACTGACTTTTAGGACAAAGGCAAGTTTATTGTCCCCCTCAATAAGCAAGTTTATTGTCCAGCCTCATGAAATAGTTGCTGTCTAGGGGGACAATAAACTTGCTATCATCCTCATAGCCAGTAAATAGGTATATACTATCGTTAAAATGGACCTGGTTTAACGATAGAATTCGTCCCTTATACTGACTTCGTAGCAAATGAAGAAAATATATCGCATTACATCTCACCTAAATTTTAATATGACTACTCTCAAATACCTATGGTGTTGCTCTTTTATAGCCCAAGTTTTCAAAAAGTGTTTTGTTTTTTTTTTTCATAGAAAAGCACATTATGTTGACGTGTTTTCCACCAGGGTATATGATCTATGAAATAAAAAGCACAACTTTTGTCTTCAAATGAATGTTTCCTTGAAACTGAATTTTACTAAATCTACCAAAATTGATACCACTGACTATTAATAAATCAGAGTACTTTGATTTAAATAATGAATCAGTGTTTAGATTTTAAGTGCAACATTCTCTAACTACTACATTTTGGATTTCTTATCTTTACAGAATGTAATGTATACCTGCATCAAATCCATCAATTGTAACTCATTAATGAATACTAAGAAGAATGTTAATTCAGCACAAAAGACATTGAGATATTCTGTATAGGATCCAACTCATGACAATCTAAAGGAGTTGGGAGGACATTTTCTTTATCAGAAATTATTCATGAGGGACTATTTTGGGATTCAATGCTTATTCACAGTTTTGTGCTTTAAAAATGGTTTAGTTATAATAAAACATCATATTTTTAAAAATTTGTTTCAGTTGGATCCTTACATGGACGAATCCTTTATTTCTATGGCTTTCAAACAAATGGGGGTTGCAGTCAAAGGAATTAAAGTTATTAAAAGCAAAACAACAGGGTATGAATTATTTTCATTGTGTCAACTTCTTTTTTAAAGTGTAATGAAGATTGGAGAATGTTTATATTCATGATACATGTATTAGGAAATTTTGAATACTTCATGTTTAGTAAAAACCTTTTGCTAAAATTGGTGTACATTATATGCTTATTCAGTTCAAAATGCAATCCAATATTTACAATGTTATCATATGAATGCTAGTTTACATAACTGAATGAGTGAAATAGCATAAGAAATTGCGCTTTGATTTTATGATTTAACCCATTTCCTTTACTATTTGTAAAGGTTGCCCGCAGGTTACTGCTTCATAGATTTCCACGATCCAGAAAATGCTCACCAGGCCATGCTGAAGTTGAATGGAAAGAACATCCCTAACAGTAGTCCGGTAGGTGTCTATCAGGGACAGAGCTCAGACCCAGAGCTGGGCCAGTATCAAACCAAGTTAACAGCTAATCTCTCGCCAACTGATGACTTGTACCATGTTTTAAATTTTATTAGGCAGGGACAATTTTCTAGTGTTGAATACAGACTGGATAGCTTTTTGTTCCCACAAAGCAGGCTGTTGATGGTTTTCTGAAGGTAAAATGTGTCCACCGGTATCAAAGACTTGCATATTTATGAATGATGAGTAGGGTTGTGTTCAAAAAGTTAGTGACACTGCATTAATTTATTCTTTTCTCTTTGTTTTTCAGACAAGACGTTTTAAGCTAAACAGTGCCAGCTATGGAAAAGAACACCTATCAACGTAAGAATATACTTGATTAAGCTGCTATTGATAATAACAACAGGGTCATACATGTTAACCTCCATTGATGAAAAAGAGGTAGATTTTGAACCGAAAAGCAGTAGCATTGCACGCGGCCTTTTTTTTTTTTTTGCGTAAATTGAATTCAGAGCACAGATTTTTATGTACTGCATATGTAGTAAGGGTTTCTGATTAGTAATTAATGATATCAACTAAAATATAAAAGACTTTTGAAATTTAGTAATATCAACACATGCAATAAAAATGTTTGCATGCATTTACCATCATAATTCATAACCGGTAAGATATTTTTTTTCTAGAGGAAAAATTATTTGAGTGCAGAGACTTTAACAATTGCCTTTTATTCAGAAAAATTTATATGTTGCCAAAATTTAACATATAAGAAAAGTAAGAACTAGTAGGAACTTGTGCCGGTATATTCTTTTTCAATATCAAAACGATGTTTACATGCTTATAACAAATTAAGCAGAATTGAAATAAACTGCAAGTCAAGTTTACTGTTATGGCCAAGTTAAAAGATAAATTCAGTCATCATTAAAGCCACGTGTGGAATTGCAAAGCTTCTTTATCCTTGGAGAGGATAATATCGACATGTCTTGTAACTAATGTAATCAAGAGACATCGTTCAATGTAAAACACATGCTTGAAAACTTTACATTTATGCGACTTAATAAAGGACTTGTGTGCCTCCGATTCAAAGTCACGCGCTAATTTCAAACCTGACGAGATTTTTTTACCACAATGGCGTCCAAAATGGCTATCTATCAAAGCAATGAACATATTTTGAAGAAAAGAGGTAGATTTTTTAATAAAAGCAGTTGGCGGAAGACAGAGCTAAAAAGCGGTAGACTTCTGTGAAAATCGGTAGAGTTAACATGTATGAACAGAGTACCTTCAGTCTTTACGAAAATCATATTTTTCATTTTAGCTCACCTGAGCTGAAAGCTCAATTGAGCTTTTCTGATCACATTTTGTCTGTCGTCCATCTGTCTGTCTGTCCGTAAACTTTTCACATTTTCGACATCTTCTCAAGAACTACTGGGCCAATTTCAACCAAACTTGGCACAAAGCACCCTTAGGCAAAGGAGATTCAAAGTTGTGAAAATTAAGGACCACGCCTTTTCTCAAGAGGAGTTAATTAGGAATTATTGAAAATTTTTAAGAAATTTTCAAAAATCTTCTTCTCAAGAACCATTTGGCCAGAAAAGCTGAAACTTGTGTGGAAGCATCCTCAGGTAGTGTAGATTCAAAGTTGTGAAAATCATGACCCTGGGGGGTAGGGTGGGGCCACAATTGGGGGTCGAATTTTTACATAGGAATATAAAGAGTAAATCTTTAAAACTCCTCTTCGCTGAAACTAATCAGCCAGGAAAGCTGAAACTTGTGTGGAAACATCCTCAGGTAGTGTAGATTCAAAGTTGTGAAAATTATGACCCCCGGGAGTAGGATGGGGCCACAATGGGGGGTCGAATTTTTACATAGGAATCTTAAAAAATCTTCTTCTCAGAAACTAATTAGTATGGAAAGCTGAAACTTGTGTGGAAGCATCCTCAGGTAGTGTAGATTCAAAGTTGTGAAAATCATGACCCCCCCCCCCCCCACGAGGGAAGATGGGGCCACAATGGGGGGGTTGAATTTCTACATAGGAATATATAGAGTAAATCTTTAAAAATCCTCTTCTCAGAAACTAATCAACCAGGTGATTCTTTAAAATTGTTTAGACTTTGGCCCCTTGATGATTCTTGGACCTCACAAGGGGTTCAGATGTTGATGTAGGTTTATATCCCATACATAAACAATTGTTTAGGATCTTTTTGAGAACTGCAATGCTCAACATGTGTTATGACTATAAAATCATCCTGTTAGAAAAGGGACTAATGATAATAAAAATAAGAATATCCAGGGGGAAAAATGGATTTTCATTTATACAGGATCTACATGTATTATACTACATTGTCCAGATAGTTTGTATTATGACTCCATTAAGCTGATTTCATCATACCTATTGTTCCTCAGGTGAGCGATGTGGCCCATGGGCCTCTTGTTTGTGTTTTTTTTTGGTCTGAGCCACAACATATAAAGTGCAAATACAAATCCACTCATGAAAATTAAGTACTTAGTAAACATATGACATTGTGTATGGATATCTCTGATGCTTGTGCAAGTGTACTTGCAGTGATTTTACTGATTTAAGTTTGATGTATGCATTACTTGTAAGAAATCAGCTAATTATTTTTCTTACCTGATTACAGTCCAGAGTATTCCCTGTTTGTGGGTGACCTGACAGAAGAAGTAGACGATTACACACTGTACCAGGCATTCTCCAGAAGGTTCAAGTCTTGCAGGTCTGCAAAAGGTGAGTAGAACTTTTCATATTGAACTTCAACTTTGTACAAAGTAGACGCTTATTTATCTTAAGTTAAAGTTTTAAGTTTTCTTGCTTTGATCTTAATGATTTGTTAAAATTATACATCTAATATATTAAACCAAGAAGTATGTACACACTCCTCTTGTGTATTAATAGTGGTCCTGGAGCCCAGTGGTAAGAGCAAGGGGTATGGTTTTGTGAGGTTCATAGAGGAGACAGACCAACAGAGAGCCCTGATAGAAATGCAGCACATGCAAGGAGTCGGGAAAAAGCCAATACGTGTCAGTCTTGCCACACCGAAAAGGTAACTAAAATTCAAAACTTGGGGATCATTGGAAAAACAAAGAATCTAATTTTTTGTAAAAAAAAAATTTATGTTGCTCAAAGGAAGAAATTTACTTTTTGGATAGTTGGTTTGCATTCATTTATTTTTACTGATGTGTATATTTAAAGTAAACTGATTTCCATTTTAGGCCAATGGCACAAGACCCCAACTCCACGTACTATGGGAACTACTATGGCCAGAATTACTACAACAACCAGTACTATAATTACTATGGATACAATGCCTACAATCAGTACTACGATCCTTACAGTAATTATGTAAGTGTCCCATTGTCACGCATCACGATTTGTATGTACATGTATTTGTTTGAATAATATTTTTTTTTTTTACATTTTTGTTATAAGTATTATTGCACATGCAAGAAGAAAAAAGAAGTAGATTATGCAACACATTTTTTTAAACATAATATGACAATGATTTTACAGAATAATTATTATGAAAACCAACAAGAAGAGGATATGGAAGCATTGGAAGGTAAATAATCAAGTGAGAAAGACATGTTAAGTTATATGCATTGCGTTAATGGTGTCTCTCTTAGCTCAGGCCTACAGCTCCTTCATTGAGAAATAAAAGGTACACCGAATGGTTGAGAAAACATACATACTCTATTCATAACTTGGAAAATCCTAGTTTGTTGCAAGCCTATTAAAATTGGGTTGTATTTTTTTATAGGGCAATAAGTAACTTATCATAGACAATCTTTAATGAAAATATATTTTTGTGTGATTTTAGAACCTGAAGTAGAGGTAGATGTATTCAGATATAACAAAGACTACATGGAGCAAAGTGAGGTAAGCTGACTTCTAAATCCCCCAACCCTAAAAACACCCACACAAACAGAGAACACAATATGCTATTTAGACTACAACATTTTGTTTCTGTAATGGTTATACAGTAAAACACGCGATTTTACTTCGTTATAAGCGTAATTTGTTATATCCGTCAAATTTACAACATGTAATAAAGTCATGGGGAATGAAAATCACTTCGCTGTAAGTGTCAATTCATTATAAGCGTGTTAGCTATAACTGTTTTACTGTATTTATCTACAAAGTTGTACAGAACACATTGTATATTTGACTTGCACAGATTATCTTAAGGTGATATGGGACATCTGTCGATATTAAAATTTTACAATATTTAACCAAAAACTTGCTTTTGAAAATATTTGGAAAGGTAAAAAATGTTAAAAAAAAAAAAAACCAGCGTGATTTGAACTCATGACTTGCAGATTCATAATCAACCCTCTAACCCACTGTGCTACGCTGTAATGCGACAATATAAGGAAAGAAACTACTTATATAATTACACTTCATTTTATTGTTTATTCAGATAAACAATAGGTCACTACATGGAGGTGTCCCATACCACCTTCCCACATTATACATGAGTTTAAACAAACACTAGAGACTCCCCGACAATTCTCTGTAAGGGTTATTTATTTAGTTGTTTTCTATGTTTTACAGGAGATCTTTGATGTGCTTGAACTTTCTAGATGGACTCCACTAGATTCTGTTAACTCCAAACTTCCAACTGTTAAACTGGTGTAAATGTTGAGTTGTTTGGAGACTCCCTCTTTTTAATGGCAACTATACTTCCTTTAAAAAATTCCTGGCAATGTGCTGAGTGGACCAGTTGTGAACATCTGTTCTGTTGATGATTAAATTTGTTGATTTCATGATTGTGAAATGAAGTCTTAGTAAGATATAGACAAATATTTTTGATCAGGAGTAAAAACATATATGATTTTTTGTATATATTGAAATAAAATTTTGTGCAATCTTTTCTATTTGTTTTAAATGTACTTTAATGAGAGAAATCAAAGACGTGGTAATATACCTAGCTTATTTTTAATATCTCCAAATCTGCCTGTTGATTTAACCCCACACCCGAACTCTGAACTTGCTGACAATTACATGGATGTTGGTCCATTTTGGATGGATCTTTGGAAACTTATAGTCAGTCTCCAATAAAGTCATCAACTGTTTTGGACATTACACATGCTTCTCATCGTTTTGAACGGAGTTCGATCACCGTGATGGGCAGTGTTTGTATGTGATAGAGTATGGTGGTCGCCCGCATGAACACATGGGTTTCTTCCGAGTCCTTTGGCTTCCTCCCACAACAATGACCCCCTCGCGCTAACATCCGTGCCAACGAAATATTAAAATAAGTAGTATAACTTGTTTGTTGATTCTTGCAAAATAAATAAAAATCAGTTTTAAAATTTGTGCAGAGAAGTTTAAAGTTAAGGGTCCTCCACACACCTGCATACAAGTCCATTCTTGTAAATTACTTTTAATATATATGGATTTTTTGCACGTGTTTGATTTGAAAATGACCAAAAAATGTTTGAATTTTTGGGGAAAATCAACTTTTATTAAATTTTACCGCTGTTCATGAAAATAAAACTCCCTGCAGTATTAGAACTCGGGACCTGCGGGTTAGTAGACCGAAGCAACACCCATTGCGCCACAAATAAAGACAACAAAGTTTGGCGATATAAAATATTTCACAATGCGCTAAAATCGCCATGTTGTGACGTACTGTCATAAAAAGTAGAAGTCGCTGGGTGTCGAGGATCCTTAAAGGGACGTTGCTCTAAAAGGCTCGAGCTGGCCTGAGCCTGCTCATAATATTCGTTTACGTTACATGTTTTACATTATCATAATTATATGTATAATGCATGAAAGCGCAAAAAAATGAAGCATCGACGTTATCACTTTTAGTGATTTAAGCCTTAACATTATTATAGCAAGCGAAAAAGTTATGAATTACAGCAAGTCGACCGTGAAATATATATCCTACAGTTTGCAATCATGAATAAGTTTATCGGCAAAAACTCAAAATGGATGTTAACTTACTTCAAAATAGCTGTACGCATTAACACGGATCATAACCATCGGTGGTCACGTCCTTTTCCACGTGATGTAATGTGACCAACCGTGAGTATCAAATGTGTTCGTTAGTTAATTTATCAAAACTATTTATCAAACCTAGATTCCACAAGGAAATTGTAATCAAAATGGCTTTTTACTGCAGTATTATTTCACTTGTCATTATTGAAATATCATTTCACTTATCACTTTGGAAATATCTTTTAATTTATCACTTTTAAAATTAAATTTTATATCAATTCACGTGTCAATGTTAAATATAACGTCATTTATAAAAGAATTGTCCTCAATAAAATCGCAATAAAGAAGCTACATTCGTGATATATATGTGCTAGTTTGTAACTGTATCAATCATGCTTGATATTTGTGATGCCTGAAAGGGTCCTAATTTGGAAATATAGAATCTATCTATACTGTAACACTACCCCCCCCCCCACCCCATCATTCTAGTATGGCACGCCAAATTTACAAAAATGAGCTAAACATATAGGTTCACAGTCGATAAACTGAGTTTATGTTCCGTAAACTATAGTTTACATCCGATAAACTCAGTTTAAACATTAGTTTACAGTTGATATAAATTCCGGGCTCCGTTTAAGAATGTGGACTATGCCCATGAACCTCTTGTTTAAAAACATACTATTGATTGGTTGATTGATCGATCAAACGATCGATTGATTGATTGGGATCCCAATCCTATGGCACGCCAAATTCACAAAAATGAGCTAAACATAATTTTGATTCACATTTGATGAACTAGGTTTTAACGATATATATTATAATAGTTGTTTGAAAATTATATTTAAAAACTACATGTATTATTAGCATTCGATAACTATAGTTAAGAGTTGTTAATAATAGTTACACAATTCTAGTAATCGTGAAACAATACTGATTTATTTAAGAATAAGGAATCATCCTTTGAGTATTATGAGGTGATAACTTAGTTTCGGTCGGGGTGTGATCAAATCCAATAAAGTCCGAAGGCTTTATGGTAGATTTAATCACGCCCCGACCGAAATTATCACCTCATAATATTCAAAGAATGATTCTTATTACTTATATTTATATAATTTTTAGCAGTTGTACGATTAAAATAGAATATTAAGTATGCAAACCCCGCTTGCGCCCCAACGATGCGACATTGGAATATATTGGACTTTATATAGTACAAAATCGATTCGTAGTGGTAACACAAACAAAGACGCTGGAATATGTAAATATTATACTCTCATGTTAAATGCTGAAATCTGATTGGTTTAGACGCAGTTGATAATCCGTTCTATTGCCCTCAGCGTTAGAAACACACTTGGCAACGGGTAACACTATATAAATAGTGCCTGTTTGGGAGGGTACCAGTTGAAATTGACACCCCGAGAAAACCATTGTCAACCGACGCGAAGCGGAGGTTGACAATGGTTTTCGAGGGGTGTCAATTTCAACTGGTACCCTCCCAAACAGGCACTATTTATTTTATTATACTGAATGTCTTAATTTTTATAGCAAATTTTACTGCTTTTATATAGAAAAGACCTGAATTCTACGGCGAACCGTACGCGCATAATTAACGCGCATGTAACAATTCGTTCTATCGGCCCGTTGCTAAGCGTGCGAGGGAGAGAGAACGGATTGTCAACTGCGTCTAAACCAATCAGATTGCAGTATTTAACATGAAAGTATAATAAAACGAATTGTTACATGCGCGTAAATTATGCGCGTACGAATCGCCGTATAATTTACGTCATTTTTACAGTAAAATTTTCTCTAAAATTAAGACACCCAGTATAATAAAATAAAAAATAAAATAAATAGTGCCTGTTTGGGAGGATAACAGTTGAAATTGACACCCCTCGAAAACCATTGTCAACCGACGCGAGGGGTGTCAATTTTAACTGTTACCCTCCCAAACAGGCACTATTCCTATCAGATAAAATTATCAGATAAACTATGTTTTTAATCGCAAATAATAGATCATCGTGATAACTTTGGTTTACAGATGTGAATATAGATTAACAGCTTTTTTATGGCACGCCAAATTCACTAACAGTCGATTAACTAGGTTTAACGGTTGTAAACTATAGTTTACGGACAGAAAACTATAGTTAACGACGAATATCTATATTTTACATCTGTAAACCATAGTTAACGCGATCATATATGTTTCAGAAGTGTAAAACTACCGGCATAATTAACACACAAAAAAAACCCATTTGGCGGCATTTGCGATTGCAAATCATAATTTATCTGATAAATATCGATTCACGATTGTGAAACTATGATTAACAACTCTTAACTATTATAGTTGACGGGTGTAAATTATAGTTTAAAGAATAAATAATGTGAATCTAGCTATTATACAGTGTATATTTATATGATAAATTCGTTAACTATAGTTTATAACCGTTGAATATAGTTTTACAGATGAAAACTATCGATAACAAATCGTTAACTATAGTTTGCGGTTCGTAAACTATAGTTAACAGTCGATAAACCTAATTTATCATATGTCAATAAAGCTCATTTTTGTGCGGAATTTGGCGTGCCATACTATGGTTTAACTAGGCCCGCTATAGTTTACGGTCCGTATACTACAGCTTACAACCGACAAACCTAGTTTATTGACCGTGAAACATGTGTAGCTCACCTTTGTGAATTTGGCGTGCCATACAATTCAAATTTAAAAATTAGATAATTTCTGTTCTCAGTGTTTTTCATCTATATTGGCTGAAAATGTACTATAAGATTGCCCTAGCCCAACATCATGAAAACGTTGTTTATACCATGTGAATTTAAAAAAAATAAACAGACATGGTGTATATCATATCGTGAATAATATAAAATATTTTTGAATGACACAACAAAGAAGTGGGTTTAACGAGCATGTTCTAGTGTTTGAATTTCGCGCCATTATCAACCGGAAGCTATGTACGCAGGAAAAGGTAAAGAGCAAGAAAAAAATCAACATGGCGGATGTTTATACGGGTGAGCGCGATAATGTAAACTTTAAAACACTATTTATGATTCAATATACATCTTATATACAAACAAAAAATATGCATTTATCAATCTTTCAATCCCTATAGACATGTTGTATGATTTGACAATCATTTTGTCTCGAATAATCGACTATCGCTACTTCTATAGAACCGGTATTTCGATTGTTATTCTTTATCAAAACCTTTCAATCAGTGTATGAGACCCGGAAACTGTCCCAATTGCACACATGTCAACAATTTCCTTTAATGATTTTGATATTAACGATTCAGTAGATCAATACTGACAAGTTAACATTGATTGGGGGTGAAGCTATTTTGTGTTTGACCATGTTGACCTAAAATCGAAACCTTTGGGCCCCACAATTGTAAAAACATGATAAACCAGGTGGTATCCCACTGTGGTACTCAGCTTAAACCTGGTTAAAGAACTGCTCCAATTCCCCTCTATACTGAAGAGAAAGTTGTTTGATTTTTATATATAGAACAATGCACTTAGTTTGCATAACAAAAATTTTAAACATTGTGCTTCGTATGAGCTAAGGTGGACCATAAGGGATAAAGTAGCAGCATCCAACACCTCATCATCTTTAAGAAAATACCACAGGAATAATGTTTTGCATTTTGACTTCTCAAACTAACCTTTTTCATTTTGACTTCTCAAACTTTCAAGAGAGTTAAAGCTAATCCAGAGTCATACTGTAATGCTTACTGACAATATAAATGAAAATGACACCAAAATGCAGTGTAAATGTATTGATATTTTGATTTTGTTTTGATACCTCATAATCTGATATGAGGGTAAATTTCATTTTGAAACGAATGTAAATCTTTATAATACATGCCTTTATTTTATCATGCAACTGCTCCTTGCATAAACAGATTAAAGGTTACCCAAATAAATAAAAACTATATTCAGTCAATTCTCCAATAATGCCTCGTGCATTTATCTGACATTGAAATGCATTGTGACATTCATCTATATTGCATTTTTTATGTGAGGGGGTCATGGTTTCAACTGCAGAAATGTATCAAAATTTTGTTGAAAATAGAAGGTTTTGTGCGCAGATTATGAAGCTACCGGTACCTTGCAGGATAAACAAAAACTTGATAAATGTCTTGAAATACAAATACATGTGTTTTATTGGTGCAAATACAATTACCATACAGTAATGCACAGGTCGAAACTGTGAAGGGGCTCGGAAAGCCTCACCATCTGTCACATTTTCTTATCCTCAATTAAATTTTAATTATTTTTAAGACACGAAGTTGACTAATCTTGCTAACCATGCATGGATTTTTAAAGCACCTGAAACTTATTCAAGGACCTTATACTATTTTCATAATGATAAACTACTAAAATCTTGTTAATTAAAAATTCTTTCATTGAAGATGAAGCCTCTACTACCAGTATTTTGAACAAATAGCCAGGAGGCAGTGTTCTGTATAATGTATATAGTTGTATATTAGTGTATACGTATTGTATTTGGCATGTACGATATTTGGCGGATATTAGTTTTTGAACAAGTTGGTGTATTCCTTGAATGTGACTGTGACTGACTATTCTTATACATATATGTATGGCATTTAGCGATGTACTTGATTTAGCAAAAGCTGCATTCCGCCAAAAGCGTTTAAATAAAATACACAGCCAAATGTAGTACATTTACAGTAAATCATAATTTTTGTCCCTGTGAAAAATGAAAATTAAAGTAGCCAAAATGTTTCACAATTGTCTGTTGGTAGATCAGTATGTACATGTCAGTCAGTGGACCAAGTGTTGTCTGATCAATATATTAGAAGTCTTAAATCTTGGTACATAGGTAGCATTGACAGAGTATTGATTTTGAGGTCAAAGGTCAAGGTTCAAACAACTCTGGAAAGTGTTCAACTAAATCTCAAAAGAGAGTAGATCAAAAATTGGAGGTGTCCTTAAATTTTTATTGTATACACTGTACTACATTTACAAATTTATGTAAAATGCTATTATAATAGAGAAGCTGGAATATGTTACTCTGTTAGATCAGTTAACCATTTTACTTTGTACGAGGGTTGTTCGGAAATTATGGAGACAACACAAATATTTCCCTTTGTAAGTGACGAATTTTGATGAAAATTGGCATAAGCATTGAAGAGCCCAAACAAATAAATAAATGAAGTAATATTAAAAAATATTTAATATTTTCTTTACGACGGTACATAAATAAGTCAATGGTCGGGGTACCCGGCGCAGACATAAAATCAGAGATTAAAAAAACTTTAAGAACTACTTCCAAAGTGCTGGTAGACCAACAATTAATAATAAAGGAAATCAAAATAATTATGTTCATTTTGCTATTAATTGTGACTAACTTTTGTGGAAGTTTCACTAGTGTTCGAATTGAAGTATGGAGATAATACACATATATTTACCAAGCAATAGAAATCTGACCACCACAGTTTATTAAATTTTGACGTCACGGCGGCGCAGCGAATAAACATCAAATTGGTGGGAATCTCGGAAGAAGACCTTTTCAGGCCATGCAATTGCATAAACAAAAACCCTACAATGTAAAAGGGTCTAGAGATTCATTTTACTGGTTTTGTTTTCTTATTGTTTAACTAGAATTAAAACAAGGGGACTAAATATCTACTACTTTTTTTTTTACACAAAAACTGATATCAACAGTTCTAAAATATGAACAAAATGACTGTAAGAGATGTTTCACAGAAAGCTGATTTCTGGGTAGAAATAACTAACTTTTTTTCACAAAAAATCAAGAATGGAGAGAATATGTAAATGTTGGAATCTTAAAATGAAAAGAGAAGGTGAGAAATAAAAAATAATTCATGTTTTCCATTTGTTTGTAAGGCGTTTAAAACAAAGGAGCAAGGAAACGCATTAAAATGACGTTGCGATGGGTTTAGGGTTGCGCCGGGTCACTGCTTAAGCAAGTTTGACAACTTACTGGGAATTATCTAATGATGTCTTTGACTTGAAAATTTTCACATTTATAAACTGTATCCTTTTTTACTTTTTGGTAAAATTTCAATAGTTTGTCTTTTTTTCCAGGGGAGTAAGCGTAAATGTCTTAATAATTTCCGAACAGCCCTCGTATATATTAAAGAACAACCATACATGTATATTATTGATATGCAAAATGCAGTGATGCTGTAACATTCTTCTTCTATGTTTTAGATTCAGATGATAAAAAGGAAGATAGTCGAGGACAAAAGGAGCCTTTAGACACATCACAGGTACTTGTAGTACTCTAACTGACACATTCACAACACTGTCCTACATAACAACAGTATGAACAAACTAATGGAGGCTGGGAGGTCAACAAATTGCTCATCAGATCTACCTTTGTAATTAAAAAAAAAATGATTTGCTTAGCTGTTAACCACTAATTTAGTAAACACAATTTCTACCTATGTATTTTAACTTTTAAAATTTGAATGTTTTTCTTATATCTTTATACAGAGCTCTTCTGAAGGAGATTTTATTTATAGTTTAGAATGTAAATATTGACTTCAAATTGTCATCTGTTAAGAGGGCTGGGTGGTCATGGCCGTTTTAGGTTAATGTTTACACTACTCACTGATACAAAATGTATCTTGACAGATAAATTGATAAATGTTAATAAAAAAAAATATTTTATTTCAGAATAAAGATAGTTCTAGCCCCTTTCATGGTAAGTAACAAAATTTGCCTATACATGTACTAATTTCTGAAAGTTAACAATATTTATAATGTTGATTAATTTAATACCCTAACTTTAAAAATAATGCATACGGGGTAAATAATTTATTTTAGAGGCAACAGTAGTTCTTTGTATCAGTTACGGATTATATATATGTTGGTAATGGAAGAATATATAAATATTTTTTTTTAAGTTGTATCAAAAGCTAACACTAATAACACTATTGTTTATTACTGAATGGCTACTAAATTAATTTGGTAAGATGATGAAATAACATGGTGATATTTTGTAGGAGTGATACCACCAAACCCATTTGGGCTCCGCCCCCAACTGAAATCAGACGTTGTTACCAACTCCTCTCACCACTCATTTAATACACACCCAGGTTTGCATGTTGTCACAGACTTTTTCAAATTTATATTAATATTATCAAACTGTTTTATTGTAATAGCACTAATATTTCTAAAATATTCTAAAACTGGTAAACATATTTTATGAAAAGTATGTTTTTTCATAACAACAAAGACTTAGTGGGTGGGAGAAATATGTTTGTTTAGAGTTCAAGAAAAACTGTCTACTGTGAAATAGAGTATTTGAAAATAATGAAAATTGACACAAATATTATACTGTATAATTCCTTCAGAATAACTGTAAGAAAAGTTTTGTTTGGTTCTTTAATTAAAGCAAGAGTGTCATAAACTATATAAACAGACATATTTAACAACTGTTTCTGTGTTGATTTACTAACCAGAAGATGTGTAACGTTCTTCTTTCAGTGTATATTGCTCCTAGTAGACTTGGTTCTAGTTCAGTCTTTTCAAAATCACAAACCTCAAGCGACACAGGTAAATTCTGTAACTTTCTGACTGTTAGTAAATTTTCAGGGTAGGCAGAGGGTGTACTCATTAATATCTATCTTAACTTACAGATAACAAAGGTCCGCATAAATCCTCAGTTCTTGCTCCTTCTAAACTGGGTAAGTCTAATCATTTGGCTTTGAAGAATTATATTGATCTTTACTGTACCCGTAATGCTCCTTGATTTTTCTCATGCTAAAATGCTTGATTAAAGCTAAACACTGCTCGTAAATAGGCACTGTCTGCCATATTTCTCTTTTACCACTGTTTTCCCTACAACCCCTATATAAGCTGCAGTTTAAAGTATTTCGCTGTAGAGGTCTCGTCTGTGTGGATGTATATCTTGCCGCGCCGTGTTACTCAGTCGCGATGAAATTTTCAAGTTTTATGCACTTTTTTAGCTCACCTGAGCTGAAAGCTCAAGTGAGCTCTTCTGATCACTTTTTGTCCGGCGTCCATCCGTCTGTCCGTAAACTATTTACATTTTCGACTTCTTCTCCAGAACCACTAGGCCAATTTCAACCAAACTTGGCACAAAGCATCCTTAGGTAAAGGGGATTCAAGTTTGTTAAAATAAAGGACCAAGCCCTCTTCCAAGGGTAGATAATTAAAAATCATTGAAAATTTGTTGGTATTTTTTAAAAATCTTCTTCTCAAAAACCATTTGGCCAGAAAAGCTGAAAATTGTGTGAAAGCATCCTCAGGTAGTGTAGATTCAAGTTTGTTCAAATCATGATCCCCGGGGATAGGGTAGGGCCACAATGTGGGGTCGAATTTGACATAGGAATATATAGAGTAAATCTTTAAAAATCTTCTTCTCTGAAACTGATCAGCCAGAAAAGCTGTAACTTGTGTGTAAGCATCATCAGGTAGTGTAGATTCAAGTTTGTTCAAATCATGATCCCCAGGGGTAGGGTGGGGCCACAATTGGAGGTCCAAATTTAACATATTAGGAATATATAAAGTAAATTTATAAAAATCTTCTTCTCTGAAACTGTTCAGCCAGAAAAGCTAAAACTTGTGTGGATGCATCCTCAGGTAGTGTAGATTCAAGTTTGTTCAAATCATGATCCCCGGGGGTAGGGTGGGGCCACAATGGGGGTCGAATTTTTACATAGGAATATATAGAGTTAAACTTTAAAAATCTTCTCTGAAACTGATCAGCCAGAAAAGCTGTTACTTGTGTGGAAGCATCATCAGGTAGTGTAGATTCAAGTGTGTTCAAATCATGATCCCCGGGGGTAAGGTGGGGCCACAATGTGGGGTCGAATTTGACATAGGAATATATAGAGTAAATCTTTAAAAATCTTCTTCTCTGAAACTGATCAGCCAGAAAAGCTGTAACTTGTGTGGAAGCATCCTCAGGTAGTGTAGATTCAAGTTTGTTCAAATCATGATCCCCGGGGGTAGGGTGGGGCCACAATGGGGGGTCAAATTTTACATAGGAATATATAAAGAAAAATATTTTAAAGATCTTCTCCTCAGAATCCGATTGGGCAGAAAAGCTGCAACTTGTGTGGAAGCATCCTCAGTTAGGGAAGATTCAAGTTTGTTTAAATCATGATCCCCAGGGGTAGGGTTGGGCCACAATGGGGGGGGGGTGTAAAATTTTGACATAGGAATATATAGGGACATTTTTTTTTAAAATCATCTTCTAAAACACAATTTGTCTAGAAAAGGTGTAACTTTTGTCAGTTCAGATAGTGTAGATTAAAATTTGTCAAAATCATAATCTTCAGAAGTAGGGTTGGGCCATGGTGGGGGGGGGGGTTGTTCCAATTTTCCATTTTACAAAGGAATAAAAATTTAATTTATTCACTCAATTAAAAGCTCTAATGTTATTGTATATGGCTTTACTTTGTGCAAGCATTTAGACATATTGTTGATTCTTTAAAATTGTTTAGACTTTGGCCTCTTGACAATTCTTGACAGTTCTTCAGCCCCATAAGAGGTTCAAAGTTTGATGTAAGTTTATAATCCATATATAAACAGTTGTTTAAGTCTGATCATCTTCTCGAGAACTGCAATGCTCAATATGTGATATGACTGTAAAATCATCCTGTTACAAAAAGGCTCAATGATAAACATAAGAATATGCAGGGAATTTTTTTTATACAGGATCTATTATACGACATTGTGCAGATATTTTGTATATGACTATTGCTGATTTTATTGTCTATTGTTGCTCAGGTGAGCGATGTGGCCCATGGGCCTCTTGTTCAAGTCAGGAGAATACTAACATCAAATAAACTGGTCAAAATATAATTTACAAACAGAATGTGCACATAAAATAAGAATTAAATGCATATAATCTTAAGACCATGAAAGGAATGTTACACGTCGGCCACAAGTTTCAGATGTGCATTTGGGTGTAACGAAACGGGTTTATATACACGGTACCAGGTACCTGTGTGATGGTGCCTATTTACGAGCGGTATTCAGCATTAAGTAACATTGAGATTAGGGGTGTAACATTCTGCTAACACTGCAATAAACAGAACATTGAATTTCTATACAAAAACTATTTTAATACTGAATTTATTGATATGTCCAGATGTATAACATTTTTCAGCAATTTATATTTATTTGTGATGGATTCTTATGAAATATTTCTTGTGTTGCACTCATTCATGAAGATGTTTATAAAATTGAAATATTAGTGAGACCTTGCATCATTTATTTACAAAATGATGTCCCAAAGTTCACAATATGTTAGATAACATTCCATTTAAAAAAAATGGAAGGTGATATGTAGCAATATGTATCATGATACAGTCTCAGTTTTTCACACTTTATCAGGCTTTAGCCCTAATACAAAATAAATTTTAAATATTTAAAAATATTATTCAAGAAATATAATGTACATATGTATTTTTATACTACAGTCAATAATACTGCTCTGTTTTCATTTAATTTCAGACATGTTGAACCAGACAGACAGCTCCAGTCCTTCCAAGTCATTATTACGCCCCTCACCCCTGTCTTTCTGTGTTCAGAATTTAAAACAAAAAGGTACGAAGAATCAGTGTTGTATGGCAAAACTCTGTAGATAACATTCAGGATTGTTTATGATAATGTTGATATACATATTTGTAATCTTGTAGCAAGAAAATAATAGAATTAAATTTAAACAGAAATTGATGAAGTGTTTTATTACTGTATGTAGGGTTATTTTAGCACCATGTTATTTTGGCACAAGAATGTGTTTTAAATTGAATAGGACTTATAGAAAAGGACATACAGGGCAATTATATTAAATGATGATGGAAATTCCCCTCTATACAGAATCAATGTATGCTGTACATGAATACTCATTAAAGTTGTACTGACTTGATACGTTTATTTCCTCTCTTTTCTAGAGAGTGATGTTAAAAGCAAAGAGAAAGAAAATCAAGAGAAAACAAGCAGTGGTGATCTAGTGCCTAGTGAAGTCAATGAAGTTGTTAATGACCCAGAGGTCAAAGGTGATTCAGATGTTAAAGGTGAAATGGAAAAGAATAAAGGCAGTGACCCAGAGCCTAAAGCTGGTGTTTTAAGTGACTCTTTTAGTGCTACGAGTGAAGCTACACAGGAGAATTATTTTGCAGCTGCACTTACCAAATCAGATGGGTATGACTCGATATTGATGTTGGTCCAAATTAATTTAATAAAGATACATAGAATATGCCTTGGCAAAAACTTTTGCATTGCTTAATTCATATTCTCTTTTTGACTATACACAACTTTGCAGAGGAAACTAAATGTCTAATTATATTTGACAGGTCAAAGCAAAAGTGAAAGTTTGAATCTAGCTATTTAAATTAAGTTTAGAATCTTCTTTTCAAATAAGAGCATCATTTAAGATATTAAGTATTCATAAATACTTCCTGATTTTTCTGAGTGTTTCAATTTTTATATAATTATACATGTATTTTCAGAAAAGAATCTGAATCTTCTTCAAAAGCAGAAGAAAAATCCGGGCAATTTATCTTCGGTCAGAACTTAACTGAACGTGTTATGGTAAGCACTCTATGGATTGAATGTTTCTGTGAACGAGGTGAATGATATTGTAGACATATTTATAGTTTATTTGATATTGAAAGATAATGAAAACATTATTGAATTGACAGGGTGTGGCAAAGTCTCCAGAGAAAACCAAAGAAGAGTTTGTGTTTGGTCAGAACTTGGAACAGAGGGTAATAAAAACAGACCCAAGTGCAGAGGAACATAAAGAGGATGAATCAAAGAGTGAATGCCTTTCTCCCTCAGGTACACATCATTCAGTGTTCATAGTGATATTTTATTACTTAATTATTTTTATTTTAAAATTTGACAACATTAACATTGTGCTGTTAGATAATATGAAAAACTGGGAATGGTTTAGAAAAAAGAGCAATAATAAATTGTGAAATAGATGGGGGCTTTTGAAAACTCACAGTACATAATTTGCTAAATTATAAAGATCTTATGATTCATAAATATATGTGAAATAAATTACAAAATGAATTAAGTTAAACAAGTATAACATGTAATCTAGTATAAAATTGATGTATGATTTTATTTGTTAGCTATCAAGTCTTTCCAAAGCCATAGTGTATATATGTACCGGTACCTACTGGTATATGTACATGTAACTATTTTTCATAATAACTATGGTTTAGATAAAGCCCTTACACTAGAGGAGTCAGCTCGAGAATTCCAAGCCAGGATTGAGAAGCATGTGGATTTCAAGGAAGTGGATGTTGTCACTGGAGAAGAAGGAGAATCTAATGTTTTAAAGGTACAACTATAAAGGACTCAAGTTAACTTGTACTTTTACATGATCTGAAGGTTTATAGTTTCAAGAAATAAAACCTATCTCGAGTCTTTTACTTTTGAGGAATAAATTTATTTCATGTTGGTATATTCTGAATTTATACAAAATAATACTACCTGTACATTTAGGCTACTGCTAAGTTGTTTGTGTTTGAATCCCATGGTCACAACTGGGTGGAGCGAGGCAGGGGATTACTGAGACTGAACGATCTGATCACGCCCTCACCTACAGAGTTCCAATCCAGGCTGGGTAAGTGATACTGCGGAATCATTTTTATTCGTGGGGGTCAATGTTCGTGGGTAGCCAAAATTTTCCTGGTTCGTGGGAACGTAATTTCGTTGGTAGTAATGAGGTAATAATGGTAATGAGGATAATTTTTTAAAATATTAAACAAATGATTGTGTATAGGTTTGTGGGGATGTAAATTTGTGGGCAAGGACAGGACTACCCACAAAAGCCACGAACATTGGTCACCCATGAACAATGATGATTCCACAGTAGTCCCTTGGTATCTCGGCTGAACATGTGCAACATGACTGCACATTTGTTATATTACCAATAAGATTTAAAAAAACAAACATTTGTTTTATTTTTTTTAAAGCTATGAAGATGATAAGCAACATGTTTTAAGAAATTTTTTTGAGTGACAATTAGCTTTTACCATACTTGCTAAGTTAAATAAAGATTATTAAGTTCAAAATATTTGTTGCAAACAAAGGATCTGTATAAATTATAAATCCAAGATATCTTTTCCAAATAGATAGATTACAGTTAATTATGATAATTTTTTTTCCAGTGATGAGAACTCATGGCAGCCTGAGAGTAATACTTAACACAAAGATATGGCCCGGCATGACCATAGAGAGAGCTAGTAGTAAAAGTGTAAGAATCACTGCTACAGACGGGGCCGAGGGCATCAAAGTCTTCCTTATTGTGGTACGAACAACAAGTTAATATAACATTTCAAAATTCAGATTAAATTATAAAAAGTAAAATTATTTTACTACCTGCATCAAGATACTTACCAAAAGTATCGAGATTTATTTGGAAATACAATCTTACAAGAAACAGAACAAGGCTTAGCAATGTGCATGTATATATACCGTAAATATGAAAGCGTGATAGTGATATTTCTGGGATTCTATGATTTTTTTTTTACAATATCCTGTATGACTGTCTTTGTATTAGTATGATTTATACATGTATATACTTAAAAAAATTTCATGATCTAATGCACATGTAATTTGTCTTCAGACAAGCCCCAAGGATACAGAGAACATTCTGCGAGCTGTAGACTGGAGAATACAGCAGCTGCGCGTCAGAGAGGACAGTGATAAACCTCAGGCAGAAAAACGCAAGGTTGATCAAGATGAGTCCTCAAATGAAGGAATTTCCAAAAAGCCTAGACAAGAAATGTGGGTTTGACTATCAATTTTGTTTTAAATGAACCTAACACTAACAGTTATTGTAACAAAATCAAATTACTGTTAATTCACTTGTTAAAGACATTCAAGAATTACTGCTTAAAAATCTGTAACAATAGCAATATTTCTTTTTTTGTTTTGTTTTGTTTTTTTTGCTGTTGGTATTTATTTTCGTTTCAAAGTTCAAAAACTGATTACCTGGTGTCAGTACATTATTCTTACCTCAAAATAATATTCCCCACAAAAAGTTGACCCAATTATTACCCAAGGGTTGGAAAACCTTAACAATTAGAACATTTTATAATCTGTTATTGATGAGTGATGACATTTCAGGCCAGACGAGGCTTCTTCAACAGGAGGAGGTTTAAAGAGAGAGGAGTCAGATGGAAGTGTCATTGGACCAGAGACAGATGGTCAGCAAAATTTAACTCATTTACAGTAGCGGTAGTTTCTGAACTGTTTTGTTAAAAGTTCATCCCACTCCTTTTTTTCTGATATTTTACAATGATTTTTGGTGTATTAATTACGTAAATTGGATTATTGTTCACATCTGAGACTACAAATTTAAAATTTATTTTACAATATGCTGTCATGTAATGAATCACAGTGAATTTGATTGTTATATTTTAGCTTCTTCTACTAGTTCCACCTCATCATTAACATTGCGATCCGAGTCTGATTGAAGAGGAAGATCCAGCAGGGGGGATAGCCCTAAAAGTCGGGTCACAAAAGTCTTACATTAGGACTGCTGAGGTCAACAGTCATAATACTGTGCAGTGTGTGAAAGTAACAAAGGAATGTCTCGCCATAATACAGACTCAAAAATGTGTTAAATATCAAACTGTATAATGCTAGAAATTCCTCAGTGAAGGTTCAACAAGCCTCTATTCATTGTCAGGTTAACATTTGTATTTTTAAATCATACAGAGCTGCACATATTGCACTGTGTCAAAAAATATATCTTAGAATGAGAGCCGTTCATCCAAAAAGTGGCTGTATGTTTTATTTTTGGAAGATAGAATTACAGGCACTTGATGTTTATTATGTTGTACATTGACAGATCTGATAGAATGTGGAAAATAATTCATCATATTGCCGCTATGTCAGCAATGTGTTATTTTGGACACATAAAATACTGTAAAAACATGTCAACATAGTTACGTATAATTACAGGTATACATGTATTATTCAATTTGACATGCAAAAGTAAATAGCCATTCATAATAATTTGTTAATTTTTGGTTTTTCTAATTTTGGTACATTGTTTTGTCTTGTGCTTGATAATAATTTTGAAGAAGCATCCTCTTTTCATAGTAACACTTCAAGAAATATTCTTTTAAGCCTAGGGCATGTGCAAATTGATGTAGAATTAACAACATATTCTATCATGCTTTGAATTAAATGAAGACAAATATGTCAAATTTGTTCTGTACTTTGTTAACTTGGTCAAAAGAATTACAGAATTTCATGAAATGTAGTTTCTATTAATTGAGGTTCCTATTTGGGAGTACATGTAATTGTAAGCCCCCACCCCTTGATGTAACAATTAAAAATGCAAAACTCAAATTGTCTGTACTAGTACTGAAGTATTTTAGTCTTACAACTTACATTTACTATTAAATTCATTCGACCAGTTTATTTACCATACAATAGCAGTTGATATAGAATCAGTGTCAGATGGCTTTAAAAAAAAATTTTTAAAACCCCCACAAAGTTTTAGGGGGTATATACATGTAGGGATCACCTTGTCTGTCGGTCAGTCTGTCTTTGCAATCATGTACATATCATTTTATGGAGGAACTTTAGAATCTATGATATGACCTGAGGGTGTGTCATGATTTTGACCAAAGGTCATTTGGGCAAGTTCAAAGTTACTGGAAGAAAAAGTGCAGAATTTGTGCCTGCTCTATACCATTCTTATGAAGAAATATTGGAAGTTCCTACTACATATAAAGATTGCTTATTACCTGAGGGTGTGTCATGATCTTGACCAAAGGTCATTTGTGCAAGTTCAAGGTCACTCCAAAAAATTTCTCTCAAGGCTTATCTTGTAATGGAAAATGATTAGAAGCTTTAACTTGACTAAGAGATTACCTGTGACCTGAAAATATGGCCTGATCTTGAGCTTTGGTCATTAATCCTAGTTCAAGACCACTGGGAAAAAAATGGTGCATCCATTACTTTCAAACAGAGAAATACTTTAGTACTTACATTTTCTTAGCGGGGGTATCGTTTGTGAGCTTGTTCACAGTACCTCTAGTTTAATATAGAAAATTATGTATAGAAAAATAATGTGATGGATCAGTTTCGAAAAGAGAATGTAACATGGAAGAACATTACAGGTAAATAAAGTTCAACTATAAGATGTCAATTAAATCCTTGAACATGGGCCCAATCTAGAGTAAAATAATTAGGTACGACTATTTTTGCACTTTACATGTTTGTTTCTGAATCCTCTCAAATGATGATTTGATAGTTTAAGAACTGACTTCTTTCTCTTATATTTTATCTTATTAGTGATAGTTTCTTTTCATTACACAAAATTACCAAAAACAATTTACCACATTTAATGATTCAAAGGGGGTAACTAACTTGAAAGTGTGACAGAATGTATATAGGCTCAATATAGCCACTTTACTACTAGAGAAAGCTACGTGGGAAGTGCAAAACAAGAGGCCCAGGGGCCACATCGCTCACCTGAGCAACAATAGCCTTAACTCTGATCAAATTAGCATTACAGTATCAAAATCAAAATATCTTGACAACTAAGTACAGTAGATCATGCTCAAAAAATTTTAAACATCTGCCGATTTTTATCCACATATTTTTATGGTAAATACATAGCCCCTTTTGTTGTTGTACCTGTAGGAAGATTTTTCTCTATTCCTATATAACCCCCCCCCCCACTTTTCTCTAGGGAATCGTGGTTTGATCAAACTTTAATCTGCACAACCCGTGCTTTTACACAAGTTACTACTTTTTGGACTGAACACTTTCCCAGAATATTTTTAAAGATTTTCTCTATATATTCCTATGTAAAATTCATCCCCCCATTGTGGCCGCACCCTACCCCTGGGGACCATGATGTAAACAAACTTGAATCTACACTATCTGAGGATGCCTCCACAAAAGTTTGATCTTTTCTGGCCTTAAAGTTTTTAAGGACAAGATTTTTAAAGATTTTCTCTATATATTCTTATGTAAAAATTCATCCCTCCATAGTGGCCCCACCCTAACCCCCAAGGACCATTATTTAAACAAACTTGAATCTATACTATAGACTGAGGATGCTTCGGCTCAAATTGGAGCATTTCCGGCCTAATAGTTTTTGAGAAGAAGATTTTTAAAGATTTTCTCTATATATACCTATGTAAAAATTCATCCTCCATTGTGGCCCCACCCTACCCCCGGGGACCATGATTTAATCAAACTTGAATCTACACTATCTGAGGATGCTTCCACTCCAATTTGAGCTTTTCTGGTCTAATAGTTTTTGAGAAGAAGATTTTTAAATATTTTCTCTATATATTCCTATGTAAAAATTCATCCCCCCATTGTGGCCCCACCCAACCCCCGGGGACCATGATTTAAACAAAATTGAATCTACCCTATCTGAGGATGCTTCCACTCCAATTTGAGCTTTTCTGGCCTAATAGTTTTTGAGAAGAAGATTTTTAAAGATTTTCTCTATATATTCCTTTGTAAAAATTCATCCCCCATTGTGGCCCCACCCTACCCCCGGGGACCATGATTTAAACAAACTTGAATCTACACTATCTGAGGATGCCTCTGCTCAAATTGGAGCATTTCTGGCCAAATAGTTTTTGAGAAGAAGATTTTTAAAGATTTTCTCTTTACATGTATATACCTATGTAAAAATTCATCCCCCATAGTGACCCCACCCTACCCCCGGGGACCATGATTTGAACAAACTTGAATCTACACTATCTGAGGATGCTTCCACTCCAATTTGAGCTTTTCTGGCCAAAAAGTTCTTGAGAAGAAGATTTTTAAATATTTTCTCTATATATTCCTTTGTAAAAATTCATCCCCCCATTGTGGCCCCACCCTACCCCCGGGGACCATGATTTAAACAAACTTGAATTTACATTATCTAAGGATGCTTCCACTTAAATTTGAGCTTTTCTGGTCTAATAGTTTCTGAGAAGAAGATTTTTAAAGATTTTCTCTTTATATTCCTATGTAAAAATTCATCCCCCCATGGTGGCCCCACCCTATCCCCGGGGACCATGATTTAAAGAAACTTGAATCTACACTATCTGAGGATGCTTCTGCTCAAATTGGAGCATTTCTGGCCTAATAGTTTTTGAGAAGAAGATTTTTAAAGATTTTCTCCTATATATATAATGTAAAAATTCATCCCCCCATTGTGGCCCCACCCTACCCCCGGGGACCATGATTTAAACAAACTTGAATCTACACTATCTGAGGATGCTTCCACTTAAATTTGAGCTTTTCTGGCCTAATAGTTTTTTAGAAGAAGATTTTTAAAGATTTTCTCTATATATTCCTACGTAAAAATTCATCCCCCCATGGTGGCCCCATCCTACCCCCGGGGACCATGATTTGAACAAACTTGAATCTACACTACCTGAGGATGCTTCCATACAAGTTACAGAATTTCTGGCCTAATAGTTTTTGAGAAGAAGATTTTTGAAAAATATCTACAAATTTTAAATAATTCTAAATTATCTCCCCTTTAAAGAGGGTGTGGCCCTTCATTTGAACAAACTTGAATCCCCTTTACCCAGTGATGCTTTGTGCCAAGTTTGGTTGAAATCTGCCCAGTGGTTCTGGAGAAGAAGATGAAAATGTGAAAAGTTTACAACGACAACGCCGACGCCAACGACGACAGACAACGGACAAATTTTGATCAGAAAAGCTCACTTGAGCTTTCAGCTCAGGTGAGCTAAAAACGACAGCATAATTTTAAATAATTCAAAGAGATTATAAATTGATTTATGCATAAGCTGAACTGACGAGGCGGGCCTTATTACAAATTTGAAATGACGTGTTATTAATACCGCCGAAACACTCTTAGTTATGACATGCATGTATAAGCAATTGACCAAATGCTTCATTAAGGGTAGCAGGTTCTAATAAATTTAAGACAAGTCTGGATGTTAGGATGCCATCGTTTTTGTCTTTCAGTTTGATGATATTATTTATAAATTACTATTATTTTTTAAAATTTATTTTTCTATTATTATTAATTTTAATACCAAGACAATTTAGAGCATTGGATATTAAAAACAAAGCTCATTACTATCTATTTTGAGGTTACATTCACATATTGAGACTATTTCATAAACTGATGATCTGAAAATTTTGGAGAACTTGTGAATGGCTTCTATTGTTTTTGGGCGAGACGACCCTTTATACTTCCTTTTTGTACACCAAGAATGCTATTGAAGCTTTATGAACCTAGCGAGTCCAATCAATTTGGCAATACATGTCATTATCCTTGCTGGCATGCACATACATTGTGCACTTGGTATTGTAGAAAAACATTGGTTTAGCAGCTGGTTACATTTCACCTTCATTCTATTCTTGACATCATTTTACAACCTAATTTGAAAACAATAGCCTGAGAATTTGCATAATTAAGGATTGAGCATGGTTGAGATTTGCGATAAATGCCTATGGTTACCAGCAAAAATGTGCATAAAACCATTACCGGTATATATCTTCAATAATGGCATTATAAAAAATTATTTAATGTGTAGGTTTTCGGAAATTCAGTATATCTGTGAGCAACCTTATATCATTGAAATCTGTCCCCAGGACCATGAAGCAGTCTTAGACTTCAGTCAAAATTTGTGCAGTCTAATCGTCTTGATTGAAAACATCAAAAAAAATATTGCTTCTATAAAATGTGTCTATGAATAATTTAAATTTGGACTTCAGTCTAAAAATGCTTCATGATCCCTAGACATAATAACAATTTTGCAACTAAAAATCATTTGAGAATATCTTATTGAATTGTTTAGACCAAAACATGAACAAAAACATTAACTCAACACTATATTTCATCTATATAGCTTTTACTTCCATATGTAAATCTTGAGATGATTAGAAATATATCTACACTTCATAAATAACATTTATAAGCAAGCATGTCAACAAGTCTGTACATGTATGAGTGAATATTGTGATAAATATCAAAATTGCTAAAGATATACTTCATCACTTTAAAACAAATGTCTGTTTTACACAAAGGATTGTGTTTATTTGCGTTTTTGATGTTGACAAATTAATTCGTTATGCAAAATGGTAACGCACAAAAAGTCCATTTTTAATCAGTTCGTTAGCGCAACTAATGCCTCCACAACATCCCCATTGTGTTCTCGTAATGTCCGTTCAGCTATCTGTCTTGTTATTTCCATTTCCGCTACAATTAAGTCTACATCTTCTTTGTTTATTTTCACTTTTGCTAGCTCCCGTTCCCTTTCCTGTTTTTTGGCCCTCTCTTTTGTTTTCCGGTCACTCATTGCTTTCATAGCATCTCCTATGCTTTGTGCCGAAATTTCTTTTTCTTCAACATAATCGGTGACCTTTTCAAGATCTCTTGCACCCGAATCATGCTTCTTTGTCTTAATTTCCGTTGATTCTTCCACTTCGATTTGAGGGTCTTCCTCAGTGTTCGCCATGCGGTCATACTAAAACACGCCTGCCGACGCCTGCCGGGGAAAACACGCCTGCCGAGAGAAAACCACACGCCTGCCGTTTACCTGATGGATAATTTTATTATTTTCTTTGATATTTTATTTAACTTAACTAAATTAATGATCATAATAACAAAAAGTTGACTTTATATTGATTATTTAGCACAAAATTAGCAAAAATGTTCAATGTTGGTAAAGATAGATAACTCTTACGTAGAATCCATACGCCTGCCGAGGAAATCTAGACGCCTGCCGTTTATTTGATGGATTATTATAATTTTTTCTTTGATATTTTATTTAACTTAACTAAATTAATGATCATAGAAATAAAAAGTTGATTTTATATTAATGAATTAACACAAAATAAGTAAAAATCGGGTAAGCAGCTAGCTCTTACGAAGAAATCATACGCCTGCCAAGAAAATCTATACGCCTGCCGTTTATTTGATGGATTATTTTAATAATTTCTTTGATATTTTAGTTTACTTAGCTTAATAAATGATAACAGAAATAAAAAGTTGACTTTAAATTCATTAATAAACACAAAATTACTAAAAATTAGTAAAAATTGGTAAAATAGATAACTCTTACGCAGGATGCATACGCCTGCCGAGAAAATCTATACGCCTGCCGTTTATCCATGTTTATATGATAGATAATTTTTTTTTTTCTTGGATATTTTATGTTTCCTATCTAAATACATGATCAAAAAAATAAAAGGTTATTTTGTATTCGGTGTTTAATGAAAAATATTATTAAAAATGTTCAAAGTCTGTAAAGAAGACAAAGAGTTCTTATACTGCTTACGCCTGCCGAGACACTGAGTTGCGGTCATACTAAAACACGCCTGCCGGGGAAAACACGCCTGCCGAGAGAAAACCACACGCCTGCCGTTTACCTGATGGATAATTTTAATATTTTCTTTTATATTTTATTTAACTTAACTAAATTAATGATCATAATAACAAAAAGTTGACTTTATATTGATTATTTAGCACAAAATTAGCAAAAATGTTCAATGTTGGTAAAGATAGATAACTCTTACGTGGAATCCATACGCCTGCCGAGGAAATCTAGACGCCTGCCGTTTATTTGATGGATTATTTTAATTTTTTCTTTGATATTTTATTTCTTTTAACTAAATAGATGATAATAGAAATAAAAAGTTGATTTTATATTTGTTGATTAACACAAAATTAGTAAAAATCGCGTACGTAAGCAGCTAGCTCTTACGAAGAAATCATACGCCTGCCAAGAAAATCTACACGCCTGCCGTTTATTTGATGGATTATTTTAATTATTTCTTTGATATTTTAGTTTACTTAGCTTAATAAATGATAACAGAAATAAAAAGTTTACTTTAAATTCATTAATTAACACAAAATTAGTAAACATCGGGAAAGTAGATAACTCTTACGCAGAATGCATACGCCTGCCGAGATAATCTATACGCCTGCTGTTTTTTATGTTTATATGATGGATAATATTTTTTTTTCTTGGATATTTTATGTTTCCAAACTAAATACATAATCAAAGAAATAAAATGTTATTTTGTATTCGCTGTTTAATGAAAAATATTATTAAAAATGTTCAAAGTCTGTAAAGAAGACAACGCCTGCCGAGACACTGAGTTGTACGCCTGCCGATTTAATCATTTATCCATGTCTTTTATTTTATTTCTTGAAAAACTTCAGCTTTTCACATAGTTATCGTTATACTGTACCAGTGTTTTCATACCCTTCTTCTTTTGTTGCAGTTAATGAAATATATATTACAAACTCGAATCAGGGACATATACGTATATAATATCTGTTATATACATGACTTTTGTATGTCTCTGCTCGAATTTTAAGATTATAGATGGTCTCTAATTTTTCGAAGAACCCTTAAAATATGCATGTATTTTACGTATAATCAAAATATTTTATGTTATATATTCATACGATCTAAAAGTGGTGTCTGAAATAAGAAGGAAAGTATACTGATGTGAATATATATAATCAATGCACTGTTATACTAAATTCAGAAATACGTTTTGAGTCAAACTGTAAATATTGTGTTGGGTGAACATGTAAATACAAAATTCAAGACATGTAATGTAAATTAATATTTACACCAACTCAATCAATTTAAAAGATGCAATTCGACAATTTTATTTCTTTAGAGAAGTGGGACTGGCATAGCCTTTATTCATGCATGAAGGCTATATAATGTATTTCTAAAACAAACAGGCTAACGTTCTTGTGTAAGCATTCCAGATTTTACAAATATTTATGCTCCAAAATTATTAATTTTAGTAAATGTATATGGGGAAAGGTTAGACTTTTTAAGCAAAGTGCATTTACATTTTCGTACACAATTAGTTCTGTACAATGTTTGTAACTGTTTACATCTTGAAAAACTTTTCCATCTCAAGAATTTCACTGCCTGGTTCACCAAACTATATCTAAATCTCTAGATTCTGATTCTGTTTCGCTGCGTTTTTAAAATCAAAGGTCAGGTCATTCATAAGCCTGTAGCAAAATTTTACATTGCATGATATCAATGTAGCGGATAATTATTCCATTCAAGGGAAAAGGGGGGGGGGCTATCAGTTTGAATATTAAAAAACCGTATTCTTCTAACAAGAAAATCTAACATAGACTGAATCACTTTTGAAACCCAATACAAGCTTAACCTTTCCAGTGATGACTTATTCTGTTCATAGAAGCAAAAAAGCTCAGCTATAGAGCATTCAACTACCAAATCAAAGCAGAACTCTAGCTGTAGTTTGATTCAATATTCAACACAATCAATATATACCGGGCCGGTATAATTATTGCAGCTACATGTTCAATGAATGCTTTATTATGAGGTTATCAGTATTGAGTTCGTTTAATTTTACCAAGCTTTTAAAAATGTGACCGGGTTAAAATTTTACGACTTTTGGTCTCAATTTTTAATGGAGAAAAAAGCACCCCGGTTCAATGATTGACGTTGTAAAGTGATTCAAATCATGTCAATATTCTTGGTTATACACCTGGACTGTTTCGTAAATAATAATGAATGATATTTTCCCCTACAAAATGAGTTTTGTTTTTCTGTATTTTATAAGCTTCTCGAAGATAGTAACACAAATGTTTACGGTTATGAATGGACTATACACGTTTTATGAAGAGACGTAAGTTTGACCAGTTAAAAACTGATGGCTTATAAATCAGAAATAGTTTTTGATTAAGTGCTTGTACATAATATATACATATATAAGGATAAAGTGGTATTATTCTTCAATTTTATATAGATACGTAAAAATACAAATAGGAGTCAGAAACTATGCTATAGCAACCTTGCTCTATCAACTGGAATAATTAAAGTGGACTGCAAGGTTTTAATAATACTTTTGGGTTAATAATTAGGTGTAAGTTCATAGGCTATACATAGTATCTTAAGACATACTTAGGTAGATCGACTCGTTCATAACTATTTTTCTCAGTCACCTAGAACATTTGAGAGAGAGAGAGAGAGAGAGAGAGAGAGAGAGAGACAGACAGAGAGAGGGGGGGCTTGTGTACAAGGTGTGCTTCACGGTCGTCTTCCAATATACAGGTAGGTAAAGGTCTATTGTTTCTTAAGAGACAAAAAACCGTTCAATTCACACAGAATACACAAGAAACTAACACATGTATACACGTGTATCAGTAGAGAAACGATCACTAGTTATATCTTTGGACATGTAGCCCCAACCCCGATTCGCCCAAAATATTATAGCAAAGAAAATAATGAGTAAATTATTTTGTTATTAGTACATGATTTGTAATAAAATGAGATAAAAATACATTAATCAGTATGTACATGTTCAGATTGTGGTCCCGTTTTCCTATTTACAAAACACTGAGTGTAACCGTTTGAGGGATAGTGAAACGAATGATATTGTAAGCCGTATATATGATATGAATTATATACATTGAGGAATCAATAATAATTACGAATGCATGCATTCTTCTTTTTTTTTTTTATCAAAACCTTTCACGACCTACGATTAATTATGGTCAGAATGGTTGATCAAAATCGTCATGAAGACATTTTACGATCATTAAGTTCAAACACAACCGATCTGCATAGAATATTGTGTTCATTTATGACTTAGAAAAGTTTTACTTAAAAAACCACCACGTTCAGATGTCGAACATTTAGAATGTGAATGTCTCACGCTTACCGACTCGCTACAGTTTTCTCTATATTTTTATTGAAATACTTGAACAATTGAACGCAGGTTCAACTACATTTATTAGTATTTTTTTCTCTTGATGTTTGAATTGTTCCCGTTAATGAAGAGAGAAAGAAAGAGAGGGCAGTGGATGGAAAAGACGGAGAAAGAGAGATGAAGTGAAAGAAAGAGGGGAGACAAAGAAAGAGGGAGAGAGATAGAGATGCAAAAAAACCCAGCCTGATTTCTTGCTTTAACACGCAAACAACTATATACACGTATGTACACGTTTCTAAAGCCCTCTCCTTTATCATAAGGGTTTCCATGTATAGGAAACTACTGGTATCACGATTTCTGTTGGTTTACATTTTTAAAACACGATTTTTCATCCAGTATTTAGAAAAACTTTAAAACAGGATTGGTCTATAGACCAAAAGATCGTGGAACAGTTTTATAGATCGACCCTAGTGATCAGTAAGTTGTCGTAGATTAGGATACTTAAATATCAATGTTCTTGCTAACAATAACAATTTAATAACAAATATATGTTTGTATAACTCATTAGATTTATATCAAATATTTATATCAGTCACCATTCATTAATTTTTTGGGGTAGATGTAAGAATTTTTCTTTGGTTTGTAAATGATTTTCACTCATGCTTTTCATGAGCTGGTCTACACGGGGGGAGGGGGGTGGAGTAGAGATCCCCCCCCTGGCAAAACTCAAATTTCTTACGGAAGTGGGGGTGGTGGAGCCCCCCCCCCCCCCCTGGAAAATATCATTTTTTTTAAATACTAGTAAAATTACTAAAAATTTGCCTTACTAAGATTAATAGTTTCTTTATATGCATTGTGCAACAGGGAAGATTCTTCACATAATTCTAATCTATGCCAGTAAGATGCTTTGAATCAATGAAAAATACAAAGGATATCGTCCCAGTTCAGAGATAATTGCAATATTTGTGCTTTTTTTCCCAGCGCCTAATATATATTTACAAAATTTAATATTTAAGTTTTCCATCTCCCAAGTTTTAAAAATATCATATAAATGTTTGTCTTTTTCCTGTATGCCTGATGTAAGGGTTCCCAAAATTTCACAGCCATATAATGCTATAGGTTTTATCATATGATCAAAGAGATGTAGAAATGTGTTGATAGGGGGTTGAGTAGAGTTTAGGTCTTTGAATAGTTTGAAAGAGGCCTTGAGAGCTTTATTATATAGATCAGATCTTGCATCTTTAAATGAGCCACAGGAGGACATGATTGTACCTAAATATTTATATTTGTTAACACATTCTAAATGTGAATTTTCAAGAGTGAACTTCTCATTAATAAGGTGACCACTTTTGTTGAAAATAACAATTTTAGTCTTGCTTGTATTAATCTCTAAGCACCAGTCTTTGCAGTATTTATTAAGTATATCTAGTTTGTTTTGTAATTCTTTTTGGTCATCTGATAATAGTACGAGGTCATCAGCATATAGCAGTGAATTAATGTTCTTTCCAGAAAGGTTGACAGATCTTATACATTCTTCATCAAGCAATTTTGAAAAATCGTTTAAAAATATCTTTAAAATGTTTGGGCTTATGACATCTCCTTGTCGAACTCCTATTTCTGGTCTATATGGGGGAGTTAACTTGTTACCTACTTTTACATAATTGTTGCTATGTCTGTACATATTGCACAATATATTAAAGAAAAGGCCCTTTATATTTAACTGTAAAAGTTTTCAGTTTAATGCCTTCATGTATAACTGTGTATATTCCTTTGGCGTTTCGTATCTATAGACATGTTCATAAATCTTACCCTGTATTTCTATCATAAAAAGCTTCAGTGACAGGCATATTAATTAAAATATTATACTCCGATAGAAAACAAAACTTTGTCAAACTTAAAAGGAATGACATACGGATTATATCATACTCGTATCACCCGACTTCATGTAATATAAAGAATCAATTGCAGCAACAAGTATAGTTCTGAACATAATTATAAGGCAAAATGGTAAATCTATAGCAATCTAAAGTAATTCATAAATTAGTTAATACAAATAAAAATGACATAAATAAAATGGCAGGCGTGCATATTAAATCGACAGTCGTAAGATTTATAAGTAAGAGTTTTTCCTTTATTTTTAAGTCCTTCGCAATTTTTTTTCTTAAGCCTTTTTAACTATGCTTATTATTTAGTACAGTAAAATAAAATACTAACGAAAGAAAAATATTAAATCATCTACAGGTAAACGGCAGGCGTATAGATCTTCAAGACAGACGTATGGATTCCACGTATATTTACACATGATTTTTACTCATGTTGTGTTAATTAAGAAATATGGTAAATTTTTAATTAATCTGATCATTTATCTAGTTGGAAAACATAAAATATAAAAGAAAAAATTAAAAATCATCCGCCAGGTAAGCGGCAGGCGTGTACTTTTCTCGGCAGGCGTATGCATTCTGCGTAAGAGTTATCTACTTTCCCGATGTTTACTAATTTTGTGTTAATTAATGAATTTAAAGTAAACTTTTTATTTCTGTTATCATTTATTAAGCTAAGTAAACTAAAATATCAAAGAAATAATTAAAATAATCCATCAAATAAACGGCAGGCGTATAGATTTTCTTGGCAGGCGTATGATTTCTTCGTAAGAGCTAGCTGCTTACCCGATTTTTACTTATTTTGTGTTAATTAATTAATATAAAATCAACTTTTTATTTCTATTATCATCTATTTAGTTAAAAGAAATAAAATATCAAAGAAAAAATTAAAATAATCCATCAAATAAACGGCAGGCGTCTAGATTTCCTCGGCAGGCGTATGGATTCCACGTAAGAGTTATCTATCTTTACCAACATTGAACATTTTTGCTAATTTTGTGCTAAATAATCAATATAAAGTCAACTTTTTGTTATTATGATCATTAATTTAGTTAAGTTAAATAAAATATAAAAGAAAATATTAAAATTATCCATCAGGTAAACGGCAGGCGTGTGGTTTTCTCTCGGCAGGCGTGTTTTCCCCGGCAGGCGTCGGCAGGCGTGTTTTAGTATGACCCCTGAGTTGTACGCCTGTCGATTTAATCATATGTCTTTTATTTTATTTCTTGAAAAACTTCATCTTTTTACATAGTTATCGTTATACTGTACCAGTGTTTTCATACCCTTCTTCTTTTGTTGCAATTAATGAAATATATTACAAACTCGAATCAGGGACGTATATACTATCTGTTATATACATGACTTTTGTATGTCTCTGCTCGAATTTTAAGATTATAGATGGTCTCTAATTTTTCGAAGAACCCTTAAAATATGCATGTATTTTACGTATAATCAAAATATTTTATGTTATATATTCATACGATCTAAAAGTGGTGTCTGAAATAAGAAGGAAAGTATACTGATGTGAATATATATAATTAATGCACTGTTATACTAAGTTCAGACATACGTTTGGAGTCAAACTGTAAATATTGTGTTGGGTGAACATGTAAATACAAAATTCAAGACATGTAATGTAAATTAATATTTACACCAACTCAATCAATTCAAAAGATGCAATTCGACAATTTTATTTCTTTCCATGTATGAAGGCTATATAATGTATTTCTAAAACAAACAGGCTAACGTACTTGTGTAAGCATTCCAGATTTTATAAATATTAATTTTATGCTCCAAAATTATTAAGTTTAGTAAATGTATATGGGGAAAGGTTAGACTTTTTAAGCAAAGTGCATTTACATTTTCGTACACAATTAGTTCTGTACAATGTGTGTAACTGTTTACATCTTGAAAAACTTTTTCATCTCAAGACTTTCACTGCCTAGTTCACCAAACTATATCTAAATCTCTAGATTCTGATTCTGTTTCGCTGCGTTTTTAAAATCAAAGGTCAGGTCATTCATAAACCTGTTGCAAAATTTTACATTGCATGATATCAATGTAGCGGATAATTATTCCATTCAAGGGAAAAGGGGGGGGGGGGCTATCAGTTTGAATATTAAAAAACCGTCTTCTTCTAACAAGAAAATCTAACATAGACTGAATCACTTTTGAAACCCAATACACGCTTAACCTTTCCAGTGATGACTTATTCTGTTCATAGAAGAAAAAGGCTGAGTTATAGAGCATTCAATTACCAAATCAAAGCAGAACTCTAGCTGTACTTTGATTCAATATTCAACACAATCAATATACCGGTATAATTATTCAGCTACATGTTCAGTGTATGCTTTATTTTGAGGTTATCAGTATTAAGTTCGTTTAATTTTACCAAGCTTTTTAAAAATGTGACCGGGTTGAAATTTTACGACTTTTGGTCTCAATTTTTAATGGAGAAAAAAGCACCCCGGTTCAATGATTGACGTTGTAAAGTGATTCAAATCATGTCAATATTCCTGGTTATACACCTGGACTGTTTCGTAAATAATAATGAATGATATTTTCCCCTACAAATAAGCTTTGTTTTTCTGTATTTTATAAGCTTCTCGAAGATAGTAACACAAATGTTTACGGTTATGAATAGACTATACACGTTTTATGAAGGGACGTAAGTTTGACCAGTTAAAAACTGATGGCTTATAAATCAGAAATAGTTTTTGATTAAGTGCTTGTACATGATATATACATATATAAGGATAAAGTGGTATTATTCTTCAATTTCATATAGATACATAAAAATACAAATAAGAGTCAGAAACCATGCTATAGCGACCTTGTTCTATCAACTGGAATAATTAAAGTGGACTGCAAGGTTTTAATAATACTTTTGGGTTAATAATTAGGTGTAAGTTCATAGGCTATACATAGTATCTTAAGACATACTTAGGTAGATCGACTCGTTCATAACTATTTTTCTCAGTCACCTAGAACATTTGAGAGAGAGAGAGAGAGAGAGGGGGGGGGCTTGTGTACAAGGTGTGCTTCACGGTCGTCTTCCAATATACAGGTAGGTAAAGGTCTATTGTTTCTTAAGAGACAAAAAACCGTTCAATTCACACAGAATACACAAGAAACTAACACGTGTATACACGTGTATCAGAAGAGCAACGATCACTAGTTATCTTTGGACATGTAGCCCCAACCCCGATTCGCCCAAAATATTACAGCAAAGAAAATAATGAGTAAATTATTTTGTTATTAGTACATGATTTGTAATAAAATGAGATAAAAATACATTAATCAGTATGTACATGTTCAGATTGTGGTTCCGTTTTCCTATTTACAAAACACTGAGTGTAACCGTTTGAGGGATAGTGAAGTGAATGATATTGTAAGCCGTATGATATGAATTATATACATTGAAGAATCAATAATAATTACGAATGCATGCATGCATTCTTCTTCTTTTTTTTTTTTTATCAAAACCTTTCACGACCTACGATTAATTATGATCAGAATGGTTGATCAAAATCGTCATGAAGACATTTTACGATCATTAAGTTCAAAGACAACCGATCTGCATAGAATATTGTGTTCATTTATGACTCAGAAATTTTTTTTTTCTTAAATATGAAATCAATTAAAACCGAAAAAAACACCACGTTCAGATGTCGAACATTTAGAATGTGAATGTCTCACGCTTACCGACTCGCTACAGTTTTCTCTATATTTTTATTGAAAAATACATGACTGTACTTGAACAATTGAACGCAGGTTTAACTACATTTATTAGTATTTTTTCTCTTGATGTTTGAATTGTTCCCGTTGATGAAGAGAGAAAGAAGAGAGGGCAGTGGATGGAAAAGACGGAGAAAGAGAGAGGAAGTGAAAGAAGGAGGGGAGACAAAGAAAGAGGGAGAGAGATAGAGATGCAAGAAAACAGCTTGATTTCTTGCTTTAACACGCAAACAACTATATACACGTATGTACACGTTTCTAAAGCCCTCTCCTTTACCATAAGGGTTTCCATATATAGGAAACCACTGGTATCACGATTTTTGTTGGTTTACATTTTTAAAACACGATTTTTCATCCAGTATTTAGAAAAACTTTAAAATAGGATTGGTCTATAGACCAAAAGATCGTGGAACAGTTTTATAGATCGATCCTAGTGATCAGTAAGTTGTCGTAGATTAGGATACTTAAATATCAATGTTCTTGCTATAACAATAACAGATTAATAACAAATATATGTTAGTATAACTCATAAACGTCCATCAAATATTTATATCAGTCACCATTCATTAATTTTTTGGGGTAGACGTAAGAATTTTTCTTTGGCTTTGTAAATGATTTTCACTCATGCTTTTCATGAGCTGATCTACACGGGGGGAGGGGGTGTATAGAGTCCCCCCCCCCCTGGTAAAACTCAAATTTCTTACGGAAGTGGTGGTGGTGGAGAGTCCCCCCCCCCCCCCTGGAAAATATCATTTTTTTTTTAAGTACTAGTAAAATTACCAAAAATTTGCCTTGACACCCCCCCCCCCCGCGGACAAACGTGAATACTCCCCCCCCCCCCCCCTTGAAAAAAATATTCTGTATGCACACATGTTTCGTGTTACGTTTTAATATCATTAAAATCTAATTGTTAGGTCTTTATTCGTTTACTTGGTAAAGTTAAATGAAATATTGTTGGGAAATACAAGATCATCAATTTTTGCGTTAGGCGAAAAAGTTATGATAATGATTAATAGTATCCCTCTTTACAACACACACATTTTTATTTAATTCTTATTCTATGATTATGTACACAGTTGACTGAAGAAAAAAAATTATGAAAAAAAATCATATGCATTAATATAGGTACATGTATTCGACAAGTGTAAAAGCGTACACAAGTATATTCCTTTGTCGTTTCGTATCTATAGACATGTTCATAAATCTTACCCTGTATTTCTATCATAAAAAGCTTCAGTGACAGGCATATTAATCAAAATATTATATTCTGATAGAAAACAAAACTTTGTCAAACTTAAAAGGAATGACATACGGATTATATCATACTCGTATCACCCGACTTCATGTAATATAATGAATCAATTGCAGCAATAAGTAAAGTTCTGAACATAATTATAAGGCAAAATGTTAAATCTATAGCAATCTAAAGTAATTCATAAATTAGTTAATACAAATAAAAATGACATAAATAAAATGGCAGGCGTGCATATTAAATCGACAGTCGTAAGATTTTTAAGTAAGAGTTTTTCCTTTATTTTTAAGTCCTTCGCATTTTTTTTTCTTAAGCCTTTTTATCTATGCTTATTATTTAGTACAGTAAAATAAAATACTAAAGTAAGAAAAATATTAAATCATTTACAGGTAAACGGCAGGCGTATAGATTTTCAAGACAGGCGTATGGATTCCGCGTATATTTACCCATGATTTTTACTCATGTTGTGTTAATTAAGAAATATGGTAGATTTTTAATTAATCTGATCATTTATCTAGTTAGAAAACATAAAATATAAAAGAAAAAATTAAAAAATCATCCATCAGGTAAGCGGCAGGCGTGTACTTTTCTCGGCGGGCGTATGCATTCTGCGTAAGAGTTATCTATTTTACCGATTTTTACTAATTTTGTGTTAATTAATGAATTTAAAGTCAACTTTTTATTTCTGTTATCATTTATTAAGCTAAGTAAACTAAAATATCAAAGAAATTATTAAAATAATCCATCAAATAAACGGCAGGCGTATAGATTTTCTTGGCAGGCGTATGATTTCTTCGTAAGAGCTAGCTGCTTACCCGATTTTTACTTATTTTGTGTTAATTCATTAATATAAAATCAACTTTTTATTTCTATGATCATTAATTTAGTTAAGTTAAATAAAATATCAAAGAAAAAATTATAATAATCCATCAAATAAACGGCAGGCGTCTAGATTTCCTCGGCAGGCGTATGGATTCTACGTAAGAGTTATCTATCTTTACCAACATTGAACATTTTTGCTAATTTTGTGCTAAATAATCAATATAAAGTCAACTTTTTGTTATTATGATCATTAATTTAGTTAAGTTAAATAAAATATCAAAGAAAATAATAAAATTATCCATCAGGTAAACGGCAGGCGTGTGGTTTTCTCTCGGCAGGCGTGTTTTCCCCGGCAGGCGTCGGCAGGCGTGTTTTAGTATGACCCGTTCGCCATGCTTGTTTAAGGGGGAACGGCAATAGACAAGTCGTGCATTGTTGAATTCGAATTTTAACCTTAAAGCATTTTCATACCATTAGAGAATACACTTTACGAATAAATAAATATCAAAATACAAATATACAGATCTTGTAGCTCTATAAAGGGTGATCCTAACAGAAAATAACAACCTTTTTAAGAAACCTATGTAAATATCTATTGGTATACTTTCATCGATCACTATTTATTCTATAAAACACAGTTTTTGAAATTACAACGTACTTTCCTTAACACTGTATAATTATGTGTATGTGGCGGTAATTTTAAAAGTCTCTTCATTCTTATCATCCTCATCATTAATAAATACAAGGATTTCAGCAACACCATGTTTCATCATTGGAATGAATTTCAACCCGATGGTATAAGTTTCTCCTCCCTCAACAGTGAAATGGTTCTCTCTAAACTGGATCAGATCTTCTCTGCTTGACAGGACATTGTACTCTCGCCTATGGGGATAAGGATTAGTGTATGTGATCTTTTTGTTGCTTCCTTTACCTCCACCAACTGGAAGTTGTAGCTCAAACGCCCGAGATATGGTTGGAGGTTGGCAGCTAACAGAGATCAGCCATGTACGAACCAGCTGATGACACTCTACATCCACGACGTTTAAATGGAATTGCTTAGTTCCTTCTTTCATGGGACGGACAGCAACACTCAGCTCATGGACAGCTCCAGCTGCTAACAGGAACTGCTCTGAGGGATACAGCTGCATTTCTCTTGGATTGGACGAGAAACTGCGAACAAGGCGTGCTGCCTGTGTACCTCTCAGAAGCAAATTAAACCGGCTGGTTTGACCTTCCACACATGATACATCAACTTTCTGCAAGGCATGAATATAGAGTTGCCATATTTGTACAGGATGACAAAAAAAGGGGTCGGAATAAATGCATGCATAAAAATGCTTGATCTGGGGAGAGGCAGCTAGTGCAGCTTTGATGAAGACATCCACAGGTTCTCCAGTCTGCACAGGCTTACACTCTGCAATCACATTACTATCGCTGCATCTCACAAAGAACTGGACTGTTCCTGGTCCACCAGGGGGGCCAGAGAGACCCTGAGATCCAGGCAAACGAATTGATTTCTTGAAGAAAGTCTGCTCGGGATGATAAAATCTCAAGGTCTGGTTCACAACATGAGGCTGGGGTTCAATTTTGAGCTGGAGAATTGACAAGGCCTTTCCATCTTCTCCTTTGAAGAGCACTCTGACATATTTAGTCTGCATTGCCTGCGCTGCTCTCTTCCCAGTGTTGTCTTTCAGAGCTTTTTCAGGATCAGGTGGACTAGTGTTTACAGCATTATTGGTGATAAAGGTAAGGTATTTGAATGGAATTTGTACGGTTTCTTTTGGACGGAGAAAGATTTGGGGGTGCTCTGAGGTGCTTTCTTTGATAAACATGTCTTCTTCTACTTGAGTATGCACACCATTAAGTTGCTTGAAGTAGCGCCACTCTCTTGCATCTGTGATTACCCTTAAATCTGTATCTTCATGCTCAATTGTTATAGTCTGTTGAACATTCAATGGGTTTTTAAGAACAAATTCAAAGAAATCGGATGTTCCAAATGATGGATTAATAGTATGTTCAGTAGATATAGATTGGCTGAGCATGTTTATAATGCCATCTTTTTTAGTCTGAAGCCGATAGATTTCCATAGTTTTGTAGTCCTTCATCCGCTCTTGTTTTTCTGTTTTAAATGCCATAACTGTATTGAATTTGTTGTCCATTCCCTGCTTCTGCCTTAGAGCCTCCATGCGCGCTAATTTTCTCCTTTTCTCTGAATCTGGCTCTTGCGGAGTCTCATCTTTTTCTGGTATCATCTGATCATTGTGAGTTGACAACAGTTGAGCAATTTCCCTGTTTTTCTCTGCAATATGATGAGCACGGACCACTTTCTTTTTGGATGCTAAGCCTGACTTTGTAGATGTAGATTCTCTCTGTAAACTTCCGCCTGGATAGGAAATGTTTCCAGCAGTCTGAGAAATGATCACATGACTCTTGTTTGGAATAGATATGGGCGTTTCAATTTGTGTCCTGTGGTCCACCATATATCCAACATTGGCCATCCTGAAGTGAAGTTTTCCGTTCAGCCAAGTTTTATATCCAGGATGTTGTGCCAGGTGATCACTACCCATCACCTTCATAGATGCTTCCTCATATTCTGTTTTCATGACATCAAGCTCAAATGTTGACTGCACAGCCTCATGACCATTTCGACACAAAAATTTCAGATCAACTGCACACTGTCCAATCAAAAATAATGATTCCCCATCCCATATGTCAATATACAATATCTGCTGAGAAAGGTGTTGAAGGAACATCTGCATCTCTCCTGCTTTCATGTATGTGGGATCCATCATATATTTAATCTGTAGACCTGCAGGTCCTGGGTGATCTTTTTCCAATCTATGAATGATAAAAGGCATGGACGAATTATCTGACACAAGTTCATTTTTTGGTTTACACAGCATCACCCTTTCTGTTGTAACTTGAGGTAATCTGTAAAACTGGAAGGTAAAGAACACGGTGTTGCCATAGTCGGTAACTGATGTCTCTTCTGAAGATAAGCGATCAAAAGCAAGAAACTGGAAAACAATTTCATTGCATTGAAAAGGATCTTGAATTTCTCTATTCAAATCAACTTCCCAAGGTTTCCGCACATCAATGACTTCTGGGGGTTCACCATTAGCATCAACAATGGCTGGGAAATCTGTTGAGTAGAGTTTGGCGTATGCAGCTCTGGACAATCCTTGTTGTCTGTTCGGTTGAGGCGGAAGTGCCATTACAGGTGCGTGCAGTGGTTGACAAGGTATTTCCTGCATCTCTGTGCTAACCTTTACTGTACTTCTTGGTGACCTCTGATAAGCTGCACCAAATCCATACATGGACTGCTGCATTGGCATGTATGGATAACCCGGTGGCATCATGGGCATTGGAGGTTGCATTTGCTGTTGAAGTACACCAGAGTAAACAGATGCTGCCATTTCAGGCTGCAGCATTGACTGTTGAGGGGTTTGGTGAACAGGGCCACGCCTTCCTGAGGGAGGTTTTTTCCCTGTTGGACTATCCATAAGCATATTGTCATCCATATCGGTACGCATAGAAGACATGGACCCTGGTTGTATTAAATGAGAAATAGGGAGAGGTTCCACACTTGTGCCATCTCCTATGGTCCACTGCAATGTTAGCGTTCCACCAGCAAATTTACTTGCTTCTGAGTTCTGCATTTTTGTGTCTGGCATCTTAAAGAGGAAGTCCTCATCTGGAAACTTGATGGGTCCTCCATGGAAAGCTACTTGGATTGTGGGATTATTTGATTGTGTGATGGGATTCCATACTCCCCATCTCACTGACACTGTTTGAACATGCCCTTTTGTGATGCTTTGGGACAATTTTTTCTCTTCTTCTGATACTTTGTGGCCAACAACATACTCCAATGTGAAAAGAACAGAACACATTGGATCATCAATCACCTCATTCAGTTCTATCTTGTTCTTGACCACCAGACATGTTGAGGTACTATCAGCACTGGTTAAAGATCTCTGGGAGGAATGAAACCTTTTGCTTCTCCTAAGATTTGGACTACTTTGTGGTTTCAGTGATCGAGTTGCTTCATCATAGACATCCAAATACATAGTTTCTGGCTTCTCCAGAAAATTCAAACCATTATGTACACCAACAATGAGTCGTCTCTCTTGAATGGATATAGATTTCCCAGAAAGCTGCTTGTTTTCCATTCTCTCTCTATCTCGGTGCAGAGCTTCACAAAGTTCTTCCTCAAACTTTTCAATATTAGGAGGCAGCTGAATTCGAAGATTATTTATCTGAATAGGTACACGATTCAGGGCCTTGGGCTTTTTTAGTGCGTCAGCACTTTGGTTGTTACCCCCTTCAAGGCCTGGGATGACATCATGAGCTCCAACAAGTGTGTTCTCTGGTATAAGGGACATTACTGAATACATAGTTTTGTGCTTTGTGACAGTAAATGACAGAGAACAGTCTGGAATTGGTTTCAAATATTCATTTTCATCGACTGGATCATCCATAAAGAATAAAGCCCTTGGGGTTCCATAATTGAGCTGGACTTTTTGAGCTGGTAAACTATTCCCTTGAGCAGCCGCTTCTTGACTCTTCTTTTCTTCATTGAAAATCTTAATAATGCCCCAACCACAGGAGACTCGTTTTGGTTTTAGAATCCCTGTCTGCGTTACAGCCACCACTTCAACAACTGCGACAATATTGGCATTATAGATTGATGTGTGAAAGTATAGATTTTGGTTATACTTCAGCTTCGGTCTTTTCGCTCCTCCTCCATGTGCTGCCAAAAGGGGACCCACCCACTGCTTTCCAAAGAACTTCCTATAGGATATGTCATATAGACTGACAAAAACTTGATATTCAGGCAGCTTCTCTGCATCAGCTTTCCCAATCAGTCCTTCTATGGTGTTGAGAGAAATTCGTAGTGGTGTTGAAACATCTGGAGCTGAATGCTCCCTTTCAAATGCTGGTGGGAGCTGTATGGTTTGTTTGAAAAAGTTCATCCATTTTTGCCCAGAGCTAAATGCTGCCATCTTGAATCTCTCTCCTAAAAAAAGAAATAAAAAGATATAAGATTAGATTACTTGTGAGATATATATGCTTTTGAACATTATGTATTGGAATAATTTATTGTAAATAATGTGATACCATTGAAATTATATATCTTTTTTTTTTTATCTTTTTCTTAGGATTGCACAAATGAAGTAGATGACAATCATTTTTTAATGATAAAAGTTCAAAGTCATCTTCAAAATATCTGTAAAATTTGTATTGTACAAGATCATATCAAAATAAAGAAAAGAGCAGTCAGTGCATAAAATGATCTCTGTGGACCAATAACATTTGGTTGTATTTGATACTTGAGACAATTTGAAACTAATTATTTATACTCTGTCCTAAGTTTTTGCATCCTCCACTTTTTGCTTTTTATTTCCATAATCATGAATACTGTTGTGCCCAAACTTAATTCATTCACTAGAAGGAAAAAGGTCTAGGCTCTTTTGTTTTGAAACACCTTCTGTAACTTAAATATTACAAATGACGTGAAAAGTACCTGGATGATAATAGTGAAAAATTGTGTGAGGAGTCATGAAAATGGATAAAAAATGTCAAATTTTCTCGTTATAAATCACTGTAAGACATAAATTTTATTTTCGAGAGTTTCTCTGGGTGCGTGAAAGGCGAAATCTTTGAAATTTTGTCATTTATTGATTTGAATTGTTTTTCACCGACAGGTATGTCTATTTATTAAGAAAATCAACATACCGGTAGTGATGAAAACAGTTCTGCATACTATATTTTTGCCTCATGTTATTTTCGCCCTTCTACACTTGCAATCGGTGTTGCTCCATCTTGAATTTGCCCAGACATATGACAGTTGTGTTTAAAGAGAGATAAAATAGGACATTGGAATTTTCCCAGTCTTAAATTCACCCACTGACAACAAGGGTGAAAGGGAAGAAAATAAAATGAGTGCGAATTGAAATTTCACTTCTGAAGTTTTTTATCTACGATATATTTCAAACATCATCACCAGCACCGTAAAGAAAATACCGGTAAGTGTGGTTTGTTCACTGAAAAAATGGTAACTCTGGATCTGCACATGAATTCAACATACCCAGTACCAGGTACTTTTCTTAAGGTGGAATATTCCTCTGATAAGAGAGATAACTTCTGTAGAAAATAATCTCACGTTGTTTCTATTAACTCACAACTATTAAGGCATGTAGCAACAAGGGAGGCAGTGCTGGGCCCAAATTTATGTTGAAAGGCAACATTTATTTACATTCAAATATAGAAAAAGAAAATTTAAACGAAACAAACTGAATCCAAACTTTTAGTAGGGGGAAAAATGTAAAGAAAACTTTTACAAAAATTGCAAGAAGCGAATCATATTGATAAAATTTTTATAAGGCAAAATCTACACATATATCCCCCCCCCCCCAAAATATTTTTTTTTTTAAATATACCTAAATTTTATGTACTAGTTCAGTACATGAAGAGTATGTGTTTGATGTTTTAGGCCAGAGAATTTTTGAATGAATTTTTTTTTCTCTCTCTTAGGCCTAACAAAAAAATAGGTTTGTTTCTGCTTTCCCGACCGACCCTAACTTAAACCCGCCGACCCAAAAAAATTTTCCAAGTTTTTTCGTAAATTTCCGTTTTTATCCGTTTTTTGTTAAAATTTCGTTTTTATTTGATTAAAAAATTTATTGTCTCCTCTAAATTTAAGTCATAAAAACGCTTATAGAACTTATTTAGATGTCAACAGTGTTGTGTAGATGTTTGTTATTTACAAATGGCAGCACATGTCGTGAAAAAAAAAAAAAAAAAAAAAGCCTACCTACCGACCCTAATTTTTTCAGCCTGAAAGCGGAAACAAACCTATTTTTTGGTTAGGCCTTATTTATATAGCTCGTTCACAATGGTGAATTAATTATAATTGGGGGGAAAACGTGACCAACACAATTGCAAACTCTAGACTTAGTTATCGTTGTTTAAAACTTACAACATTTCAAATGTTTAAAATTGAATAAGGATTTTCTTATCTGAGAAAACAAATATGGGACAACAAAATAAAAAAAAACCCAATATCACATTTTATTCAAGACAATATATCCCTATATTAAGATCATACTAATTACTGGAAGATCATTCATTTGATCCCCTTTTTGTGTTATAACAAAATGCTCTGGTTTACATTTTTAGCATTTCTAAAACATATGGATCCATTTACTATTATCTTATCCAGCTTTAAAAACAGAAAACCTTTTCTGAAAAACTGGAAACTGTGGCAATTTATCATGTACTCTACGTAAAACATGTACCGGTATGTAAAACCTTCAATAGTCTATGATTAAGAAAGATTACTCTTGCTGATCAGAAGCAATTTTTGTTACAAGCCTATACAACAAAGTGCTATTCTGAACTAAAAAACAGCGCTTCATTATGTTTTGTAATATGAATTGGAAATATAGATCACTATATATTATTTTCATATACAGTTAATATTTTTGATTTTATGCTGTAGTGGTAAAATTTTGCTTTTTCTAATCACTATGTCTAGTTTTCTTCATATCATGATTAGACACATTATCAATTTTTGAAAAATCTAGCAGCGTTTCATCACTTCAAGTTTGTTTCATTTGAATCAATTGATATTGACTTTCATGAAAACCAATATGAAACCTTTTTAAAAATATATGGTAAAATTAATAGCAGAGGAATATTACACCTTAACAGGGTTGGTGAGGGTGTTTGGGAGAAATTTGGAGGCAAGAAGTAAAGAAATTTGTAGAGAATTCTTCAGCAAATATTGTTATTTGGTGTCAATATATTTGCAGACTGTTTTTATTTAAATAAATGGTATCTGATCAAACGTATAATTCTACATATTGAACGACAATGTAAATTGCCTCAATACTTTGTCAACAATCTGCATACTGTTCCGAAATTCCTCTATCTTTTGATCTCTTGATCTTTTTGGTTCACGGTTTTATCATTTATAATCAACCTTCCACGAAAATATTGTCACTAACTATTTTAGATTTCAATCATTATACCACAAAAATATTTAAAGTTGTTGTTTCATTTAATTCGTAACGTTAGTAAATTTCAAATATCGTTGCAAAACAAGTCCAAGCAATTATTTATGTAAAGATGATCTCTAATTGCACGTGTAGAATCCCCCCATACAACTACAGCTAGCCCAAAAGTTATTAAAAGTTTTGTTCCTACCTAAGTTCCAAAACGAAAAATATCGAATATCCCTGCACTTAGATGAAAATGATCTTTTTTCGTTAACTGATGCCTTTTTTAATCTCTATGGCCGCCATGATGTAAACAAGTCCGATCCCGTACAACATCCGGATAGTAGATCGAGTCCAAAATGTTTCGATATCAATACTTTGTAAGGTAAAGCTAAAACTTTGTAGTTATTGTTCTTAAATAAATGAAAATTAACTATCATAATTCATAATTTTAGCTTTAGTTCCCAAATCCCCAGCTACAGTGTAGACACTATAGTCGGAAATATCTGATAGAAGTTTTTCTGGCTTTTTTTAACGATTTTGATATTTTACATGTCAGCCGGGAAAAAAAGACAGGAAAACGTAAGATATTTCCAACTAATGTAGACACGGGGATTCGCCACAATTTTTAATTTTTTTTTTTTTTTTGTCTTCTTACTTTTTGACCACCCATATATATACATTAATCTCAGCGAGATTCGTCGAGACTGAAAAATTTTGAAGAGACGTCCGTCAAAAATGTTCAGTCTCGACGAATCTCGCCGAGATTATAAATACATGTACTTATGTAGTATATAGACGTGATTAAAAAGTAAGAAGACGAAAGTTCGTGACAAGCTCTGTGGTGTAGATAAATGACAATATCCAATTTTATCATAATATATATATATATATATATATATATTTCTAAAAATAATTAATTATCCCATATTTATAACTTTGCATTAAATACATGTATTTAAATAATACATGCAATATTGCAGTTACATTTTATTTCCGGGAGTTACTTATTCGTCCACATCCAACTATATAAGCCATGATTACAGTAAACATGATTTTTTAAAAAAATTAAAAATCTCCCCTTCTCCTTACGTCGGGGTTAAAGCACCCGATTTTGCAGTACACTTACACAGGTAAATGGTTTACATTCATAACACTGGTGACAAAGGAAAATACCGGTATGATATATCATGATTTTCGTTCTTTGGGGAAATTCTGTGCGATTTCATTTAAGAATGCATTTCTTTATTTGACACAACACTTACTTTTGAAATACTGTTTTTCATGAAAAACTACGACGTTAGCACACTTTTCATGTACTTCAGCAACCATATATTTGTGTAGGTATAAAATTTATTGAACATCTGTTTTCTTTCCTGAATACGTCTTTTCGAACTTAGGTGCGATTTAGCACATCAATCTTTTATCTAATGGAATCCGATCTTCAAAGTGTTTTTTTCCAAACCAAATTTCATTAAGGGTCCTCCACACACCTTGGAAAAGTTCTGCATACAAGCTCATTCTTCTAAATTACTTAAAGATATGGTTTTTTGGAATGTGTTCTACTTGAAAATGACTATAAAAAATCAATTTTTGGGGGGGAAAATCAACTTTTTAAATTTTACCGCTGTTCTTGAAAATAAAAGTCCCCGCAGTACTCGAACTCGGGATCTGCGGGTTGGTACACCAAAGAAGCACCCACTGCGCCACAGAGATAGACAACAAATCATGGCGATATAAACTGTTTTACATAGAATACATTAATGTTCCTTATCACGTGATTATAACCCCGACCGAGATTTTTTTTAAACAGTATATATAATTTCGTCGTAAAAATAGGACCCTCAAGAAGATCACGTGTATTACCCCTCAGTCACATGTACACAATGCGCTTGCTAATACTGTCATGTACACGTACTTCTATGACTCATTGTCGTGTTTAATAAAGCAAGTTTCATGCTGATAATTGTCTCTTTTTTGCCTGGTCAGTTTCAATTCATCTTGTCCGATGTTTGTCACACCATCTTCCTTATGTACATGTACATATACGATTATTAATATGCATAGATGTTGTAAATTATATCAATTATCAATAACTGTAATAATATCAGTTTTCTCTGTGGGTTCAACTGATGTGCAGATCTGGGGGGGGGGGTGTTTGATTTAAAAAAAAATCTATATAACCTTCTCAGAATCCCCCGCGCCCCGCCCCATCCTGTCTGGGGAAAAAATCCTGGATCAGTGCCTGTAGCTGAAATGTTGTGCGCAAATCTTCATACAAACAACAAACACAAGTACATTACCAATTACACACAAATAATTATTATATTTATTGCAAATACTTCCTCCACCACCATCATCATCATCATCATCATCACATTAACATCAAAATGAAAATAGATTTTTAAATATCAATTATATTTTCGATATTATATTCTTTCCGGTTTGACTGTGTGTTAAAAAATCAGGCGGAAAAGAGAATTCGGAGAACCTCATTTTGTTTATAATTATATTTTTAATTCCTCCCCTGAGCGATAGATTATCTCTACTTGTTGTTATGTATGTTTAAGACATGAACACCATATTTACACAGCTCCAAGAAAAACTGGACGACTTCAAAGATAGCCAGCACGGACAGACCGATCCACAAACCAATGGCTCCACCCACGTCCGAGGCAAACTGTGCCGTCTAAAATGACACGTTCATCGTTTGAATTAAAAAATAATGTTCCTAAAATCATCATGAACTAAAAGAATTTCGCAGTGAAAGTATGTAAAGAAAGAGTACATGTATAAAAAAAAAATAGAAGGAAAAGAAGAAACATATTACGATATTCTCCGTTACAACTCCCAGTTGATTTACAAAAACTCAATTTTAAATCAATTTTTAAGAGGGCTGGATGGTCGTGACAATTTTTAGACTAAATTAGTTTCTTTTTAGCTGAAGAGCTCTGTTTAGATCAAATTTCAAAGCTTAAAATTAAAATAAAACATTTGATTTTTTTCTTGAGTAATAAAGAATATCAATTTGTAAAATTTCAAGGCAGATCTGATAGGTAATTTATTGACCATATAGCCCCGTTAATCCAGAAAGAGGAAATACCGATATTTCTGGCTCTTCTTCAATTTTCTCATAGTTCAAGTCTTCGTAGTATATCGTCACTTTCAGGAAATTCAAGCTAAAGTCCCAAAATAAAGAATTGTGTTTGGAGACTCATCATGTCAAATTCAGTCTTTAAAAGACTCATTTTTATTATTTTACAGAACTTGTTACCAGATCACAAAGTCTTATGTTTAAATATTGTTATAAATACGGTATTTTATTGTTCTTAAAATAAATTCCCACATACCTGAGTGAGCGTGGATCTGTTATGCTGGTTAACGCAAAACACTGTAGAGGGAATCGCTCACAAAGCCCTGTCAAAAGTATGTTCTGAAAGAGAAAACGTTATATAATTCAACGATTTCAGGACAAAAGTCGGTATTTAAGGCTCATCACCACCCCTCTTTCGTCTCTACATCAAAACCAACTTTTATTCGGGACGACTTTATTGGTTCGCGGAGAATGAATTTCGCGATCATGCCTTTTTCCCTACACCCGCGTTGTTAATTAATATAGCCATTCGTAAATGACTGGTTCGCGACGACGAGGTGAAATTTCCAGCACGCGAATAAAAGTTGGTTTACAGTACGGTCACCACCAACACCTGCCACCACCACTATCATCTCCGCCACCTAATTATGTTACCACAAAATTATACTGCCACTACATTTTATTCTTACGCTGTACTTTGCAGTGGGCCACTGTCGACTGCTTGGAAACAAGGAGAACTTTTTCTCTCTAAAATATCAAATGATCAGAGTATGAATAATTTTGATTGAAGTTCTTGAAAATCTAATAAAACTGAATTTGGGTTTATTCTTTTTTTTCCTGGAAAACATTGATTTGCCGGCATTGAGAGAGAAAATATTGTAGTACTAGAATCCATTCACCTGCAGGGATTTGGACAGTTACAATTTCTGTTCTGTAATTTAAATTCTCTTTGAATTTTATTTATACAGGAGATGTCTGCAAGTAAGAAAAAATGTTCAAATTAAAGAAGGAATGAAATCTTAAAACTGCGATCATAAATTGCTTGTTTAAAGGTCTAAGTTTTATGTGCGTGCATTATGGTAGTGTTTGTTTGAAGCGCTTTATGTATTTTTTCTTATGATAAAAAATACACCTACCTATATACATGTAGCTAAAGATTTTCATATTAGAAAAATATAAATCGTCAGGTGGCTGAGTTTCAAAGTAAAAATATGTGTGCATATAAATGTTAAATTTGTTTTGCTTTTCAAATATCTATCTCGTTATGCTAACTCTAAAATAGCCCAGCACAGCAGCTTAATTAACGGTAAAGTAACTCCAAAAGTATGAAAAGCGGGGGCTGTTGAAAAAATCTCCCCTCTGCCTCTGTTTCCCAAACAAATAATGCTGAACTTTCATTCAATTAAGTGGACATTTATTGGACCAATATGAACTTATTGAACATATATATCCAGCATCATACAGTAGATTGAAGTTACACTTTACATACACGCAGATCGAGATTGTATTTGAACTATATGTATATATCTGTACCTGACTGAGTTCGGCACCATTGGTTTTTAAACGTGCTGTTAGAAAAATGGTAGAACTCATTGTATTCATGGAAATAACACCCACATTCTCACACCATGACAGATTGTTCACAAACTATACGACACACCTACATATGAAAATACAAAGCTATCAAAATTATTAAAACAACTACATTTACTAGTATATGCCTCTACAAAATCCCACTGCATGTAATAAACACCCCTCCCAACATGTAAAATAAGCAGACAGGATAGAAATATCCAACACGCTAAAGACTCCTGATTGTCGTTATGCCAAGTTTCAATATGCACACTTTTTCAAATGTCTGAAAATTAAAATACTTTCTAGTGTGGCGAATGAAGCCATGTTGATATCACCATTTTGGTGTTAATTATTCGAGGATTACTCATATTTTGATATTGTTTTAATTAAAAATTCTAGTACGCGATAAATGGAAACATATTAAATTAAGTTGAGGGCTTATTACAGAATTTAACAATTTTTATATAACATCCATACACGAATTGTGATAAGGGAGCAATGCTTCATGTGTGGGATTTTGATGTAAAAACCCAAAATGAATTACTAATTAAATGTTTACATCAAATACGAGAATTCAATTTGATGTTTATTTTCGATTCATTAACAAATGCGTGAACAACACAATTGTCGTTGTCATGTGATCGGTAATACCACTGATTGCTGACATAATTTTAACAAATAAAATATATTATAAAAATAAGTATCGGAGTATTTTATTTAAGAAATGAACTCAATGTCTACATATGTTATACGAGTATAACCTGGGTTGGGGCAGTTTACGCTTATAAAAAAGCGAAAATTGCTCCAACCCAGAATATACGAGTGTAACTTGGGTAGATATCGAGTTCATTCTTTATAATTTAATTTTCTGTGATTTACTGTACAAATTAAGTGCGTTTTACTTTTTAAAATGATATTAATCTGTCCAAAATTCTAACGTAACGTCAATCGAATTGGTACTTTTACGTTGGTGCATTGTGACGTGTCTTGTGACGTGCAAACCAGTTAATACAAATTTAACTCAATTTTTCTACCCAATCAAATGCCGCGTCACAACCAGAATGTAATTATTTAATAATAAACAGTTAAAAAGTTCACTGGCATATGAACTTGGTTGGTCACGTGATCAAACCCTGTGAAGCCCGAATGGCTTCACAGAAGATTTGATCACGTACCAACAAAGTTCATATCCCAGTGAACTTTTTAACATTGCTGTTTATTACATATATTTACATTTGAAAAAGGCAAATTGTTCAGAAATGTTTAAATTACCGAGATTTTATGTTTACAATAATCCAAGCGACAAGCGATAAGCGCGTGCTATGATCATTGTGACGTCATGACGTTTATACAGAATAACTACTGCACGTTTTCGTTATTACAGTATAGGTTTATATAAGGAAACATATTTGCAAACGTAAATATTGAAAAATAACTTTGTCAAAACCCTGTAGGATTATACGTTGTTCTTATTTACTTCAATAATGTAATGTTGTCGGGCGCTATGTTTTTAGACGCGAAAGCTTGGTATTTTATGATCTATTCTCGGTATCTGAGGTATTTCGTGTGGTACTGGGTGTATAACGACCACATTTTGTACAAAATAAATAAATGTTTCGATCTTCTTAATCATAATATCATTTTAAAGGTGTTGTCATATGAAAATACTCCACCAAAGGAATTTTTAAAATTTTGATTATTGTCCAATTTTAAATTACAAAATGAATTTTACATTTAACTATATGGGCAGTGCATCTTTTATTAAGATATTTTTTAAAAAGTGAAATTCATACAATTCTCTTGGTGAATATATGCATAAACTTTCTTTTTATTGAAATATGAAATAAAATGAATCATTTACCGCAGATATTTTGACAAAACTAAAATGTTAGTCTTTTCATCAAGGGGAGATAACTCTTTAAAAAAGTTTAAGTAGTTAGTCATATAAATTTAATTAATTTGACTTTTATTGTTTTCAAGCAATACATATTTAACTAATAGTAATTCAAAGTGATTCAAAATTGTTCAATATTCCTTCATTATAAATTGAATACCTTAAACCCTACCTCTAGTCTAATTCTACTGCTCATGCAATGCAGTTACGTTACACAATAACTGCTTAGTAGACAAAGACTTACTGTTCTGGAATATTCCATTTTATGTTGTCTTTTGAAATCTTGACCATTTTCGCAATCCCTGTAGGTCGGAGTAACTCTAGTGATATCTTTCTGCAAAGAAAAGGACCACCCTTATGCCTCCATCAGTTTAATACCTACATCAACAGTTGGTTTGCTTAATAATCATGAACACCCAAATATTTTCAAAACGCTGTTGATTTGCTAAATTACGAACATGTTTCGTAAGAGGACAAAATATATCCCCTTTTCGTAGGTTGATTTGCTGAATGATAACAGACACCCAAATATTTACCAAACGCAAGCCAACGTGTGTTTCATAAGAGGACGAAACGAATATCCCCTCTTCGTCGGGGAGGGGGAACGTGTCCTGGTCGTGGATCTGTAGGCGCATTCCGTATCCCTGACTGAGTCCTTGCAGATACTCGTCATTCTCCAGGTAAAGTATCAAAGTCAGCCCTGGATTTGAAAAATATCTATCTTAGCAGTAGTTATAGAAAATATCCTCCTTTTACTATTTCAAACAGCATTCCTTTTCTTTATTGATAACCAATACAATGAAACTTGTGTTTGTCGACCTTTTCTTAAAAACCTTTTTCTTGAAAATAAATCACCTGATTTTGGACCAGTCTTTTTGGCAACAAATCCTTTGGACTGAATCGTGAAGCAGTTACCATATTCAGGTGTATTCACCAAGGTAAAGTTTCTGAAAACGATAGATTAAGTAATCATGTCTTCGTATACTTGATTTTGTTCTAGTTGAGTCATCACTTTTGTGTTTAACAGAAAACACCCGATATGAACCGTACTTCACACACTCACTTTTGAAGAAAACAAATTAATTTAAATCGACAAATATATTATTCAAACTTATTGAAGATCAACGCACTCTGCATAGCATTTAAAGCCGTTGTATGAGCAGGATATCAGCATATCCTCTATCTGGTGCCCTACGTCAATCCTTGTATCTCTGAAAATAAACTAAAATTTATTCTGCATCAAAATACCTATAGCTGCCAATATAGAACTTGTAATCAGAATTAGACACAGTAGCATACCTTGGCATGGAAAGATACAGACTCCGGAAAGAACTCTCTATTTTAAACACGTTGTCTCTCTCCGCGCCCTTAAAGGCATCGTCGACATAGTCGTAATCCGAGTAATAATCGTCATAGTAGGACATGTTGCCAAAATCGAAATCATCAAAACCTTCGACAAATCGCTTCTTCCTCTACAAAAAGTAAACGTTTAATATGAATGCATGGCTGAATTTTCAAAACATGCATTTTATGTATTGTTTAAGACTGAGTGAAATAGTACCAACTGCTACTATCGTATGTTTTATATATATACAAAAGTAAAGATTCGATATTGCCTCCTTACTTTTTATATTCACGTTCCAAAAGGAACGAGGCTTGCCTTAATTTCCCTCATTTCTTCTTTTGATGTTACTGTCTTCTTACCTTGCTCATCTTAAAATCACAGTAAGCAAAATTAGAGACAACTCTTTAACAATTTCCATTGATTTATTCTGTTAGAAAGTTTAAAAGAAAAATGAGCTGTATTTTTCAGAATTTATTTTGCTGCCAAAAACCTATATGATAAAGAAGGTGAAAACGATTCGTTAAATTGTATCATAATAAAGAGGGAAATTCAGTGGGAAATATGGCAAACCAGTTATTGTATGCGTACAGGACGACAATAATGTAAATGTGCTACAATCAAAGCCTTTAAATTACTTTTTAAAATCAAAGTACTGAAGTACTGACGGGAGTTGATTTTATCGATTACTAGTATCATTTATTTTAAAATCAACGATGTTATTTTGCAAGGCAAGTAGTTTCCTATATGTATTTGAATTACGCACATTTTTTATAATATGAATTCTCTGACAAGAATTTCGTGAAAACCCCATATGAATCATGTTGTGTAATATTTAAAGAATTTTAAAATCCTATCAAACTACGTATCAGTAATCGAAATATTTCTGAGGAATTGTATGGATCCAACCAATATTGAACTCTAGTCTCGTTCAACCAGACGCTCAACTCTCTCCGTTAATCTGATTGCCGGAGATTTACAGTGTCAGCCGAGCGACTGGTTGAACGAGACTATATAATATTTAACTCTGGCTTATGAATACATGTACAAACGACTACAAAAAATATCTAAATTGTCCGTACCATTTAAAATCTGACTAATTACAAGTTATTTATAAATAAGTTTCCTTGAAAAAAAAAATTGCTTTAGAATACATTACATCGAATTTATCGATTATATTCAAGAACTAAGTGTTGTCAGCGGTGTTGATTTGTGCTAAGGTCCAAACACTGTTTCACTTCCGGTTTGCCTGAGTAACTGCATAGGAAAGTTGATTAAAATAAACTCCCAAAAAATGATTAAGAGAAATTTTTAACCATAATTGTTTTGGTCATTTAAGTAGTTAGCTACCATTTTACTAAAAACTTTCGACATGGAAATTGCAGCTCATATTGATTGCTCTAAGATGCCAGTGTCATTGAAATACACAGAAAAGAAGATAACTGATCAACAAGGCCAAAATAAAACTATTGTTTGTTTGGAAATGCATCCCGCCTCATTGAAATACCACCCGCTGTTAAAATTTTATTAGAAAAAAACCCTTTTTTCTGTGTGGAGATTTTAATTTTTTACCAATTTTTCATTAGTTAAACTTCAAGTTTGAAAAATAAAAAAAAAACATCCTCCCTCCTGGGTCCAGAAACCCCCAGGCGGCAATTCCAAACAAACATTTTTTTAAAGGATGGCCCAATACTGAGCACCAATTAAACACAGGTGTTAGGAGATAAAGCCCAAAAACTTAATAAAGTACATAGGTTTTCCCCTGATAAAGCATCTCGTATTTTCTATAAAGATGTGAATTCAATTTATTTTGAACACACATTTTGAACACACATTAGGTAGATTTATAGGTTATAGGTAAAACATTTCCCTATCAAAATAAATCTTCAACTGAAGTAACTCACCCGTGAATAAAACTGCCCCCGGGCCATTATCCATTCATAATAAACGCTTTTTTAAGTCGGATGAATAACAAGTTTTCAAACGTGTTTTACATTGAACGATGAAAGAAGCCACTTCCCGTGATTAAATTAGTTACAAGACATGTCGATATCCTCGCCAAGGAAAAAGAAGCTTTGTAGCAACCTCTAATGATACACTGTCCACTAATGATATAATGTTGCATTAGTGGTCAGGATGTTGACCACTAATGATATAATTTTATCATTAACGAACAACCTAACCGTCCTCTCATGATATATTTTCAGATTTATATCATTAGCGGTCAAAAATTGTAACCTCTAATGATATGGGAAAAAAGTGTGAAATAAGTATTACCTTGACCACTAATGATGTAAACATGTGCATACATTTCCAATTGCATTAGTGGATGGATTTGCAATCTTTAATGATGTAATATGATATATATATATATATATATATATATATATATATATATATATATATATATATATATATATATATATATATATAATTTTAAAATCGTATACTTGAGCATCCCTGCGATCTATACTTACAGAGGCAAAATATCAGGGAAAAATGACGATATTTATATTTGCAAACAAAATTGCGGGATTTAAGCCTACTAATATGTCTTAAGTTGAAGAAAATTTGAAGAAAAGCAATTTTTAGGTATTAAAAAATTATTGTAAAACTTTAAGCGTGATTCAATATTACAATAAGGTCGAATTGATAGGAATATTTGCTATTGTGGTCTGTAGTACAATTGAATCACTTATCTGTTGTTAAGATGAACATTTTGGTTTGTTGATATATTAGAACAACAAAGAATATCAATTAGAGTTGGTTGAATAAAACTACTTAATAAATAGTGATATAATTATCAAATATTGACCCGGGTTGAAATATCACCCGGGTTTCATTTTTCAACGTTGATTGTTCATCCGGGGGGGGGGGGGGGGCTTTTTAACGTTGAAAACTGAGACCACCAAAAGTCGTGAAATTTATACCAACGGTCATTTTCCAACAGCTTAAACAATTTTTTTTTTAATCTGATGACCTCAACACGTTGAAAATAGACTAACTAAAGATTTTTGAACTGTCTTTGAAATGGAACTTGCTCCACGCAATTTAAATGTATCTGATTAGGAATTTCTGATCTATATTTTAATTCCTAATATTGTGTGATACTCATGCGCATGCCGAAAGGATGTTTTTGGGGTTCTATTTTTCCGATTACAATAATTTGTTATAAAATACTCCTGTTATTAAACTGCGTAGATACAGCTAAGAGGGCGACAATTTGGTTCTAAATGGGAGAGGGGAGGGGGGGTCGGGCTGATAATTTTTTGGGACATATTCATTTCAATACCTTTGGTCAAAACTCTAAATTTGATCAAAGACACTCACAGCTCACAGATAATTTGGTGTTTTTCCTGTCTGATTTTTTTGGTAGCTAAGAGAAAGTATGTTATTTGTTATTACTAATAATTCATCAGAACAAAAACAAATGTACTTTTTTTAAAAATTACATCCCGCACATCACCCTTTTCTCGGTCGGTATTTATTCGAGATTTAATAATTGTCACCTTCCTTTATATAAACTTGTTAAACTATTTTGAAAAATCGACATACAAGTATATGTCAACCAACATCGTCTCAAGCCGTGGTTTGCGAAGATGATCAAACCAATACCGACCGTTTATGTAATATTTCCGGCAAATCGCTACAACTTTATTTTGAGAAGTCATGATAATTAACTGACAGCACAATAATGAACAGTTGTCATATTTTTATTAGACAAATCGCGATCAGTGATTATTTAATAAATTCAACTTAACAATAATTTTTTCGTAAACTTGCCAGATAAACTATATTAAATGATGAATAATAAGCTACTGATTTCGACTTGACAGAAAAAAACAATGTGTTCAATACAGATACTAACACTAAACAGAAACTTGTTCATGGGTGTGTTTAGGGGGTACAGGACATATATGACACATTTGCCAGCTTTGTGCATATGCATTGTCTTAAAAGCTTTTGTTACTTTTGAGTAATCAATTTGCTTTGTGAGATTTAAAACTCCGAAAAATCACTACCTACCCTTACCTCTGAGCATGATCTTCTGCTTAAAGCAAAATGAACTGCAATTTTTCTATAAAATTTGTAATTTACCACTTCAGTGATAAAATCAATTAGGGTTGATAAACTTCTGTTGTGAAGATTTTGTGAGACAAGCCATGGTAAATAAAATGTAGGCTATGACCCTATGGGATTGTTGTCTTTAAACCACCACCACCCACCAACCCCTCTCCCCTCTGAAATAGGAAATGATGATATACTTTGATAATTTTTAACTTTCGAGATTCCCCATCCCTAAACCATATTTTTTCTTCCTCTTTGTGCGCATCAAATTGTATATAGGTTATGCCCCCTTGGAGACACCCTGACTTTCCAGAACTGGACATAATAAAGTATTTTATATCATTCATATGTAGTGTTTGATCCATATGGGTAATTCCTAGCCTAATGAAAATCCTGCTTTGTTTAGGAGAATTTACAATTGCCCCGAATACATATAATATTTTGTGTATCTTATCGATAAAAATTAAAAAGCAATTTCCAAAATCTTTATGTGCATCTAGAAAAAAATA